>VMBQ01000281.1:348428-427479 GCA_007657795.1 Dreissena rostriformis
TTGTCTATATCTATTATCTATATATATATTATCTATTATCTAATATGTCTAATACATTGATTCTGGTTTTGCGAACAGGGTGAAAAACAGCGGTCAGCGGATCAATAAAATGAAAATGTTTTGTCAATTTATTATTATAATGGTAACGGACATGTTATATTTAAATGTTTTTCAGCAAATGCTGTATACTTCCATGGTTTTATCAGACACATTGCGTCATTTTGTATATCGCTGTCAGACTTCTGTTTATATCTTCGGCCATTTTGTAGCATACAACGTCATCATGTGTTGATGACGTCATTAACAGTTTTCAGATGAAAGCACTTGTATGGTGTACAATATTGGCCATCATTTTCATTTCAATTTTCTAACGCGTTCGTTCTTATTACTCGCGCCGCAGTACGAAAATTACGAAACAAAGTGAATTCAGTAACCATGCGTTTTCTTTGTGTTAAAACAGACAATTGCCTTCCAAAATTGATATTGTGACCTTCAATTTGATTTTGAACTTGACCTTGACCTAAAAATATGACAATTAAAAATGATAAAATGTGTTGATCTTATGTCAATGAGTTACAGGAGTATTTATGTTTCCATTCTCAATCATAGTTTTCGAGGAGTCAAATTTACGATTTTCCTCTATTTCTACATAGTTTACGGCGGCCATCTTGGAAGCCATTCTGGCTGTTACCTTGGTAACCAGATATTGCTTTACTTCCAGCAGAGAAACAAGTTTAACTTGTACTCTACTACCGTAAAGAAGATATATCAGAACGACCATATACTCTTGCAAACGTAACTTCTTTGTGGTAAAATGGGTAATTTTCTTCAAAATTTGACCTTTGACCTTTAATATGACCTTGACCTAAAGTATGTCAAAGACAGGTGATAAATTTTGGCTCATCTAATGCCAATAAGTTTCAAGAGTATTTATAATACTTTTACCAATCATACCTGTCCCAAAGTGATATTTCTGATTTTACCCCTGATTTTAACTTACGGCGGCCATCGTGGACGCCATCTTGGATTCTGAGGTTTCCCGGATGGGAATTTTCGGGAACTTTGTGAATTCAGAATCTACAAGCTATAACCTTTCAGAAAATGTTAGTTTCAAATCTGTTCTAATTTTGTCCGGGTTAAGACAGATTTTAGGTTCCACAGCCTGTACTATAAAGCTTTACAACCACAACTGGTAAGTTCAATACAAGCAACCGGTACAATTGAGAACAGTTTCAGGACACGTTCAATTCCTCTAAAACATCTAACCGGGAATTGTTTTATATCACTGGTTAGTTGTTCGCTTGCAAACAACTAAGGTTAATACCACGTTTTGCAAGCCAGATTTATTTGCTACCCAAAACCTGATAACTGCCGCGCATGCGCCAAGTAATAGTTCGCGGCGCGGTTTCAGTTCTTGAACTATATTCATTTACAAATTGACATATTATATGAATATCGTGTTAAATGGAATATTTTTGAACGGATCATATATAGACAAAGTCTTTTTTTAACTATATGTGTCGGGGAAGAGTATGTTTATGAATAATTAAATAGTCCACTATGTGCTACGTCAGTCACGTAGTATTTTTGCGCAGCACAGGTCATTCAAAATCTGAGGCTATTAATATATCAGGGAAAATAAAACTACTGCTGGTCATCAATTGGATGTCGAGATTGCAATAGAGTATCATGCGTTTGTTGCGTAACTTCGATGATTGTGCTTGACTTATTTCTGGCTAGTACAGCGGAGTGAAATCCGATATGGCTGGGAAATGTTCATAGTTTCTCAATAGGTAGCGGCGATTTCTATTGTATTCTGGTCCAGGAGTTGCTTGTATTATGTAAGAGTTATCGTAGTGTGTGTTTCTCCGACAGAAACCTCTCAGATACATTCATCGTTTGTCTGGGAAGTGGTAAAGAGCTTTTGTTGTTGTTGCCCACTTGTTTAGCTTTCGTGGTTTGAATAGCCAGAATTTAGGTAAACTAAACAGTATGACAGCAAATTAAAGTAAAATATTTTAAAGTTTATTATCAGTCAATAGAAAACAAAAAGAAATAGAGCATAAGGCATTAATTGTTTGTGTTTACCGGCGTTTTCGAGCAACATATAGTGATTTAAAAAAGTATGCCCATTCAAATACGTTTTAACTTTCCATTAACGATTATTTTTTATACGATTATCTAAAAAAAGAAAAGGCATTTATCAAAATATCATTGACCATGTTGACTACAGGTCTTCTAAAATTGAATTACAGTTAAAAAAGATTGTTTTAAAAGATGAACGGTAGGCTTTATAAACACTGCTCCTTGGCTGAGTGCGAAAATGACAAAAATTAAAATTGTTGTTTAAATTCTATATAAAAAAGCAACATATGAGGATCGCTCTGTGAAAAGGAAAATTAATACATGTACGTTAAGTGTCGTCCCAGATTAGCCTGTGCAGTTCTCACAGGCTAATCAGGGACGACACTTAGCTTGCCTCCATCGAACGTCCATACGGAGCGCATCCTTACTTAAACTCATGTGCAGGTCCCATCACTATCTTCAGCGTTTATGCAACGGCTCAATGCGCTTCCGATAAAGACGACGACACCTTCTACGATCAGCTGGACAGTCTGCTTGGCGGGATCTCCAAGGTTGAGCCCATCCGGCCCCTCGGTTATTTGGAATGCCCATGATTATTGCAGAATACCAAATACTCGATTTCCCTTGTATGTGTTAGTTTGCGCGTGCCATGTAAGAATGTATATTACATTTACAGTTGGTATATCATATTGTTAAAATTAAACTATAATTTGCATAGAGCGTAAATAATGATATTGGTTTTTGTATGATGCTATAATACATTGTTTCTGCTTCTTTTGCAGATGAAGTTTCCCTTCGTTTTTGTTAGAAGACATCGCTATGAACGATTTCGATAACCTTTACTTTGAAAAAAAAGAAACAAAGGGTTATCATTGCGTGTAGAAAGTACTTGATAAACGTATATGATTCTTATTTATCTGTGAATAGTCGATTCTTTATTAACCTCTAGGAACCGTACAGAGATTAGGCTGATATTAAGCGTAACGTACTATAAACAACTAGGGGAGGGAATTGCTGACAGTAGTTTATTTTTATCTGATCTATGAACGCGAGAGACGATATTTTGCGCGATACTCAAAGCGACTTACGATATTTTGAGCGATACACGAAGCGACACACGATATTTTAGGCGATACACGAAGCGACACGCGATATTTACCACGATATATCGCCTTTGGGGAAACCTACACAAGGGCGATATTTCGTGGTACATTCTCGCACGTCGTTTCGTGTATCGCTCAAAATATCGTGTGTCGCTTCGTGCGTCGTGTGTCGCCCTTAATGAAAGAAGGTTGAGATTATAGATGACACTATCCGGATTTTGTAGTGCATGTCAATTTGTGAATGAATTTTGTTGAAAAACTTAAATGTCTGATGTAAATGATTCAATGGTACAAGGCCTACTTGTTTAAGCCAAATTTATGGTAACTATAGTTATTTATTTAACAAGCAAATTCATTCTCGATGGATATTTGTGTCGCGTTCTGAGAAAACTGGGCATACTCCATGTGCGTAACGTGTCGTCCCAGATTAGCCTGTGCAGTCCGCACAGGCTAATCAGGGACGACACTTTCCGCCTAAACTGGATTTTCGCTATGAAGAGACATCATTTAAACGAAAAATTCCATAAAAACGGAAATCGTCATCCCTGATTAGCCTTTCGCGGACTGCACAGGCTAATCAAAGATGACAATTTACGAACAAGCATTATGCCCAGTTTTATTTGACTATGATGCGCACATTATATTTTCTTTGTATAAACGCTTCATTAAAATTGCGTATTCATAATGTCACGGTATGAACATCGCTTACATCATATTTTTTAGATCTATTTTCATTCATCGAGTCTACACCCACTGATGTCTTTTGTGAAGGCATCCAACCGTGGACTGAAATGCCCATTTACTTAATGATTAACCGCATGAATCTAGTGAAATAATCATTCATTCGTAGCGTTCGTGGTAAATTATATATGATAATTTAAAACGGTTACAAACTTATTGATTACATATGTTATATCATGTGCTATCCATTGATGAAATGCTTTAGTAGTTAATTATTTATTGTTCAAGAAACATATATACGTGTGTTCGTAATGCGTATATAAAGATTACATGTGTGAAAAAATAATGTGTTGTGAATGAACATACACTAAAGGTTTGTTTTTTCAAATAAAGTGAACAATTTAGTTAGGATGTAAGCTAAGATGATTTTCGCGTGTATTGTGTACCTATAGTATTCTGGATTACTTTCCAAACAGGTAACTTTAATATACATGCCTTGTTGTTGTCTTTTAATGTAATCAAATCAGTGGACCCTTACATGTTTAACTGATTTAAAAGAATTGTGTGAACCCGGGTACGTTTCATTAACCCATTTATGCCTAGTGAACACCCCCATTCTTCTAAATTGAATCAATTTATTTCCAAAATAAGGGATGTATTGTATATGTGTTTTTATATTCAGAATATTTCTTACAGAAATTCCTTTAAGCAAACAGCGCGGACCCTGATGAGACGCCGCATCATGCGGCGTCTCATCTTGGTCAACGCTGTTTGCCAAGGCCTTTTTTTGCTAGACGCTAGGCATAAATGGGTTAAGATATTGACAAGCATAGTTATTCCTCCATATTATATAAAGAACGGTAAACTCATAAACGTATTAACTATACATAGAATGTGTATAATGTGTTTATTGTGTTATTGTCCCATACATAAAATATAATTGTACACAATTATTCAAACATTGCTTTATAGACTTCATCCTCTCTTTATGATTTGGCTTCTACATTATTTAGTACCTACCTTTTTATCATAGATGTATAAAATAGTGTATGATTTCATGTGTTACATAATGCTTAACTTAAGTGTTTAATTCAAGAGTTTCATGGTGATTTAAAAAATGTGTATTTATTAGCAATCGATGAAAAGTGCATAATCCAGATCAAGCAATGTAGACGATCGTGACTGAGTTTGAAAACATCAGGTTCGGTTTCAATGCAATCAAAATTATTTGTGCCTCAGTTTCGAATATAAATTAGTTAGATCATTTTTATAACTCGATTTGCTATGCACGTAAGCAAGAAAAACTATATTTGTAAAGGGTGTGTTAAAAGCCTTTGCGACACTGTCACGATGTATGCGATTGATCTCGGATGATTAACCCATTTATGCCAAGTGGACTCTCCCATCCTTCTGAATTGGATCAATTTTTTTCCAAACTTAGGGATGTCTAGTTCATTTATTTCTATATTTAGAATATTTCTAACAGAAATTCCTTTAAGCAAACAGCGCAGACCCTGATGAGACGCCGCATCATGCGGCGTCTCATCTGGGTCTACGCTGTTTGCCAAGTCCTTTTTTCTAGACGCTAGGCATAAATGGGTTCATCAAGATTCACTCTGTCCCGAGTGCACTGTAAGCACATACCCAAACGATTAATCATGTTTGTACAATAATAGTTAAGGACCACCGAAACGAAACGTTGATTATGGTACGGTATTCAACTATTTCAGACCACTGTCAAACCGTTTCTTAACGATTGAAACATAATTAATATTAGTTTCCGAGTATCACTATTGGCGCCAAAATTAAACGAAACAAATCGCGTAAAAATAAGAAACGCATTCGGAGCAACTAAGTCGAAAATAGTATATCGGCCCGATGTCGGGACGATATAAATTTACAAATTGGCCCGATATCGGTCATTATGTCGGTCCGAGATCGGACCTGAAAAAAGGCGCAATATACACTCGATATCGATACCGGCATGGAAAAAAGGAATAAAAACCGGTAAATGCATGAAAATCATAATCCTTCCTTAGACATTCTAAACAAAGAAATGAAGCAATATAAAATTTGTTTTATTTAAATTATAATATTCTCCTAAAAACAAATACAATAAAGTTAGAAAACATAAATTCTATTTTGTAGTCATGTATCGGCCATCTGTGGGACCGAAATTCATTCACATTACACTCAGTTTACGTCGTTTTAAGACACCGGGTGGATGTTGGACCAATAGCCGTATGAACAATAAGCATCTGTCCATTTTGAAATACTTCTCAAATACACGTGGACAAAAATGTTTTGTTAATATTTCGTAAAAAATATCGGTAAATACCATTGCATAAGTGTTATATGTTACTCATACCAACATTTCACAAAGTAACTTGGGGTGGACGTGCGCAAGCGTCTTAGAGCGTGTTTAACTCACCGAAGTACTCGTTATAATAGCTAATGTTATTTAAAAATTAATAGTTTTTTTTCTATTTTCATTATAAATTATTGACACAAAATCAATTTATCAAACGTGTATCTAAATCATCCGGAATATCGCGTAATATGCATATACGCATAGACGCCACTATGTTGTGAGCTTGTCTATGTTGTCTAACCGATAGGCCACATGATTAGGTGGGCGGGGCGATCGTCTTCCAGTCAATTGTGAAATGACATGGCTTAATCGAACTAGAATGATCCCCAAAATAACAGCTCAGACCAAACACATAACTTCAATATTGGGCCGATATCAGCCATTCATCGGCTTACGCGTTGGGTACTGGCATTATACAGCCTACATAGGTTCGATATGGGCATGTTTGATGGGTAAACAGTTGAGGCCAAGACTGCCGATACGATTTATGTAATAAGTAGGCAAATAAAGATAATGAGTAACACGGCTTCCTATTGACCCGGTAGAGTGTGATACAGGGTCAGAAAGTTAATTAATGTACGGCCCTTTATTACATCGTGCGGGGTCAGTAAGAAGCCGTGTCACCGAGAACCATTCTTTCGCCAGCACCAACGTAATAACAGGACGAAAGTGTTAGCTTTACTGTATTTAATGACCTGTTTACATATGTGACGTCTTTAAACGTTACTGACTAGATACCAAAAGCTGCTGACCTAATATTTGAAAATACACGGTCAGCATGTGACCAGAATAATCGATTTAAATATAAACAAAGTTAACCTACATCTGCAACAGCAGGAGAGAAATCTTACTATACTATGCGGTCTTTTATTTATGGCAAGGTAACAATTGCTAGAGAGTGAAGACACAGAACAAATGCACTTACAATACACAGTGAAAAATCTAACATGAATAAAACTATGGTCATCGAATTGGATCCGTCACTGCCAAGGATGCGGGTTCAAACCGGATTAAAGGAGCCGCAATCCTCACTCTTGGCCCAGAATAACGAAATCTTTAAGAGTAAGTCAAAATTAATCTCATTGCATAACAATTCAAATTAGATAGCATTCAAGAGAATAATAATTAAATTTAAATACAATTCAGCTACTCAATCGTTGGATATAAACCAGTGCACAATAATAGTAACTTTCTTAACGAGGTAGTTTATGATTGTCCGAATTTGAAGAAGTCGTGGGTCTGCTACGGGAACTCATTGCATTTTCCCAACATGAGTAGCGCTTTAGGTAATGTTTCTGAAAATGCATTTTAGCTATATTCAAGAATATATTGCGTGATCAGAAATGCGTGATTCACGAAAGACGATTCCATGAGTCCTGGAATTCGCTTAACGTGGATTTATTAAGCGTGTTGGTAATAAAAAACGAGGAAATAGAAATTAAGGAATATTCACTTTTTTATGCTTGATACTATTATAATTTGACGACGAAGACGCATGCGAATACTCCGTTAGTGTTTTCTCGAATCTCTATCTATATATTTAGGCTTTTTCTGTTAGACTGCCAGATTTGTTTTTGAATTCCACTATACTCCGATGATTCTATGTGTGTATGTTGTTTCTTTTTGTTCCGAACTGTACTGTTTTGGCCATTGGTCACGTGCAGCAAGTAAAGCACCACGAAGGTGTGTATAATAGAAATGCAATACTGCTGGAGCTTCTGGTGTTTCACTTCTTTATAATGGAATTAATGCATTCCTATGCTAGTCTCATGCATAATTATATATTCCGGAATGTTCTCATATTTAATGCAATTAATTAATTATATCAAGTTTGAAGTATTTTCTGTCGAAATTAAGTATTGTCCTCGGCATGATGTCGCCTTTGTGGTTTTACTTGCAATAACCGTGAAAGTGAAAAATTGCTCAGTGCGCTAAGTTCAACTTGACAATGACGCTTCATGTATCATGTGTATCGGTTCATGGCGCCGAATTCGTTAATTGCAGACAACTATTAATCAAAATCAGGACGATTTGACATACGGTTAATTAATATTTGGCTAGGGGCATGATTGCATTGGAATTCAAATAAATAATAATACACATAATACTAATTCACCAGTCCTTTATTGTAAACGGGTACATTTTTAAATGCCACAGATCGAAATAAACAGAACAGCTATAGCGATGTAACACTCGAACAAAGTGCCTATTTATTGACATTTCGCCGTAGGCGTTTTTTTAATAGGAATGCTCGTATCCAATTTCCGTGGACGTGGGTGTATATTTTGTAGAGTTTAAAGTTTTGACTAAAATGATTTTCACATCAGTTAGGATTTGCTCCATCGCAAATGGATCTCCATTAACTGCGAAATTGCATGTATGCTTTTTCTGTAAGTACTGCTGGTAATTCTTTGTTATTGTGCTTAGGTGTTGATAAATGAGTCGTGTTATGAGAAAACTGGGCATAATGCTTGTGGGAAAATTGTCATCCCAGATAAGCCTGTGCAGTCCGCACAGGCTAATCAGGGACGGCAATTCCCGCTTTTATGAAATTTTTCGTTTAAATGATGTCTCTTCTTAGCGAAATTCCAGTTCAGGCGGAAAGTGTCGTCCCTGATTAGCCTGTGCGGACTGCACAGGCTAATCTGGAATGACAATTTACGCACATGCATTTTGTCCAGTTTTCTCAGAACGCGACTCAAATGTGTTATGTTTCCGCTGAAGCGTGATGCGAGAGTAACACCTTACTTCTATTTCCACATGTTGATATGTGTCAGACTATTATATTCATTAATCGAATATCAACCAGTAATAGTTACAAGAACAAAAATAAATAAAGGCAGCAATACTACCTTAATTAGTTGATTAAAGAAACCTCTAAGATAAGAACATATTATATTATAGTTTGAAATACATTGGTTGAATGCTTAGAATACGTTCCATAATTATCTTGCATGTATGTTTTGAAATATTGTTCTCAATGTGATATTCTCCAAATGTTGGAAACATACAACTACAACTTTTGTTAAAACTTTGTATTCTTGTCTACACTGTTCTCCAATACTTGTATTGTATATATGTCCTCGTGGGCTAAAATGCCTTATTGGATGGAAATAAAATGTCTGTCTGTCTGTCTGTCTGTCTGTCTGTCTGTCTGTCTGTCTGTCTGTCTGTCTGTCTGTCTGTCCCAAAATAAACTTTATAGACTGAGAAATGGTATTCCTCGGTAAAACAACATTTTACATAAGATGTGATAGTAATAGTATCCAAAAGCTGTTATGTACGTCAAATAACAGTCAACTATTTCTAATGAAAATTAAATAGTAAGCATGTTCAATTATATAACTTTATTTACCAAATAAAGACAAATATGCGATATATCATTTGTGTATGATTTAGATGATAATATAAATGTGTTTTTGTTTTACTTGTAGTAAAGACACGAAACACCGATCCAATTGAAATATATTTCTTATAAACAAATAGTATCACCATCGGGTCGCTCGTTTTTCCCCGTCTTTATACATGAGCCTTGTTCTGGGAAATCTGGCTTAATGCATGTGCTTGAAGTGTCGTCACATATTAGCCTGTGCAGTCGACACAGGCTAATCAGAAACGACATTTTCTGTTTTTATGGTATTTTTAAGTGAAAGGAAGTCTCTTCTTAACGAAGATCCAGTAAAGGCTGACTTTGTCGTCCCTGATTAGCCTGTACGGACTTCACGTGTTCGTCCGGGGCAACACTTGACGCACATGCATTAAGCCCTGTTTTCCAGGAGCGAGGCGCAAATCTTCATGTTTTTAACACACAACCAGTAGCACACTATGACTGCTCGATTATTTTTAGGCTCTATACATAAACTGTGTTAAGACATACAATCATCATCGACGTGCCTTCGTTCAGGTATTAAGTTGTTTAGTATACGGTTCGATAGATATCGGTATTAATCTGGTAAGTTTACGAAGGGCGTAAGAGCAGTGATTTGTAACGATTAATAGCACGGTGTAATCGTGAATATTAGATTCGATTTCTAACTGAATTTATATTCAACTGCTCGTTCAGCTGAAAAACATTTAGGAACCTAATAGCATGTATAGCTATAAAAAGTATCATGTTCATTTTATTTATGATATTGTAAACTAATCTAAAAGCTGCATTAAAAAGGTTTTAAAATTATTTTATAATTTTACGGTCCTGAATTTATTGTGCAAAACAATTTCAAATATTAACAGAGAAACAAATAGCCGACAACTATTTATTTAATAGATTTTCATTTTGTTGCCAACGAGATATTGGTTGCATAATAAAAGTAAATAAAATTATATTTTTATATAATTGGCAGTCGGCGACATGACGTCTAACATCACCGTGCCAATCGCGTGACCTAGATATTCAGCGATGATCCCCACTGCCGACCTTTTGTTCCATGACTCTGACATCGACAGCTTATTTGGAGATGGTATGTGACAACGTTTGATTTTATCTCAGAACTAAAATTAAATTTACTTGTTTTTGAATGCGTCCTAAGAGATATTTGAACTATTTGATGATCTAACACTTTTTAAAATTCGTTTTGTGTTCCTGATTTAAAAAATAACTTATATGAACCGACACTGTTGCTATTTCAAGCTAATGAAATAAATTTATTAGAACGCCTCGACGTTTGCCGACAAAGGTATAACAGACTTAAAACAATACGAGCCGCGTCATGCTAAAAAAGGGCTTATGCCATATGCGACAAGGTAAGCTCCAGACCAGTCGGTGCATTCGCGAAATTTAATCATGGGCTACGCTGTCCGCTTTTAAGTCATGCAATGTTTCGCGGTCTTATTAGCGTTTTGTGTAGCTCCCAATCAGACTTCGCGAATGCGCAGACGGGTCTGGAGCTACACTGGCAGCATATGGCAAAAAAAGCCATGTTCGCATAACGCGACTCCTACCATATCGACGATATAACGCTTTGAATTGTCGTCTTGCCATTTCCGGAGATAATGTAGCGCGGTATGACACCGAAAGAAACACAAGCCCTCTTTATGCATTCTTCTCTCTAGAGATTACTGATGATGTCGTTCAAATGTTATTATCACAAGACTTATGCCTTTTATTTCATACAAATGAGGACTGAAACATACTTTAACACTGTCGTTTAAAGCAGTGATTATAAGTTGTTGTTTGTGGCGGTGGTGTTGGTAGTAGTGGTGATGTTATTGTAGCTGATACTGCTGCTGATGATCATGATGATGATGATAATGATGACGACAAAGACGATGACGGTGACGATGATGATGACGATGATAATGTCAACGATTTTCGATTTTTATTATTCTTTAGTTACGGCAGACGACATCCACGAGGCTTTCGGGCGGGAAAGCACGATTGACATCAGCTCGTTTCTAGACGAGGCAGACGCGACGGAATGTGCAGACGACTTGTAGGTGAACTATAAATAATTATGAAAGTACTTAATTGGTTCCAATATGTAAATTTCATTCTAAAATGTCATGGTTTCTGTTTATTATTATCTGATTGTCTTTTTTTCACGAAAAAAAACGACATGTTTTTTTTCTACAAATTTGTCTTCAATAATAAAATGAGATTCTATTTCCCAGATGTGTGAACAATACGATTTGTGCAAGCTCGTATACTTTGGTGAAGTTTTAGCAAAATAATCAAGAACAAGTTTTACGTATTGTACCTATGCATTCCTGTTCAGTCACCCATGGGCGGTCGCTAAATTATGGTTTCTTTTTCATGCGTGGGTTGCAATGCAAATCTGCACATACTATGGCATTGCGGTTAGGATTCATAACAAATGGTATTTGCGTAGGCGTCTACATGTTTATATACATATAAAAATAATAAAAAACGTTCAATACACGTTCATTCAATATAATTGTCTTCGTGCTTTTTATCGTAGTTTAAGTATGCAGTTTAGAGATGATAGGTTTATAATTTTCGTATCTGGTTAAGTTCATTATTATTTAATAATCAACAGAATACGAAGTTCATTTAACTAACAATTATAAATATAAATTGAACGTAATTAAGTATATAGAATGGGAGACAACGACAACTGTTCAACACATGTTCATACAATCCCCATGCAGAGTTGTCGTTCCTTGCTCTCGCATACAGCCTCTGCCATCACAAGAATATCCTACCAGATTCGGTAGGATGTGATTTTTTTTTAATGTATTATATTATGAAAAGTAGAATCATTTTCTTTTATATTTTGAAAATAGTGTATAAGTTAAGGTTGATAATAAAAAAGAAATGCCTGATAAAAAAAGTAAAAATAACTTTTAAAAATGCAATAATAACAGTTGATACTGTAAGACGCCATGATTGCACCACGTTTCTCGGCTATCATGACGTGGTTGGGTATAACGGCTGGGATTTTATATAATTATTAAATGAATCTTTTATCCTGTTTAACTTAAAACTCGTTTGTTTTCACAAAGGAAACAATTCTCCGGCACTTTCTTCTTCGGTTTATACACATTGTTATCTATGCCGTTGATACCGTAAGACGCCATTTTCGTATCACGTGGCTCGGATATTATCACGTGGTTAGTTATGACGGCAGGGAGTTGATCCAGCTATGCTGGTTTCCGTCAAATCTCTGCGCGGAGGCTGGTGTACATACGTCGAAGTTGAATCCCTTGATTTTCGTGCAGTGAATGTATACGACTCGAGTAGTACATGTCGTTGTTTTTGTTGTTGTTGTAGCTTTCCAGTAATTGGTTCTAAAATGACATTATTAAATTCTCATATTTCCAATGCATTTAACCAAATAAATAACAGTGCAATAAAATTTCGACTTCAGTTGTGTATGATAGAAATGCAATACTGCTGCAGCTTCTGGAGTTTCACTTATTTATATTAAAGTTAAAGGATTGATGCTTCTAGAATGCAGCCACATTCATGCACCGCTGTGTGTCAAAGTTATATATGGGAATTTAAGTTCGTGTCAGCATTTGGTTGATGATCTGATAGCTATTTTGTTTGCCAAGCAATGCAAATTGTGTCACCCTGTTCTGATATTCGATATCGCAGCCTTATTATCATAAAATAGTATCATATTGGGAATAAGATTAACTGCATTGTTAAAAATATATTAGCTTCTTTTTAAAAATAGTTATAATGATTATAAAACCCATTCAGTGAAGCCGAACGCTAACCCGTATATCATTGCTCTATATACAAGTTATGAATAAGATTTCACGTTGAACATTTTGTTATATCACTGTCAGAAGGAAACATGTGAGTCTCGCTTTGCGAAAACAGGGACGACACTTTCTTCCTAGCGAAAATCCACTTTACGCGGAAAATGTCGTCCCTGATAAGCCTGTGAGAACTGCACAGGCTTATATGGGATGACACTTACGCAGATGCATTAGGCCCCGCCCTCTCAGAGCAAGACTCGTTTGTAATATAAAATGTAAGTCAATCTTTGGTGAAAAGCTATCGCCACAGACAAGGTATAAAGTTTACTGTTCATTTACATATTTCCAACAGATAACAAGACACCTTCAGTGCGTTCAGTTGCAGCGAACGTTCTCCAATGATCGTTCGTTTCCGATTCGGTCTTATTGAACGATAAGTTAGGCGCGAACGTTTCAAGATGGCGGCGCCCAGAGAATTTATTGCGATTTTGATGTAGGAAATCTCTAATAACACATAAAGTTCTTAACCAACACAATACACTATGTTTATAATTCAATTCATTTTATATACTACAAAAAAAAAAAAATATCGAAGTTACGCTGAACAACAACAACGACTTACTTGTCCGCAATCTTGGTTTCGCTAGCGAACTATAGCGAACTATCTCCCGAGACGGGTCGCTTCAGTTCGCGAACGTTCGCGGCGAACCGAGCGTTCAATAGCGAACGTTCGCGAAAGTTCGCGAACTATAGCGAACGTTCGCTGTAACTGAACGCACTACTTATGTAGGCGTGCAAACATGTCGATGGTAAAAGTGGCAATGAAGCGTAACGCGGGGTTAGTTTATCATAATTCATATTCTAACAGAGGTGTACATGTTTTCTTATATTCACTGCCCAGTCAGGCGCATCCGAGCGTTTTATCAAGATCAAGATCATTGAGTGCAGCGTGCGTGACCTTTCACCAAGGTTACAATACCATCCGGTCACGTGGTCATTTGGTTAAAAAACATGTTAGGCGTGCGATGTGATGTATGGAATACGTTGCATTCAATATAATGACTATCCCCATATACCTGCGTAGCTAATAAACGTTACCACAGGGATGCCATAGTGTATTCATGCTTAATGCATGTGCGTAAAGTGTCATCTCAGATTAGCCTGTTCAGTTCGCGACACTTTCCGCATTCATTGGTTTTTTGCTAACAAGAAATTTCCTTTAACGGAAAATAACATAAAAGCGGAAAGTGTCGTCAATGATTAGAATGGGCGGACTGCACAGGCTAATCTAGGACGACATTTTAGACACATGCAATAATCCCAGTTTTCCCAGAACGAGGCTCAGATATATACTTTGGGATTATCGGTTTATGTTCTGCTTGCTATCAAATTGAGCTTAATAGTTTGCTGGTAATTGGTAGCTCAGTTGGCAAAGCGCAGGAATCTAAATACAGAGTTTTGAGTTTAAAACTTGCTTGTGTAAACTTTCGTCGGAGAACCATTCCGACGCCCTTTTTTGTCTTGACCTATTTCTGATACAAGTTGGTCAGGTTTCAGTCATCGGCAGAAGTTTGTGCAATATGAACTGGTAAACGCGCTAAGCTTACCGAGCATGAGTGCAAATATGTTATGCCTGAAATAACCGCGACACAATGTTCAACAAACACATAAACAGTTATATCTTAGGTCTCCTGATATGTTCTTTAATCCTTATAAAAAATATTCAAAGGAGTCTTATGGGAAATAATGAGCGTCTTTTACATGGGCTCAATACTGTCACATCATTTATATTCGTAGTAATGAAATTTCGTGTTTAAGAAAAACTTCATCGTGAATATGTAGATTCGTGGATTTCCGATTTAAAAAAATGAGGTATTCGCTTCTGTCGTTTTCCGATGTGTTTGTTTTAAATTCGTGGATCGGTCAACCCACGCAATCAGCGAAAATTAATTTTCTTCATATAATATTGTTTACAGTACTTAAATTTAGTACAACTTTCTTGTTGTTCTGCCTTTAACTGTTCGGGTCGGTAGGGTCATAGTTGTCACATTGTGCATGGTAGCATGACCAAAAACGAAGCACAGCATGCCATGATTTCAATGCACTTGATGCGATCACAATCTTCACACACAAATGTGAAAGGATGTGTCAGTGATGTTGAAGGCAAAGTTCACATTGCTAACAATGATAACAATACTCGTGGGTTGTTGAGAATTCGAGAAAAATGGGACCGTGGACAAGTGATAGGAAGCTGGTCTAGGAATCAGAAGACTCAATCCGGCTTATGTGCGACAATTGATGTCTTCGGGTTTTAATGCAGCATACAATAAAATATTTATATGAATTTCTATGTAATTTTGCATTTTTAAACAAAGGTAAATAACCAGAAAAGAAAAAATATGACATGAATGGTTAATTGCCATTAAAATTTTACATAAATATCGTCTTGATATCATAAGATGACAGAAAAAGCATGTCTTCGCCAAAAAATGTGTTCGTTATATGTACTTCTTAAAAAAAATGTCAAGTTTTTATAATTTATTACTTTTCAAAGTATGTTGATAAGTTGTCTTTAATTGATAAGAAATAGATTTTTGACAGAAGTGAATATTTTTGGAAAATAAAATAAAATGTACGGATGTCTTCAAAAGTGCAACCAGTTACGAGGCATTGTTTTAAAGTGCATTACAATATCTGAGATTGTAACAATATGTTGTTTTTATGTCTTACTTAAAAACATTTCATCATATACTTAAGCAAAAACTATTCTTTACCGGTCTTATTTTGTACTCTATTTTAAAATATAATGTCAAATATCTTAAAAAATAGCGTAATAATTAAAAAAACATTTACGAGACAGTCATATAATTTAAGAACAAATACACGTACTAGTATAACTACTAGGAATAATTATGTTAAGGACTTAAAGGAGCGTTATATTTAACTGAAAATATAACGGTTTTCACAATTAGATGATTTAATTCGTCATGTTTACGATTTGATTGTATCTATAAACTATTTAAGAGCCACCAGTTACGAGTCACGAAGCATGGAAGAAAAAAATAACAATATGTTTTATCAATAATTTTTGTACGATTTATTAAATTCTACTTTGATAAACAAAATGTATTATCTTGTTTTGATTAGATTTGTTTCATTGTTTTATTTTGTTAAAGTTAAACAAGTTGTAATAAGAACATGTTTTACTTTCTGTCATATAGTTGACATTTCACCTGTGAACTCAATAAAAAAACTTTGTTAAAAAATGTTCAAATAAACGAATACGCATTCAAATGTGTACAATTGTTCAGAAAATAAATGGAAATTTAATATGATTAGAGTTTATTGTTGTGTATTAAAATTATAAAATCATGAGTCTTGTCCCAAAAATTATACTAGTTCTTTTACTGGTTGTATTAAAACTCGATTTTTGGGTTAACTATCACAGATGTACTCATACAAATTTGGATTTTAGTCACAACTATACAATGGATTCATAAATTAAACGAACATAACAAATATTTCAAACTTTATTTTTCTCTAAAAATATTGTGTTAATGTCGTACTTAAGGCGGATCGAGCCAGAAGGTCCCAGGTTCGAATCCCGCCGTGTATCCCAGTGAGACGGGCGGGAGGGTACATGTCAAAGTCGGTTGAAGATGAGTCAAGTATCAGAATCAGACTATGAGCCCATGCCTTGGCCTTTTACCTAAAAAGAGCTAATTGCACTTACAGATACCGTTACTTGGTATTACTTTCCCACTTAATTATACGTTATAACGTTAAGTACGGCGAGGGGATAGCTGTTTATGCAATTTTATAAACTTTTAACTGTGAATTTAACTGTCTGTCTACTGACAATCCCGTTAACCCATTCATGTCTAGCGTCTAGAAAAAAGGCATTGGTAAACAGCGTGATGCGGCGTCTCATCAGGGTCTGCGCTGTTTGCTTAAAGGAATTTCTGTAAGAAATATTCTAAATAAAGAAATAAATATACCAGACATCCCTAATTTTGGAAATAAATTGATCCAATTTAGAAGGATGGCAGAGTCCACTAGGCATAAATGGGTTAACACGCAGTCCCTGTCGCGGTTAAAATGGTAGTCAAGTTCATGAAACAATAGCAATAGTAATTGATAGACGAACGACTTCACGGACTATGAAGCACACCGAGACATGATTGAAGACTCCCTTGTTTGGTCTTACTATCATGTTCAATAGACAGGATTGAACATATTGTAATTATGCAATGTGCTGTACGCATTCATATATTTGTGAATCCAAGATTCGGTGTACTTTTACCCTTTCTGTTCTGTTCTGTTCTGTTCTGATTGTAAATTAAAATGAGTAACGAAATGTTGGAAATAACAGACAAATTAAAACATGTGTATTTGAAAATTGGGAGAGGGATGCATGTTTGAATGTAGATCAGTGCTTTAAGATCAAACATATTTTTCGTGTAATTATGTTTTCGTTTTATTTTTTGGAATTGAGGCATTTCATACTGCGTGTGCTTGAATGTTTGTTTCTTTGAATGGTTTGCGTCTGCAATAGTATTTTAACTCCACTCCATGTTATACTGAATTGAAGTGTTTAAACTCTAGCCATCAGATAAACTGTTCCTTTCTAATAAATAAGTTCACATAACATACAATTCTATTCCTACATCATTTAAGCTATACATTTACAACCTCTTTAAATTGCAATGAACTTTCAAATTTTATCAATGCTACTCTTTCTTTAACGCCTTTAAAAAAGTTTCAAATTACCCCAGGACGGAACAATTTTTCGGTGAGAAAACATTGGGTATGGCGGGGACTTGTTGGTAAAATCTGTTAGCTTCGAATACAGGATTAAAGAAAATAGTCTGTATATATTTAATTATAATCACCTTAAACCAAACAATTGTTTTTTTCATATACAAAAATATTAATCTATGTCGTTTTGATCTAGATTTTATCAATTTTATGACCAATGTCTTTAAAACAAATCTTACGCCATATATTCATATACTTTTGTATCCGTTTTGAAAGACTCGTCGTCAATATAAACACCAATAAAATTAATTACATTTACAAATAAACGCATGTTTTGATCCTTGTTAATATTTCATACAAACCTTACTGACGCTAGTCCATGCGTGACGATGCGTAAACAAATTATTTGAATTAAATTTTGTATAAACACGGGACTGGTTATTGGACATGCTTTGTTGCTCCTGTTTAAGTTGCGTGTGTACATGAACATTCACCGTCTAAATCTAAAATCCATTTTCTAAAGGCGCCCGCGTTCAATACGGACTACAGGTTCGTTGGACCTTGTCGTCGTCAATAGGACTTAAAAATCTTTAGCGGGTGACAAGCGGAGTGATACATTACGCAATGTCGGCGTCCATAGTTGCTGAATTGTGAAAACCGGCTTCAGGATCTAACTATAGTTCGCACAGAAAACTGGACTAACGGGTTTTCCTGGTTTTGCGGAGTAATTTTAGAATGAGTCTAAATGTATCCTCAAGGTAGGACGTGCGACGTTTTTTTTTATTACGACGTGATATGTTTTATGTGATATGGTATTACTTGTTAAGTGCCAAGTATATTGTAGTTATGTTGTCATTAAATATAAAGGAGCGATTGATTTAAAAGTTTACAGCATTTATTAGAATAATTCCGTTTAGGAAATATTTGTTTGGAATATAAGTTTAAATTTATATATGTGATTTGTAAAAAAAATAGTGGATATGTGTGATGGACGATTTGGTTTCGAATGTGACTCGTATGAGATTCTGAAACAGAATGATCATTATAGAATGTGGATAAATGTAGATATACGTACCTAAAAGGTAGGTAAAACTTGTGATAAGACACTTGCACCCAATACATTTTATTTTATATTTAGTCATTATAAAAAATATTGAAGACAATTCAATAATTTTTATAAATAAATATATTTGTTCACCATATATTGTATGAATGTTGGTGTTCAAACGTGTATCCTACATGGGCCATGTTCGGAACTGTTGTTCGTATATGTCATTGTTCTTAGTAACTAGGTTCATACATCGTAAATATTGCGAAAATGTGAAAGTGAACATTCTGACATAAAAACATTGTTTGAAGGCACAGAAATTGCACTAAAATTGAGATCCTCTTTGGGAGAAGAGGGTCTTATCCCGAGTGCGTACAGTGTCGTCTTAGATACGCATGTGCCGTCCGCACAGGCTAATAAGGGATAATAATTTCCGCTGAGACTAGATTTTCGTTTGGAAGCGACTTCTTTTACACGAAAAATTCCATTAAAGCGGAAAGTGTCGTCCCTGCATTAAGCCCCGTTTTCCCAGAGCGAGGCTCGATTCCCAAGTGATTTGACATTTTATCAGTTTTCAAAGCATAGTGTTTTGAACAAGATTGGTAATTGACTTTCGTACGTTAGATGTTAAATGGGAAAGTTAATAAACATTAGACTGGGTAAAATGTACGCGAATAGAACACGTTATTTTTGCATACACTTGTGATGTATTCGTAGTATGCCCAGTGGTTCTATGTGTAAAATGGTGACGACAAGTGTATTGAAGCTGTCTAAAGAACACATCAGAAAAATCAATCGACTAATAGCTATTATATATTCACAACAGAAAATCAATTTTACCTTAAAACACATTCATAATTGATACACTATAATTGTCGTGTGCACGTCGGTTGGGAATGTTATCATTTGGAAATATTAGGTTTAAAATAATTTGTTTGATCCCTTTCTGGATATATAAATATTGAAACAACTTAACGTTTCGATTATAATTCACGTTTAAATTTTAACAGAATGTGCGAGTGGAATATGAAATTTATATCTATTGCGACATCCAACAAGATGTATTATTATGCATAAAAAGCAACGCTTAGACGAGTTGTCATTAACAATGATAAATGACGTAATTAAAATACAGAACACAATAGCGTTTCATCAAGCTGTATATATAAGTAAAAAGTACATTTGCTTTGTTAAAAATTCAAATCTCGTCACAATTATGATTTTAATATCGAGGATAAGCATTTGTCTAAAAACAGACTGCGAAATGTATTATATATGAGTGTCATTGACCCAATGCGCAAGATATTGTAACTAGTTACGTTGATAGTAGGTTAAATTATAAATACCGAAAACCAAATAAAAAAATCGTTTGTAAACGGTATTTAACTTATGTTGTAAGTGCATTCAGAACAAAAGCGGTTATAAAACTTCATAACATGTTATCGAAAGCTTATAGTGAGCATAATTCTGAGCTATTTATTTATAATGATTTACTAGTAATATGAAAACACATATGCAACAACTTCGAAAAATATATGTTTCACATTCAGATTGCATCATCTAAAATCAGTTTGAAATATTGTTCACGACAACATACATGTATACATATTATCCTTTTTGTTAACTACCTTAAACGTTTGTCTGATTATTTGTTTATCTCTTAATGTATTTGGAGGAAATAAAGTTATATAAGCCAGATCCTTAAACGCTTAGACGTTTAAAGTGAACGTTTGTGAATGTTGTCTCTGCGGTTTGACTGTTTTTGTGATCGCAGTTATTCTAGGGAATGTCGTGTCCCTTAACAGTAAAACACAATTTCCGCAGCACCTGTGGGTTTTTTCATTAAAACACAAATGCTTCATTGACCATCGTTGTTGGAAGCCAAACGTGAACCTTTGACCGCTTTGGATTAGGTTTAGGTGATACAAACGAAACCAGTCGGGCGGTGTTTGCCCTCCACGGGCGATCCACTGAGCGGTCAGTTAAATCCAAATAATTGAAAAACTTGCTGAGACTTTTTGTATTTGGTTTAACGAATAGCTGACCATGTACGCATTAAACATTATAGAACAGAACAGAACAGAACATAATTTTATTACACCTAAACTTTACAGTTTCTAGTGTTAACCAAATGATTATACAAAATACATGAATACATGATTATAGTAAGTCGTTTTTGCAGAAATTTTCTAATCAAGTAATAGATGAACTTTACAGATATTTAAACAAAACTCATTTTATCTCACATGTAAAAAGCGTCTCAAGCTATATATATTTTTGTATGTCGTTGAAATCGATAGATAAAACATTGTATAATTAGCTTAACTTATAAGTATTTTGAATAGATGACACACGAATACTTGAAACCTCGTGGTTACCCACATTGTGTAATTTTATTCGGGTTTCATATAGTATGAATACATTTATATCTGTTAATGCGATTTGAAAAGGGGTTTGATATTTTACTTATCCCGTTACAAAGGCGTCATTTCCACATGACTGCTTTTATGATATTACTTTAATATTTACATGTCCATTATTCTCATAAGAACCTAACAATATTTATGCGAGTGTAGTAATTAACTTCCATTTTTGCAAAATGTATATGTTAACACACAGTTGTCATACTTGAAACCGAAAATATGTGCAAATGCCCATACATAGTACTTAATTCAATTATTTTTAATATTAACTGAATAAAAACAAATCAGTTATTGTACTGAGTCCGCTTCAAGCGTTGAACAATGAGCAATGATAGCGATCGGTTATTTGTTTACGGTATTCCGAAAATTTGAAAACCTAATAACGACATACACTATTAAACGTTATCATATGATCTTTGCTGCTCTGTTTTTCTTTCATTTGAAGCGAAGCGAACCTGAGTCATGATCTGTTCTTCGTAGACACATGACAATTCACGGGTACAGGTGTTATCTGATTGCTCTTGACTGTCCAACAAAGATACCAGTACCCTAGGGCCATTTCGTCACAAGCTTTTAATCAAGATAATAAGCATAACAGAATGTTTCTGATATCTTAAATCTGAAATGGTTGAATAGACGTTTTGTGTCAGTGGTATGCAATTATCGATTTGATTAAAACACGCTCATTAAAACAATAACATTACAGTTCAAATATGATTAAGTTGTTTTTGTGTTGGACATGCTGAGTTTTTTACCGATGTATCTCATTGCAGTAAATCAACATGACTGTCTGCACTTCTGTAAAAAAGCAGTTATATATAGTAATTGTTTAAGTATTACTTTATATGCCCCTTCAGTAAGCATTTCAATTTGAACATGTACACATGTATCTGTATTATGTTTGTATGCAGTGACCTGCGTTTGGAATTCCTGTGACGTCTATTACACTTTCACACACAAGTAATTGTCGTAATAATAACTTCTGTCCAAAAAAGTTAAATTATACCAGTCCGTTCTTACACATCATTAGTAACAGTTGAAGGGAACTCAGGCATTACAGAATTGGAATGTACCCAAGATTTGAAAGGGACGGCGTCTAACCGTTGAAAATTCTCAAAGTTTGTCTGGCTGTCAGATTCGATTGAACTACAACCACGTACGTGTCACTGTTTAACAAAAGATGGAATATCATGTTACCCAACACAATGAGGACTTTTGTATCTTCGATAAATCAACTGATTTTTATCAATTAATGAAAAACAACATGGGGTACTTGGCTATCCTATATATAATGCATTACTGTTGAGTATAAAATAACTATAAGCGAATTAGTATGTGTCGGAGATTAGTTCTTAAATACATGTTGAAGATGGGTTCGATTTATGTTTATGTGCCTATTTTTATGTCTTTATTACTTAAAGTGAGTATGCGCCATTTTTATATGTGTTAAATTGTAATATATTGATAAAAAATATGTTACAATAACACAAAATAGGCAAGAGAAAATTTACATTGAAGACGAATTTCATAAAATGCAGCAAAGACAAATAAGCGCTCCAAGCCGATTGTGACGAAGATATTTCGTACATATTTTCCTACAATAACCGAAGCATTCGTCTTTTTATTAGGATCGGAGTTAGTGTTTGTGTGTCGTATGAATAGGTATCGTTGCAGGAAATTAAAATGTTCCGTAAAACTAAATTTAGATTCACATCGTACATGCATGATATACATGCTGGCGAATTCGACTGTACAGACATTTTCGATTTTAGAATTAAATATCTGGCTTATGTCGCATTTTTAGACACATGTTCTTCTTAACTTTTATAAATTATATTGAAATATATGTAAAAAAAAAGTTTCTTTTTTCACATTTTATATAAATTCATAAATATTTGACAAAATCGTGCATACTCACTTTAACAACAAGCGCTTATTACTTTGCCAGACATTTCATTTCCTTGTCTTATAGAAGATCTCTTATCAAATACGCATTAAATGGGACCAGATTGATGTTTTCGAAATAGCGAGTTCGAATTAAACATTACATTTACAGCTGTATATAAAAATAAAGAAGAAAAAGATCGGGGCCAAATAATCGCAATGACGTGGAATTCGGATTCAAAATAATCTACTGTAATTATAATGCTTAACTCCAAACATAGTACTTACCAAGAGTCCAATCTTTTAAGACAGGTAACTATTTGGTCATATTTAATGAGTCATAACTTAATTCTTCAGTATTAGTAGGTGTATACAGCTCGATGATTTAACGGTTTGGTCACGATCATTTTTATTTTAGATATTCAATAGCGTGCATTATTTGTCGTCTAAGGAACACATTAAACACAAATATATTAAGTGACTTATATGCCTGCTCGTTTAAAATTAGCAATTTATTGAACTTATATAACAAAGAGTCTTTAAGAAATCAAGTGTAAATATTTGAGGCTCGCTCTGGGAAAACGGGGTTTAATGCATGGGCGTAAAGTCAGGGACGACACTTTCCGCCTCAACTTGATTTTCGCTAATAAAAGCCTTCCTTTAAAAGAGAAATACACTTAAAGCAGAAATGTCATCCGCGATTAGCCTGTGCGGGCTGCACAGGCTTATATGCGACGACACTTTATGCATATGCATTAAACCCGGTTTTCCCAGAGCTATACTCAAGTTTATCTTTTAACGACCAGAATATTTGTCAAACAGACGTTTGCATCTGAATCCCAGTGATCGCTTGTAAAGGCGAGAAAAATAACAGCATGGGAAAATATTTTAACAGTGATGTACAATTTTACGGTTCAATAATATTCAATGAAATCAAATTCAGATATTTTGCCAGGTTTAACATGTGACACACACTTGAATACGAATAAATGAAGGTTTTATGGTCGAAAAGTGATGCATTAAGGTATCAAAGACACATAAAGTGAAACTAAAGTTGCATCAGCAGCAGAGAAAACCATTATTATATACATTATAATGCGGTCCTTTATATATGGAAAAGATTGCCAAACAGTGTGACACATTTGTAAAATTAAGAAATTATAAATACATGAATATATATTATTTTGCAATTTCCCCTGAACTTATCAGGATTTGATATTCATTTGATGTTTTATGACATGAAATCAAATGTTAGTCATTCTAATAATTGTACATATAGAGATAGACATAGGCTATATTTAACAGTTTTCTCATTTTTTTGTTCAATGTTGTCCCTTATTGCAAATTTATGAGGCTACCCAAACATTGAAATGATCGTGTTGTTTAAGGCCAAAAACACAACAAAACAACACAACAAGAACAATTAGACCTGATTTTCGCTAAAAGATACCTCATTTAAACGAAAAATACTATACAAGCAGAAAGTGACGTCCCATATAAGCATTTGTTTACTGTTCAGGCGAATCTGGGACGACACTTTACGCATATGCAGCGCGTTTTTCCCAGAGCGGGGCTCTAATGAAATATTTCTGTCTTCTGAGACAATAACTACTCATAACAGTACACATGAAGTCTCGGACGGACTAAATACCTAGTTTTTAAATCATTATTTTCTCTTTTTCGTTTGATAACCATTTGGGTAAGTTTGGGAAAAAAATAAATGCGGATAAGAAAATAATGTTTAATATTAAGTTTAGGACTGTTTTTCCTGTAATGCAATACATCCCTTTTCGTTACAATCACGCGATACAAAAGGTATAAGTAGTCTTAACGATTATTTTCGATTCCTATTATGCAGTTCAGGGGACACACATTGGCTTGGCTTGTTAATAATTTATTTGTTGTTGTTATTAACTTATTTGATATCCATTTTATCCATCATATCGTTTTTATCGAATATCAGACAAAGCATATACCTATTTCGCAATACAATACAATAGTACAGTAAAACCTAATTTGCGCGAAACTAAACTAAGGATTTTGTCCTAAAACTATGTAAATAAATCGAATACATCAGCGGTACAGTATAATGTTACATTGTATGTTGTAGTGTGTTGTAAAACTTAACATAAAACTGAACATATTTGTTAGAAACGTTTACCTGCACGCTTCGTTAATATCGCCGGCAATTTATCATTTAGTTAACTTGAAATTTAAATAAAAATCATAAGAGTGTTGGACAGGTTTTTATTGCTCATTGTATAATGAGACTTTTCTTCAATCGTTGCATTGTTGTAACCAGAATGTACACGTAATTTATGTGCGTACATAATACATCTGAGAATGCTTAATTATGTACTTGAACACATGCTCAAACAATAAAATAATGTACCGGTCAAAATCGACGATTATCATCATCATCATCATCATCATAACTACCATAATTTTCATCATCATCAATACCATAATCACCATAATCATCACCACTAACATAATCATCATCTTCTTACTACTAACATAATCATCATAATCATCATCATCATTACTACCATTATCATCATCATAATCGCTACCATAATCATCATCATCATGATCATTACTACCATAATCATCATCATCATCTCTACCATAAACACCATCATCATCATTACAATAATCATCATCATCTTCTTCTCTTTGTTCTTCTTCGCCATATCATTATTATTTTAGACGCCGTAGTCATCTTCCGCATCATCATCGTCATAATCATCATCATCTTAAACATCTTCATCAACATCATCATTATCGTCATCGCCAAATAAAAAGCAAATCGAATGGTGTCTGCTGTAATAATTTTCCCGTAATAACCAGTAGCCAGTCTATCTACTCACACAACGGGATCGCTTTCCTCGACATTCCCGTGCATTTCTTACTACTTTTAACATGTACCTTCGCCTGACATTTTTGCAAAAAATAAAAATGGATAACGACGTGTGTTTCAAATGTCTAAGCAAGTTTTCTGGAAAAGTCATGTAAGTTCATTTTATCTTAAATCAAATCTATTAAAATTGTCATGTTTTTATGCCCCATTCTTCGAAGAAGAGGGGGTATATTGTTTCTGGCCTGTCTCTCATTCTGTCTGTCCAAAACTTTAACCTTGGTTAAAGTTTGGTCAAAACTTTTGCAATATTGAAGATAGCAACTTGATATTTGGCATGCATGTGTATCTTATGGAGCTGAGTGGTGAAAGGTCAAGGTCAAGGTCGTCCTTCAAGGTCAAAGGTCAAAAACAAAATCCAAGGGAAGTAAAAAGCTTTAAAGGGAGGTTATTTATATACCTGCCAAATGATAAATAGAAATTTTATTTCAAAACGGCAAAGTTGGGGACATTGTGTTTCTGACAAACACATCTCTTGATTTTTTATAAATATTTTTATTCAATCGTAAAAAGTTCCTATGTGTGTTCTCCACGCAATTTAGTCTGTTTCTGTCTCTGTAAAATCAATCAATTGACTTCGATCATAATATATATGCACAGTATGTAATGGAACGCTTGTAGAGTTGCATGTAACGTCGAAAAAGGTGTTCTATCCGTGTATGCGTTGAATACACGCGTTTATTCGCATATGAGGGCGACGCGGCTATGGGGCGGTACCCCCATAATATAGGGAAACCACACCAGTTTCGTTCATGTATACCTTAAGCGTATGTGTCTGATACACATTGCATACGTCAAAGTGTATGATGAATGGAGAATTGCTATAATGAGAGGACATATAATTATGCACTTAACCCATTAATGCCTAGCGTATAGAAAAATATGCCTTGGCAAACAGCGTACACCCAGATGCGACGCCGCATGATGCGGCGTCTCATCAGGGTCTGCGCTGTTTGCTTAAAGAAATATAGAAATAAATATACTAAACATCCCTAATTTTGAAAATAAATTGATCCAATTTAGAAGGATGGGAGAGTCCACTAGGCATACATGGGTTAATCAATGATAACTGGACATCTGAAATATGTCATGTAAACGCTTATTGCGTGTATGATACCAGTATGTCATGCAATGTGAAGAAAATAACACGTGTATATTATCATAAAGAATTTGTAATTCTTTNAACTCTGATTCAAGTAGGGGAGTTGAAGGTTACTGGCCTATGTGCACGCATTAATGGTAAACCAGCTGACCTATCAGAAGTGTGAGTACATGAGCGGCGTTTTGTGAAAACTGGGCTTAATGCATAAAGTGTCATCCACACAGGTTAATCAGGGACGACACTTTCCGCCTAAATGAGATAGGACTACCTTCATATGAAAAATTCAATACAAGCGGAAAATGTTCATCTCTGATTAGCCTGTGCTGACAACATACATAGTACTTTACGAACATAATTTAAACCCAGTTTTCCGAGAACGAGGCTAATTTGGCTGCGATATTGTTTGCTACGGCGAAAACTCTAACCATACAAAATATGCTAGATGTATTTCTAGGCACATAGTAAAAATTGTGTGCATGAATATTAATAACTAAATACAAGTGAAACAAAGTATAAATTCACACTAAGTGATCTCCATATATATGGCTCAACGGATAGTGTTAAAACAAAGTAGACACATCCGTTACCGCCCCTCCATTTTCAAGCGATTTAAGTTCAATAAACCAAAAGCAATTTAAACATGAGTCTCGCTCTGTGAAAAGGGGGTTTAATGCATATGCGTAAAGTGTCGTCCCAGATTAGCCTATGTAGTGCGTACAGGCTAATCAGGGCGACACTTTCCGCCGAAACTGGATTTTTGCTAAGAAACGGCTTTCTTTAAACGAAAAATACTATAAAAGCGGAAAGTGTCGGCCCTGATTAGCATGTGCGAAATGCACAGGCTAATCTGGGACGAAACTTTACGCACATGTATTTAACACCCTTTTCGCAGAGCGCGACTCACATCTTTCCAAAACACAAATCGCTGAGTGTGTCAGAGATACCTTATGAAATGATTCGCAAGCCCGAGCGTGACTGGGTCCCATTGTGTACCGGTAGTCGATAACTTTTCCAATCATCGGCTGGGACGAAACTGATTGGACTGATCGATCTCGTTTATGATCATTGGTCATGTTGTTGGAAGTACAATCATAACACAACAACTGATTTAATTAAATCTGGAATAGAAAATGTAGTTTTATGGTCGAAGCGGGACTGTTTATTGCTGGTTAACACACTGTAGTTTAATCAATCACAGCTATTTTTAAGTAAGATTTAGCATAAGTCGCTGAATCGAAGTACATGTAGAAGAAAATGCACGTTTTCTTTCATTTTAGTAGATGATCGAAATGTGTCACCTTTTAAAGACAACTTTTTATTTTGACAAATTACCACACAACTTTGATTTTTATCAAAAATATCTTGCCCGAAGTATACTGATGTTGATTGCTTTATGTTCGTATCAGTAAAGATCTGAGTGCGAACTCAAGTTAGGTTGGTACGTGAACATTTGGAGTCATTGTTGGGTTCGTGAAACATTGATTTGCGATGATAGTGAACTTTAAACTTTTAAACTTGTTGCATTGGTTAAATCCCCGGATTAATGGTACCCACATAAGTTTCAAGCAACAATTTAATACGTACTTTTTAAAGATATTATTTTTAAAAATGTAACTTTAATCTTAAAATCAGTGTACATCAGATCATATTCAATGGCCCTGTAATAAATAATTGTATACTTATCAGTTAATATAATTTTAAAGCAAAAGAAATATATTTTTTTAATGTGATACATTTGAGAAACAACTTCCCATCGGTCTATGTTACTCGGCAAATAGACCCCAATTAAGAGCTCAGATGTATGGACTGGTAAACACCAATATGTCCGACATGTTTTTCAATTCAAACATGATGATATGCAAAACATGTTTGCAATTGAAATGAGAAATATATATAGGATCTGACATGAGTTGTCATATCATACCATATTTTATTAAACGAGTTCAGGAATTGTGTTAGTAAGCGAGCCTTTGGCGAGCTTACTTACGAATTTCCTGGACGAGTTTAATAAAATATGGTATGATATGACGACGAGTGTCAGATCTTTTTTATCACATGCTTTTAAACTAAATAAAATATACATCTTAATTAAACCTATTTATTTTAGCTCGATTTCATCGAAAGCCGTAGGCTTATATAAACGCTCTCGAGTCCGTTTCCTGGGACTAGAACCAGTACTTGGTGTCTTTGGGGGAGATGAAAGGAACGCTCCCAGTGGGGTTCGAACCCATGATCTCCCGATCGCTAGGCGGACACCATATCCACTACGCCACGGCGATTTAAAATCTTAATTGATCAATCAAATGCTGATTGATCTAAAAGTTGTTTACTATCGTGACGTCATTTCATGTTGACGACGTCATTTCACGAAAATTAAGCCATGCGATTGGTTAGTTATTGATTCTGTAGCCAATGAAAACGCTTAAAATGTTGTATTACACATGTGTAATATAAAAAATACGTATTGTCTGTATTACAATGAAAACAAGGTATAGCATGCGATACATTTAAATATATTGCGGTCACGCGGGCCCAGTACTCCTTTACGATGTTTTGAATAGGTTAACAATGATAAGTATGTTCTTTTATGACAAAAGTTTGATTATATAAACCCCATCANTCTTGACGTGTTTGAACCGACATTTATAGACTATAGTATAGACGGAGGGAATGAGTGAACTTAAGTAAACAGTTTGAAACCTTTAAAGTTCCCTTAACACAAGTTAATGCCCGTTTGACTTGAACACAGTATTTTCTGTGTGTTAATCAAAGTTTTCAAGCATATCTTCGGCAACATGCAGAGTTTAACTAGAAAGATTAAATCTTGAGATATCGTTATGTTATTATAGTAACCAAATCCATAATATTACAGTATGAACAGTTACTTTAAAACAGAGTTTTCGGCAGAAGAGACGTTGTTTAAACTCTGTTCTATCCAAACTAATTTAAAAGATGGAGTGCAATAGCATCAATCAAACGTTGAATTGAATGGTCTCTACTTTGCCCCTGGGCTTTCAAATACATAACCATTATCACCTACTATTCAATCTCGTTTAATGACTAGCCACTTTGTTAACCAAGTGAAGCTGTGTTGTTAAACCAGATATTTACATCAATTTGCAGACATTAGTTGGTTAGAGTACCCATTAAAACACCCCATCCAATATTTTAATTGTGCCACATACTAGTTATTCTGTTTGTGTACCGGGCCGGAATAGTGAATTTGAAATCTTGCTATTTCTTTTATTATGCAGTGGACAAACTGGAATAGAGCTTCGCTCTACGGAAACGGGGCTTAATTCGTGTGGGTAAAGTGTCGTCCCAGATGAGCATGTGCAGTCCGCACAGGCTCATCAGCGACGACACATTCCGCATTGACTTGAATTTCGTTTAAAGGAGACTAACTTTAATCGAAAAATACCAATAACAGCGAAATGTGTCGTTCCCGAATAGCCTGCGCGGACTGCACACGCTAATATGGGACGACACTTAACGCAAATGCATGTAGCCCCGTTTTCCCACAGCGCGACTCAATTGTAAAGTGATTTATTGTGTATTTTATAAACTTTGGTTTTGATGTTTTAATACAAGAATTTTACTAATGAAATACCTAGTTTAGCTCGTATATAAATATTTTCTAGACTCGCGTACCATTCAGTTTGGCACACATTAAATGCATCAATAAACAACGAACTGCACAGTCAAATATATACTTCAGTCACGCATGCATTTTCTGCATTGAAAATGTCGTCAATGTGATCCGGAAATCTGTCCTGTCCGTTCTCATAGTATCATTCTTAATGTATACATTGTATGTATTATTCTGAGCCATACCTGAGCCTCGTTGTGTGAAAACTGTGCTTAATGCATTTGCTTAAAGTGTCTTCTTTAAATGAAAATACCATAAAGCGGAAAGTGTCGTCCCTGATTAGCCTGTGGACTGCACAGGCTAATCTGGGACGCACTTAACGCACATGGTGAAGGCCCCATTTTCTAGAGGGTGGGCCATCTTCATAGTTTTCTGCATCGTACACGATCCACACAGTATGTGAAAACTCATTCAGTACGCTAGCAAGCTGACTTATCAAATTGCAAAATTGCTTCGTGACATGGTGAAACACTGTTATGTAAACCCGAAACAAATACAATAATAGTGAAACATATCTATTTAGTGTCAGAATTCATCTTTCATTCATGGCCCATTCAATTTTTTACAATATTTTGTCATTATTTATGAATACGTACCACAGAAAAATTCAGTGTATAGACACGAATAATTTCTCCGATTGAATTTCAACAAATTGAGCAGGGAAAAACTGGTATCGGTAATCGTTATCGACCCTCTGTCCCAGAAGAGGTTTTAGAAATATTCCATTCATGCGTATTAAAAAGACACTTGTGCTATTGATTTATTATCGATACACGAGACGAACGCTAGTGAGGTAAAAGCCTCAGACATAAATGGGTTAAAATGGCCTCGGTCGATATGCTTTCCAACATATCATATCAAATGCAATGGCTCTCTAGTAAATAATTGTATATTAATTAGTACATATAATTTTAATGCAAAAGAAATGTATTTTAAAATGTGATACATTTGAGAAACAACTTTCCATCGGTCGTTGTAACTCGGCGAATAGACCCCAATTAAGAGCTCATATGTATGGACTTGTAAACATCAATATGTCAGACATGTTTTTTTTCAATTCGTTTCGTTTGGTGTATTTTAATTTGCACTTTTTCTTACTATGTGAATATACTGAGCAAATACAGTTTACATAACATAATAATAGAGTCATGTTATTTACAAAAAAACAACGGTTAATTACTTTGTTCAGGAGGGAAGGTGAAAATATAAAACAAGCAGATTTAAATATCGACTAAACTGTGTTAAGTATAATAGTTAATCGGACCAAATTTATAAATTAAAAGATTATTACTTGTAAGAAATCATAATTTGTTTAAACTCGGATTACTTAGTACTTTGTTTATATAGTATAATGTAACCCTTTTTCATCGATTTACCTCTGTAATTCAAACATGCACTCTGGATCAGCAGACGATTATTGCATAATTATGTATCTTACGGAGGAGTCCGGACGTAGTCGCTGTATCACGATTGTTAAAACATGATTATATGTCAAACATGTTTGCAATTGAATTGAGAAATATATTTTAATATATTTCGGTCATGCGGGCCCAGTACTCCTTTTCGATGTTTTGAGTAGGTTAACAATGATAAGTATGTTCTTTCATGACATAAGTTTGATTATATAAACCCCATCAATCAAGTACCGTGTTAGTATTATGAATTGATAACCTCTCAACGTTTACTGAATTAATGATAAAATACGCGTATATTAGTTTTAAATAGAAAAAGAAATATTTCGTTTTCTGTCCGATGTAAACCGCGTTTCCTTGTTCTTTGTTAATGGATTTTGATTGAACATTTAGTAGTCTTGTTGCGGTTGAAAATATCCCTGGCTAGCAAAAGGTTAATGTGAAAAGTCGTCTACTCCCTATAAATCCCGCAATCATTCTCGTCCTGTTTTGACGACTTTAAGCTTCATTTTATTGACGCAAATGTCAGCGATGTATATTAATACGCAATTATGCAAGTTTGAATGTTTGAACTGTTTACTGCGCCTATTAAGTCAGTCGAGTGAGAAGCCACGGTGCATGTCTGGCGGTTTAAAGGTGTTCTAAATTAAATTTGAATCACGCTCTGTGAAAAGGGAGTTTAATGCATGTGCGTAAAGTATCGTTCCAGATTAGCCTGTGCAGTCCGCACAGGCTAAACAGGGACGACACTTTCCGCTATTATGATATTTTTCGTTAAAAAAAGTCTCGTCTTAGCAAAAATCCAGTTAAGGCGGAAAGTGCCATCCCTGATTAGCCTGTGCTGACTGCACAGGCCAACCTGGGGTGACACTTTACGCTCACGCATAAAACCCCCTAGTCACGGAGCGAGGCTCATTTAGTGTGTACATTTCAGACTGTATATGTGTCGTTTTCTTAGTTTAATCAAAACGTTAATGAGTGCAGATAAATGCTTATTCATTATTGCATACAGAGTCTCGCTCTGGGAAAACCGGGCTTAATGCACGTGCGTTGTGGCGTCCCGGATTTGCCTGTGGAGTTGGCATAGGCTAAAAAGAGACAACACTTACCGCTTTAATGGAAGATTTCGTTTAAATTAAGTCTCTTCTAAACGAAAATCAAGTTTAGGCGGAAAGTGTCGTCCCTGCAAAGGCTAATCAAGGACGACGCTTTACGCACATGCATTATTTAACTACACTCATAGCATGTACACGATATTTTTTATACGATTATGCTTAAAGTATAGCAGTTTATTTGCAGAATTCGTAAGGCAACCTTAAAATCGAAATGTTTTTATCATATTCTTTGTTTCTATGAAGTTGGCTACTCAACGATATGTCGTCCGCTAAATCAGCTCATATGCTTACCTATAAATTAAAGTTCATACAGTCGATACAAAATTAACAAAACGGTAGTACAAAACATCTTTGTTAAATGAATATGTAAGAAGAAAGGGTACATAAAAATGGTGGCTTTTGCAAAGAAATTCTTGTTCATGTATATAATAACCCCTCTTGATGATAAATGTTTTCTGAAAGTTATGGAGACTTGATACTCTTGTTATATCATTGATCAGGCAACAGGAAAAAATGTGACGAACACCTTAATGATGCTGTAAATAAACTTCCTTTCAAGGTAATGGTATTTTAATACATTTATTTCAAATCATGTGGATTCAATGCTTGAAGTAATCAATCATTTTAAGTCCGTACGTCTTAACGCGTTTGAACCGACATTTATAGACTATATTATAGGCGAAGGTAAAAAAGGTGAACTTAATTAAATAGTTTGAAGCCTTTAAAGATCCCTTAACAAAAAGCAATGCCCGTTTGACTTGGACACATTGTTTTCTGTGTGTTAATCAAAGTTTTCAAGCATATCTTCGGCAACATGGAAAGTTTAACTAGAAAGAGTAAATCTTGAGATATCGTTATGTTATTGTAGTAACCAAATCCATAATATTACAGTATGAACAGTAACTTTAAAACAGAGTTTTCGGCAGAAGAGACGTTGTTTAACCCCTGTTCTATTACAATTAACCCATTTATGCCTAGCGCCTAGAAAAAAAGGCCTAGGCAAACAGCGTAGACCCAGATGAGACAGCATAATGCTGCGTCTCATCAGGGTCTGCGCTGTTTGCCGAAAGGAATTTCTGTAAGAAATATTCTAAATATAGAAATAAATATACTAGATATCCCTAATTTTGGAAATAAATTGATCCAATTTTGAAGGATGGGAGAGTCCACAAGGCATAAATGAGTTAATTGAAAGATTGAGTGCACTGGCATCAATCAAACGTTGACTTGAATGGTCTCTACTTAGTCCCTGGGCTTTCAAATACATAACCATTATCACCTACTATTCATTCTCGTTTAATGACTAACCACTTTGTTAACCAAGTGAAGCTGTGTTGTTAAATCAGATATTTACATCAATTTGCCGACATTAGTTGGTTAGAGTACCCACTAGAACACCCCATCCATTATTTTAATTGTGCCACATACTAGTTTGTTACTGTTTGTGTACCTGGGCCGGACTATTGGATTTGAAATGTTGTTATTCCTTTTACTATGCAGTGAACAAAATAGAATTGAGCCTCGCTCTCTGAAAATCGGGCTTAATGTGGGTAAAGTGTCGTACATGATTAGAAGCCCGTGCAGTCCGCGCAGGCTAATCAGGGAAGACACTTTCCACATATACTGAATTTTCCTTTAGAAGCGACTCACCTAAATCGAAAAAAAAAGAAGAAAAAGCGGAAAGTGTCGTTCATGATTAGCCTGTGCGGACTGCACACGCTAATCTGAGACGATTCTTAACGCAAATACACGAATCCCCGTTTTCCCACAGCGCGGCTCAATTCTAAAGTGATCTATTTTGTATTTTTATAAACTTTGGTTTTCCTATTTTTATACAAAAGTTTTACCAATGAAATACATAGTTCAACTCATATTTAAATGTTTTATGGACTCGTGTACCATTTAGTTTGCTACACATATATAAATCAAATATTGTATAAATAAACGAAACGCAATCGAATATGGTTTAAGCATTTATTCAGAAATTGGTCCTTGTTGTTTGTACAATTAATGTTTCTTCAAAAGACATTTGATTCTCGCTCTTCGAAAACAGTGTTTATTGCAAGAGCGTTAAGTGTCGCCCCATATTAGTGGACTTCACAGCCTAATCTGGGATAACACTACGCACATGCAGCAGGCCCCGTTTTCTAGAGCGTGGGTCATCTTCATAGTTTTCTTCATTGCACACAATAATGGGATACCAAAGGGGTCGAAACTTTAACTTCTGCTGCAGCAGCATTTTTTTTCTGCTGCAGCAGAAAAATCCTGCTCGAGCAGCATTTATTTAAAGATAAAGCTCTTGAACCCGTCAGCCAATCAAATTTGAGCGTACACACGGACGACATAAGCTACCTCTACGGAACGAAATAGACCGTTCTGATTGACTAATGCCATAATATATAAGCCATAATCTGCTCGAGCAGCATTTAAAAGTTAAAGTTTCGACCCCTTTGGTATCCCATACAAAATCCACACACAAAATGGGTATATGAAAACTCATTCAGTACGCTAGCAAGCTTACTCGTCAAATAGCAAAATTGCTTCGTGACATGGTGACACATTGTTATGTTAACCCGAAACAAATATAATACTATTGAAACATATCTATTTAGTGTCAGAATTCATCATTCATTCATGGCCCATTCAATTCTTTACAATATTTTGAAATACTAAATATGAATACCTACCACAGAAAATTTCAGTAGACACGAGTTATTGCTCCGATTTAATTTCACAAATTGAACAGGAAAAAACTGGTATCGGTAATCGTTATCGACCTGCTGTCGAAGAAAAGAAGAGGTTTTAGAAATATTCCATTCATGCGTATTAAAAAGACATTTGTGCTATTGATTTATTATCGATACACGAGACGAACCCTAGTGAGGTAAAAGCCTCAGGTTGGTGACGGTGATACTTAAGGAGACTATTCCAACGTTTATATTCATCCGATAGGACAGAGTAGGACATCGATTGTTCGGTTACCGGGACGATACTTTCCGTGGGTTTCTTCGGTTATCGATTGGAAACGCACGCAGGTGTTCAATCGATGCGTCTGTGAATCGTTTTGGCATAATAGATATCTCAAGTAGATTGGTATTGTTGTCAGAAACAAGTTTGAAATTAAGACATTTCGAGTTTATTTTTATGCTTATGTTGAGCAAGAATAATTCGAGACAACCTTGGAGCCTTGCACTTTTTGTCATACGTGATATCGTTCACATAAATAATATGTTACGTGGTCAGCATATTATTTTTTTTCTACCGGCACGTATGCACAACAGAGAGGAAAAATGCATGCTGACATTTCCATTATAGTGGCTGATTCTGTCTGATCGCTTTGGCGGGTTTGCGTGTTTCAAAAAGACTGCCAACACGAAAGAACGACAAGGAAGACTAAAGAAGTCGCAATTGCGATAATAATGATATGTGTTGCCTTGTTTTCGTTTAAATGGTTATATATGGTGCACGAAATTTTACATTTGTCAATATTTTGTTGTTGTTGTTGTTATAGCGTGTTTTCGTGTTGGTAACCTCCGAACCCGTCTACACGCCAGAATTAAGTGGAAGAAATAAACGACAATTGTTCATTGAATTGTAGAATACACGTAGAAAACATAATATAAGCCTTTTGCATGCATTGATTTTCGAAATGTTTATTGCATCAATGCAATCAACCTCCCGTGTGCATCTAAGTAAATCAGAAAAAAAACAACAACGGGAAACGTACACAATTATTGATAATACTATGAATACTCATAGTCAAGTAAAACACGTGCAAAATACCGATTTGTGTTAAAATAAAGTAATTGCCAGAGCTATTGACACTTCAGCTTAAATGGCAGTGGAGCGGAAGTTCCTTATACGGTACGATAACTCAATATTTATTACAAGGTTACACTATACACACTCTACAAAGAATTGCTTTGTAGCACATTAGGGTTACACCCGATCTCTTTTTGCCTTCTGGATGTTTCGATAATAAACCTTGAAAATTTGAAACTTGATCTTAGCAATAGACTGTGTGGGAGTATACAAAGTGGAAGTGCGCGATCTTTTGTAGTTGTCAACATTTTGATATAATTTTCGTATTCACTGACTCAAGATAATTATAGAAAGGCATGTGTTGTTGAATAATGAGGTTTCACTTTTGTGCACTTAAAAATACTGTTGTCTGTTCGATATTGAGGCTGCAGATAACGTCCATTGTTATTTAAAAAAGTAAAAGGGCGTTTAAATGTGAGGTTTTTCACTGCACGTTCATGATGTTGCACTCTAGAATGTGCACCAGTGTCATGTTTGTGTTTTCCACAACTTAAAAACTCAATAAATCAACAATTAAATACAAATATACATTGAATAGAGGCATTCCTTAGTGGCAGTCTATGCACAAGAATAAGTGATACCCTTCTAAACCAATTCACCTGAATACATAAGGGGAACCGCGCATATTAACTACAAGGTCTCATATTACATAGCAATTTGGCTGAACTAAAATGCACTGGGTAACGTGTTTGAATAAATTCCATGATCTTGTGGATGAATTGACCATGAGAAGATTATAAAGGAGACACTTGCCGTCTAAACTGGATTTTCTATAAGAAGAGACTTCCTTTAAACCAAATATACCATAACAGCGGAAAGTGTCGTCCTTGATTAGCCTGTGCGGATTGCATAACGTCCCGTTTTCCAAATCTGAAGTTTGTGGAAAAGTATGCATACGAAGAGTCGATATTTTTAGCTTTTCATGTGAAAAAATACTAAATCGACGTTTTAATATATACCAATATGAGTTTTTTTTACTGAAAAGAAATGAAACACTGACCATTCGTATGAATCTGATTAGTCATGACTCATAAGGTAGTCAAGGTTACATTAACCCATTTATGCCTAGTGGACTCTCCCATCCTTCTAAATTGGATCAATTTATTTCCAAAATTAGGGATGTCTAGTATAAATGGGTTAAGAGATCAAATGCGAAGCCGGTGCGATATTTGTGATAAAAATTGACTCTGTATATGCAGTGCTGTTTGAATGAATGAATTACAAAAGTGATTCTGTATGGATTCAAATACCAGTAAAAAAAATAAAAAAATGAAATGCACGAAAAATGCAACAGCAACGATATGAGAAACAAATTGCATGTGCGTAAAGTGTCGTCCCAGATTAGACTGTGCAGTCCGCACATGCTAATCAGGGACGACGCTTTCCGCCTAAATTTGGGTTTTTACTGAGAAGAGACTTCATTTAAACGAAAAATGTCATAAAAGCGGAAAGTGTCGTCCCAGATAAGCCTGTGCGGACTGCACAGGCTAATCTGGGACGACACTTTACGCACATGCATTATGCCCAGTTTTCTCAGAACGCGACACATATCGTTGCTGTTCCGTTATAATACAGATGAGTAAGCAAATTCGCAAGTAGGTCGAGTTGAATGATCGAAATTCGTGAACCTTTTGCGAGACATTTGAATATTAAAACGAAAAACATTATGTGCAATGTGATCTTTTGACTCACTAAACAGAATTTTTCTATTGTGCTTGAAATGTTCATACGTCAATGGCTTGACAAAGGACACTTTGTATGTTTTGAAAAAAAGGAAATTGTGTGTTTCGGTATACCTGTCCCAGGGACCACCTTTTAATAGAGACCACCTGTCCATAAAGACCACAACGATTTCCTCCCAATCCTTTCAATTCCTTTCAATCGACCCTGCGAATAAAGACCACCTGTGAACAAAGACCACAACTACCAAATCCCTTGAGTGGTCTTTATTGACAAGTTAGACTGTATAAGATTTGAATTGGAAATTATTCTTTAGGTCGCTTAACCCATTTATGCCTAGTGTCTAGAAAAAAGGACTTGGCAAACAGCGTAGACTCTGATGAGACGCCGAATGATGCGGCGTCTCATCAGGTTCTGCGCTGTTTGCTGAAAGGAATTTATGTTAGAAATATTCTAAATATAGAAATAAAATATACTAGACATCCCTAATTTTGGAAATAAATTGATCCAATTTAGAAGGATGGGAGAGTCCACTAGGTATAAATGGGTTAATATTTCCATATTTCGTGTATGAATTGCCGATCAAGAAGCCATGAATGAACAAAACTCGACACAAATACTATTGGTTTACTGGCTTGATGTCAATGATATGTGCCGTGTTCTGAGAAAACTGGGCAATATGCTTGTGCGTAAATTGTAATCCCAGATTAGCCTGTGCAGTCCGCACAGTCTAATCACGAACGACAATTTCCGCTTTTATGGATTTTTTCGTTTAAATGATGTCTCTTCCTAGCGAAAATCCAGTTTAGACGGAAAGTGTCGTCCCGGATTATTCTGTAAGGACTGCACAGGCTAATCTGGGATGACACTTTACGCACACGCATTTTGACCAGTTTTCTCAGAACACGCCACATATATTNCTTTTATGGATTACACGTGCAGCAATTGTGATGATGGTTGGAAAGGGAAAAGTTGCCACCTCGTTGGTAAGAATGACTCGTTTTTTAACATGATAGCTGACAGTAAAATACACGGTGAAAATGATAAACACTATTATATAGCAATTTATTTAAATTATATTGCATATTTATTACATTCGTTGAAAATAATAGATTAAAATAAAAATAAGGTAATTTAATATGTTTGATAGGGTGATTTAAGATTTATGATTGCTAACCATAGATAATTGTATATATATTTAAACAAACGTGACGTCTGTAACAGTGGAATGTATTGCATCAATGGTGGTGTGTGTGGACGATATCAGTGGTGGAACGCTATATTTAAAATGAGGGGTGGTCTAAAAAGGACTTCAAATGCATCGGAACTAAATTACACCAATTAAATATACATGAACATATAAATACTTCAAAACGCATTTTTGTTAAATCAGACTGCAACAGTGGAGTGTATTGCAAACATGGCGGCGTATGTGTAGACGATGTCAGCAGTGGAACGGACTATCGATGCATCTGCAAGGAGGGCTGGAGAGGGAAGGACTGCCAATTTATCGGTACTAAGTGATATTTGTTAAATATACATCGAAATGTAAACACCGCTTAATAACAAATATATTAACAAAATAGAACTTTAATAAACAAAATAAAACAAAAAGGTGGTATTAATTTATTGCACGTGACCATTTGCCAAAACAGAGCAGCACTACCTAAATAATCACATGTCCTCAAATAAGGTCATCGCCTTGGACAGGTCATGGCTATCATTTAGGTTTAATTCGATTATCGTCCGCTCGAACTACATACTTATTTTAATGTTATATCATTGTAAAATAATAGAATTGCCGCGTAATTATACTATAACGTATAAATAACAAACGTGTACATTTTGTTTCATCCAATAATACTTAAATTGAGACTGCTTTGGTCTTTTAATGCAAACATTAATAAAGATGTGCTACATGCATGTCTACTTTTGAATATAACTTTCATTCATTTTTGCTCAAAATAAATTATTTGGAGACTAAATTCCCGCCGTTAATTTGGTTTCAGACTGCGCAAGCCCAATCCGCTGTTTGAACGACGGGGAATGTCACTTACAAAACGGTGGAATGGAGTTCAATTGCACATGCGCGAAAGGTTACCTCGGTGATAACTGCCAGATAGGTAGGGCATTATCCTATTCATTGCTAAAAAACGGAGTATTTAAATGCATGACATTATTCTCTCTTAAAAATGTGCTCATAATAATTGCTAATAATAACAATATGTTCTTGCAGATATGTGCTCGCCGTATATGATTGCCGACATTGTAATGGTCATTGACGTGTCCGACAGTCAGACAAACACGGTTTTTAAAGAGTTGAAGGAAAATATAAAACGATTAATCTCACAGTTTCCGGTCGGTCCAAATCACTTTCAGTTCAGCATAATCCTCTATGGGAAACAGCCACATGTTGTGTTTCACTTGAACAACACCTATGACAACGATACCATCTTGGACGCTGTGGACAATATGACAATTCCAGACACAATACGGGGACCAACCTTCACCGGAAAAGTTTTGGAATTTGTATACAACGAAAGTTTCCGCGAATCTAACGGCGGTCGGTCTGAGGTTGACAGATATGTGCTTGTACTCACGGACGGAATGGCAAGCGATAGACAAAAAACGCTTGAGCAGGCCAAGCGACTGTCTACTATACCGAACAATCAAGTGGTAGGCGTCGGGGTCGGTAAATATGTGATGCATGCAGAATTGTTGGCAATAACTGACACCGTGAGGAACGTACATCCCCTGTTCGGTGACAACACCATCGTAAGCCTTTTGAAACGGACAATGATTGGGTGTGACCGTACGTACACTGTGTTTAATAACAGTTGTAATGAGATTATTATTGCTCCTTTGTTTTTTTTATAGTTGACGATTAACATGTTATTGTTAAGTCATTTAAAGTAAATATCTACATGGTTTCATCAAACTGTCATTGCTTGACATGTCTTTGACGAGTATTATGTCATATCTATAATGTAGTATATTAATTTGTCAATGGCTTTTTGCAAACATACCATTATGAAATTAATTATAATTATTACTAGTTCTATATTAAATGTTTCTTTGATGTTAGCATAACGGTCGACGATCGTTACCGTGCTGTGAGTGTTTTTATTTTATTTCTTATATTTCTAATTATAGGCTGCACAACATCGTATTCTGACTTGGCTTTAGCATTCGATGTCGCATCGTTTGGCTACGAGCAATTGGAAGAATCTCTTAAAGTTGCGGAAGTTCTGATGGCAAGCATTCACATGGGCATCAATCAAACACGAGTCAGTCTGTCCAAAACTGTTGGCGGAAAAGGCGAAACTGTGTTCAACTTCAACATGTATAATGACAGCAGTCAGATGATACCTGCGATGTATAGCGGTATTATGAAAGAGGACAGCTGTCGTACAAAGGATTGTTCATCAGACAATTTAGTTGCGTTGATGCAACACTTGGCTGGTGCACTTCTAAATGACGCCGACCACGGACGTAAGAAAGTTGCTGTCGTATTCACACAGGGTCATGTGACGGATCGCGATAGGAACTTCGTTGTCAATGAGGGAAAACGATTAAAGGACAATGGTGTAATCCTCGTAGTTGTTAGCGTGGGAGGAGAGGCAAATGTTGATCTGATGCTCCAGTTGTCGACGAGTTCGTTCTTCGTATTCCTGGTAGGAGAAGACGTAGTGAATTCTGTTGATGTTATCAAAGCGCTCGTGTCGACACTTGAATATGACAGCTGCTACGACATTCAGAACTATCCGATATTTGACTCATATATATGAACGTTGTACATAAATTTCCAGAGTACAAGTTGAAGTATTTTGTGTACAGATGTCCGAACTTTTTGTGAGTGAATTTCTATTTGACAATTACAGTTAAATACATAGATATTCATAAATTTCATATAGAAATAGAAATATGAGTTAGTGGCAGATTAATTTTGACAATGAAAACTAAAATATCGATAGTAATGAGGAGTACAGATAGTATAAAAAAACAGTAATAAGGATAATAAAAACCATAATTTCAATTTCCCTTTTATTTTTAGTTTTTTAGTTGATTGCATGCCTTGTATATGTGGTATGGTGGATTATCTTTACATTTTTAATTGTTCGTCCGCTCAGCATTTATATTGTTCATTTTATTTCATTTAAACACTCCGAATATAACGATTTGCTCGGCATTTACATAATAAAATTATGCGATACGCGCTTATTCATGCAGATACTTTTCCTTGTGTATTTATATTTGTTTGTAAATATATACTTCCTGTTGTGCTTAAGTCTTAATGTCATGCAATTATTGTACATCGTTATATCATAATAAAAGAGCCCACACTTAAAAACACGATTTCTATTGGCAAGTGACTTATCGCTATACAAATAGCTTGAAGAAAACAAAATTGATTTTGATCCTTTAAAACAAATATGTGAATGTAACCCAGTTGGAAAAAGAACAATTGGATGGTTATCATCTGAGAGTGTATTTTTTTAATTGAAAAATAAATATGAAGACCGTTTAAAAGGTATCATGTGTTTAATTATGCAATTTACTGTAGTTATACCAGTTGTACGTATTTAAAATGTAATGCTATGCTTTATTAAACGACATGATAAGGAAGACACAAAACAACCATGGTATATTAAAGAAAACCATGGCCTTCCAATTTTATCATATTTTTCATCTAAAGCCTTGTAGAGGACACGTTGCTTAGATGGCCAATGAATTCAGGCCTTCCAACTCAATTGATACCAAATTGTTCTGTTCTAATGTTTAATCAGTTCTTTGACATAAAATATCCGACTCCATTATATTCAGACTGTAACTTCTATACAGTAATTATATTAATTTCCCTTAAGTGTTATTAATATAAATACCGATTCAGTCAGGAAAACAATGACCCCAAAATGAAGACTCAAACCAAGATCCTAAAGAAACGTACAACACAGCACGATGAAATCCTAAAGAAGCTAACGCGGATAATAATAACATGAAAAACCCCTCTTAATTTTGACTCGAGTTAGGCCACAGCGGATTGATAAGGTCGACCGCGGTTAAAATTATATGAAGTACCGAAGTAATAAGTTAACATATCAGATATATAATCAATGCTACGTGCCAAAAGATAACACATTGTGAACGATGTTTGTGGCTAAAGCATGCATGTGACCTCACTTTGCCGTTTCTTTTGAATATCATTCTTTATATTTGACACACTCATACGGATTTTCATGCGGATCAAAATATATTCACCAATTGGCAATATTTAAATTGTTTGTTGGCTTATATCATGTTCTTTTTTGTTAAGTTTGTTATTTTATACATTTTGATTTAATTTGTTTTTCTCTCTTACATAACTCACTAGAATTGTATTCCGGGATACCCTTCAATATTCAATTTTTCTACTTCATATTCATCTGTCCTGCTGTTATTGCACGCACATTATAGAAAGCAGAATAAATAAGAAATACCAATGTATGTGTACCTTTAAAAAAGGAGAAAAACAAATTAAGCAGAAAAATCATCTTATCGTCTATTAAAAATTGTTCGTAAATGTACGCACGTTTTTTCTCAATCTTCAGGAGACTTGGAATCTATCCAAATGCGTTCTCGTTTGCGTTCAAAACAGAGTAACGTGGAGTCAATAAATAGGTTACTTTGTCAAATTAATAAAAAAAAGTAAGTTAACACTCTAGAGGCCGCATTTATTACCTAATTTTTATGAAACATTTCACCAGTTAATATCTCGACCGAATGCGCAAAAGTTAAACACTAGGTCAAAAAAATAACTATAGATCTTGTGAGCTCTCTAGAGATCACATTGATTTCCCAATCTTTATTAAACTTGTCATAACAATTGTCCGAATGATATCTTAGATATGTTGTTCGCTACGTCGAATTAAAGAAAACGCGTTTTAGCACACTAGAGGCCACATGTATTTCCAGATCTTCATTAAAACTTGTTCAGAACATTTAATCCAATGACATCTCGTCTGAGTTCGAATTTGTTTCACATGGGTTCAAAAAATAGGACACTACGTATTGAAGAAATAGCTTGTGAGCACTCTGGAGGCAACATTTATTTCCCAATCGTCATGAAATTTAAACAGAGCATTTATCCCAAATTCATATTGGCTGAGTTTGAATCTGGGTCCCATACAATAGATAACACGAGCAATTAACATCCTATGAACACGTAAAGGCCACATTTATTGTCAAATCTTCATGAAAGTTGGTCAAAACAATTGTCCCGGTGATATGTTTTTGCTGGAATTTGTATCACCCATATTTTTAAGGGAAAATCTTGCAAAGACTTTTAGGTGATGTGGATATGGTGTATCTACCTTGCGACCAGAAGGCCACAAGTTCGATATCCTAGCTTAGAAAGCGTTCTCAAGATCTTCTAATAAGACAAACAGTACTGTGCACATAGTACTCTACCCTGGACACGGACTCCTTAATATCACAATACGTCTTAGGCTTTTGATGCCATTAAGTTAAAATAAATACGTTTAAAAAGAGACTTTAAGACTTTTATATTTAAATTCTTTAGCAACAATAAGTATCTATTAGAAATTGCATTTGTTACAGACTTTCCGTACTAGGCCAAATATAATTGTATGCTCTCGGAAAATAGTTCTTAGGGAAGGGAGGTGGAATATACTTGTCTCCATCCTACCTTTTGTCCGTACCTCAATCACACTTTCCTGACAACTACTGGCTTGAACTAACTCAACTTTGTAGGAAGCTGTATTGCCAAGAGAACTAAACAGAAACCAACCAAAGATTCTGCTTCTTTATATTCTATACGCATACATGGCAAAGTTTTGAAATAACACAGCGCATTTTAGCTTTGAATGGACAATAAATAATTAACTGGACCGAAAATAATAAATTACATTTCTTTTTAAAACTTTGCATTTCCCAACACTTTTAAGCATTCAAAATTACATTCTACAAAATTATTTTGTATCGCTCCATTGTCCATTCGAAAGAAGGGCATATTTCTAAAGAGTTCATTTCTTCTTCTGGTATAAAAGCCATTTGCAATCGCATGCAAGTGATACTCGACAAGATACCCTCTGAAATTCGCAAAAGAACACGGAAGCTTTCATAAAGAAATTAAGTCAAAGATTGAAAAATATTTCGAAATCTTGGAAGCCGGAAGGCAATTACCGGAAGTGGAATATTTTGTTTGAATTGCCTCTCTCTATGTCGGAAAGAAGCAGACCATCAACAGAAGTAGTACAGTGTACTTACATGACATGTGTATTCTACGGCGAAAGTAATAAATCAAAGGACTGTGTGGATTTTGTTTATGTGGACTTTAGATTTCAACAGTTTAAAGCACAAAGTGTATTTTTCAATTTCTTGGAAAAACATGAAGTTGCGAAGTGGCTATTGATGCCTTCATGTCGGCTTTGCAAGAAAAGACATCAAACTAGCATCTGCAAGACAACTTTTAAACATTCATGTCACATACAAAAGCAACCGGAACACACAGACTTACAACACAATACCATTCGTCATTTGCCATCTGTTTACTGCTGTATTCACTTATGAAATATGAATAATCGCATATTGATACAATAATATAAATTTGAATAATAATGCATTACTCCGTAGATTAAGGCCATGATGTGTTCTTTAAAGCCATTTTTCACGGAGTTTTGGAAAGCTCCTATTCTAATGAAACATTTATTGTATGTATCTTATCTTTTACAAGTAAGTAGTGTGGTTGTTCAGGGCTGGAAAAAGAAAGGGGCAGCGTATAAAACATGTCAGATGCATTTGCATAATGTATATACCTTGAACATAATACTTGAAAACTAATTGACTTGTCAGCCATTGTTTATGATGCAATAATCGATATACTTCTCATTTTCCGGAGTACTAACACATTTTCCGAAGTTTTAACTAATATACCCTTTCGCAAATTGAATTACTAAGAAGAATTCATTACAACTCAAAAAATAGCTCCGAACGTAAACAAAAGTGTTGAGGAACGGTTTTACTTAAACGGTTCTTAAAATAATATTACCAATAACAATTTAAACTTACTGCACTGATCTAAGTCTACCGAGTGTCTTATATTACATTTACAGACTGATGCAATATTGTTTGTACTGTTTTGCGTGAAATAGGGAATATTTTGTTGGTGAGTTTTGCTTTCATGTGATATCAGACGAGTCTAATATAGCGTAGGAACACTCGAGGCTGGTATTACTATGTCACTATTCTTTTTCACAAAATATTAAACCGCGAACGAACATTAAGCGACTTACGGAACAGCCCAATATGCATATGAGATGCTCGATGCCGTCTACTAACACTTCAAAGAAAATGTCAATTTCTCGGTTCAATACAAAAGTTACTTGTCACTTCTAATTTCTTCATTTGTTTCATATTTTATTACATACATATTTGTCCTAGTCTATTATTTTCATTCATGAAGTACAACATAAAAAGATACACATGCGTGTTGAATTTTGTATCCTTCCAGAAATGGCAATTATTGTACCACAAATAAAATATAACATCTTTTACACGAAAAATCGGATACGCTCACGTAATCTGATCGCAACGTAACAGCAGAATCGGGACAGACATATTCAAGTTCAAGGATCAGATATGTATTGTGTTTTTTGTTTAAAACGGTAATATCCACTCTTTATTATCCTCCTGGCGACTTCCTGGGCTAGTGCTTAGTTCGACCTACTAATACCAACTGTGACATTGTTTATTAAAATATTTCGTTGCGGTTAAAGCTTGTGTCAAAGCTTTTAAACGGGAAATTTCTCCTTCAGCGAACATGAATTTTGAATGTTCTCGAGCCTCTTATTGTGGAAAGTGCCCGAATTAAGCAATTCTAGCAAAATGCTTGTACAGTATGGAAAGTAATACAGGAGTCCAACTAACGTGATAACGCATACAAACTAAAACAAATTAGCATCCTATTCGCACCAAGTGGTTTGAACATAAACATACTTAGATTCTCTTACGAACGAAGTAAGTCACATTACATTTGAACTCTGGAGAAATAAGAGGTTATGCACATCCCATATTTCAGAAGTCTTAATGTTTATTGTCTTAATGTATAATGTATATACCGAATTAAAATACCATATACTCCGTATATTGTTTAATGTATTTGCTTTATCGGACAAAGGGGCACATATTCCGGGAATTAAAACCCTTAAATGACATTTACTCATGGACTTAAATAAGTTCCCAATTATATGCGCTTACCCATTAAGTATGTATGATGCATATGCACATTTCCTGAATTGTATTGTCGGAAGTATCATGATTAACAGATTTACAGTCTATCAATTGACCGTTAAACTAAGCTTATACACCCAATAGTTGACGTTATCGTCATCTTAAGTTTCTATTTAAAACTGCATAAATGATCTATAGGATATAACAAAATGCTTCACTGAAAAACAAGAACACAACTAAAAGTCAGTTTTATTAAGCAGAAGAAAACATTTACAAAACAGCAAAATACTCCAATAACATTTATACAAGTAACGACAAATACAGTGTAAAAGATTAATTCCTTATCAACTTTCCGTACATTTCTAGTCGAAAAATATTTTTAATACCATAATGTGTCAAATGAAACTACTGTCGCGTCTTTACTAGAATTTAAACCAAACTAAAAAGAGTTAAGTCAATATAAGCTTTTATAAGCACCTTCCTTTTTGAGCTTTAATAAACCACCACCACTTAATTAAAACGAATGTTAGACCGTTTAAAAAGAATACAATAGGATTAATTTGCCCCTATGTCTTTCATTTGACTATTTAATAATATACGTGATAAAAAGAACATAATATATTTCACGTTTCTTATACTTGAGGTAAATCTCGATACAATTTTCAGGCTCATTAAACCAGTTTAAACTTTATAATCTTATTTCATGTGTTAGCGTTTATGTGTATTTTGTGTCAAATATAAACAAAGCTGAAACTCCACAAGAAAGACACGAGATTTATTATCAACAAGATTTCCTTAATTTTCATGGCAAATGACCAATAGCCAAACAACTTTAAAGCAAACTCGTCAACAATTAAGGAAAACATAGTTACTCGTATTCATAAGTCACAAAAACATATATTGTTCGTCATTGAAAACACGGTATCAATGGTTTTGGTAAACTATCTATAAACATGTTTCTACAAGCGACGTATTTGAAAAAATGTATTGAACTACAAAACAACCTAATAAACATAAATTGTTATATTAAAAACACACACACTTGAAAAACTACAATATAACTATAAAATGTACATGTAAAATGGCATAAAATGTCTAAAAATGTAAACAAACTGGAACAGACATACATCAGCGAAAGACAATATATGTATACAGATCATTTAAATGGTAAAGCGAGCAAAACAGAACAGCGCAGCAAAAAAGTTACTACAAACACACACGCCAATAAATAAACATTCATCAAACGTGTTTATGTGGTATTCCCAAAATGTTAATGTGCTACATAATTTCATATAGTTGTTTTATATGCTTTTTTATATTTAACCCAATGGGTTATTATGTAATATTATAATATTCATAATATTACAAAGTACAATTTTATAGTAAAAAGTTTAAATTGTACATATAATTAAAAGTTTAAATTGTACATATAATTAGACCATCACATTTGAAACTCTGTCCACCGACATTTATTCAGTACATGCTAAAATAACATCAGTTAGTTCTTGTGACAGAAAACCATTTTTAGTTTTGTGAAAACTATATCATTTGTAAGAAATATATTTGTATACTTATTTGCTAGTGGAATTTACTCCAAAAATATTAATCGAAATTATGCAATTAATACTTGCCAAATCATCTTTTTTAGACTGATTTCAATGTTTTTTGAATTTTTGTCGGTAAGATATTCATCCGAATTAGTTTATATAAAGCTTACTTTTTAAGTATTGATGGACATGGCTTTACTATGTCTTATGTTTACATTTGTAAGGTTGGATTGCTCAGGTACAATACCAACTTTGTGGCAATTAGGTTGTAAATAGTGTAACCGAAAGTTCCTAAACATTAGTGAATGAGTGAATGATGTACAGCAATATGAGTAGAACATATATAATAAACGTATTGGCTTCTCTTGCGCTGGCTGTTGCAGACGTTGTTCTGCATTCCACCACTGAAAAAGAACACATTAATTTGACGCAAAAATTTCGTTATACAAACATATCTTATCTATTAAATCTGATTTGCAGTATGACATACCTTGTGTGTAAGAATACGGGTCTAGCGTCCCATTACATGCTAGACAACTGTCGAAATTAGCGGTCTGGTCATGAGCAACGCAGCTTCCATTAATGTAACAACCAAGATCTGTCAATCAAAAAGTATAAACTAGAGGCCATGGAATGATTTGTTTTGACATTTTTATCATGTATACCACGATACAAATAAATTCAAAGCACAAATGATTCAGCATCATAAACAAAATACCTTTGCCAGCCCGATAGCTGAAAAAATGATTGAAAAAGTAAACGTTTTCTTCCTCTCCATAGTGGTTATGTTTTTAAATTGGTATTCTTTGTACGAGGGAAAATATACCTGTGATAGAAGCACGATTTTTTTGTTGGTTTCCTTCTCTTCAATTCTCTGACAAACAGAGTCGTATATGTGGACGTTTTCTGTCTCTCCAAAATTAACACCATCGTTGCTGACTGATATTTTATAAGTAATGGAAAATGCGTCCTTGATGTCGAGTATTCCCTACATATTTATAATTGAAAAACAGATGCATAGTATAGTAAAACTACCAAATTGTTTTGATAGAATATATGCATTAAAACAAAGTATGCACAATTAAACACGTTTATCTTTGTAGTTGAAGTGTATACAACATTTCTTTGGTTTTACGCCCGACATGTTGACTACAAAAGCACTTTGTATAGGTAAGTACATAATGTACATGTGTGTAGTTTTTAATGGCAATAAAATCAACACTGTTCAAATGCATTTGTGCCTTTTATCTAACGATGTTATTGCGCATAGCTTTCGGTCTTTACATCTCACTGTTTGTAAGGCTTAGTCATTGTACAAGCTTATACACAGATATTACAAATAAAGAATATATGGTTGGTGTCTTTTGATACCATGTGATATCAGACGAGTATGATATGACGAAGGAAAAGTCAATACAGGAATTATGCATAAAGAAGACTTCGTGCTCTAAACAATAATAAACAGCACTGGTTCAACCAACCGATACTGTGTTCAGATCATGCATTAACAACACCAACACAACAAAACCAATAACACATTAATAATACTTTTACGTAATTTCAAGCTTAAAGTGGCGATATGCTATTACCTTCTTTGCACAACAGCGTCCTGTATATATGTCCTCGTATATGCCTTGTACTGCATTTGAATCGATTAAATGTGCACTGCCATTTAAGTCATGCTGAAAGTACACACGTTGTTCAATTCAAATAATTAAATATTTACGGGATATGTATATATACGTTTGCATTAATTCAATGAACAATGCATGTAAAGATAATTTTAAACAATACCTTATATGTTGTAATATTGCATGCAAACTGTTGAAGGAGAGCATCAACGCGAATAGTGAAGCACATGCAATCTTCTCCCTCGGAGATGTCACATTTCCCCCCTCCCTCTATGTCATCAATCGTCACCGGGGTACGTTCATCTATCGTGCACGCAGCACCGTGGTAGAATTGTTTGCATACACACACGCCTGGAATACATAAGAATGATCAAATAACCGAAAAGTGCCACGCGCACACATATTCAGAAAGACACGGTAATATAAATGTATATACATATTGTCACCGTTATGTATTACCTTCTCCACTTTGTACTGCACAGTTCCCTCTTCCCGAGCAGTTAAATGGGCAGGCCGCTTCTAAAAACACATTTACAATTTTCTTGTTGTTCATTGCAAAATCTGGCTGGTTGTACAGCATAGTCTTTACGACGTTGTTGATGGCATCGACGTGAATATCGGCGTAACGCGGATTACCAGATACCTAAAAGTGCCGTTAAAGATGATAAAGATTTAACATCTACATTGTTTGATATAACATAATAATAAGTATGTTAATTGATATTCAAATGTGAAGCGATTACTATTTTCTTTATCTAACCGTGTTAACTTATAAAGCAGTGGTTACCTGTAAGTCAAATATACAATCCTCAATTAGTTGTTCCTTGTTTTGACTGACTGTCATTGACGCCAGTGTGCTAAATGCAAGAGTTCCATTGATACGGTTGTTGCAAACACTTGTGGCTTCTTCTTTAGTTATGGTGTTTGTCTGTCTCTATAAAACAATGTTTGATTTTAATTAAAATTATATTGTAATACAGGATTCGCCTTTAGAGATGCACGCAGATGGCCATTATGTAGAATTATATAGGTCATGTATTGGATTCGACAAAGTCGGACAAGCTGATCGGGAAAAGACGGAACATGCTTTACAGAAAGATTATACAAAAGTGGCTCGGGAAACATAATGGCAGCATATCAATCAAATTCCACTGGTTGGTTGTTGATGACAAACAATATCAAAATGAATAGTACACCTAAATTACACAAACCATAACACTAAATCAGTTTTAAGTATAATACGACTGTCCGGAGGACGAAAACATTTCATGTATAAAAACACATTTAAATGACAATTCAATTAAATGACACTTCATTATATGATATGGCTATTTAAATAGTATTCGTTTTCACTTTAAATCTTGTCATCTGCATAGCTATCTTTTGTAAAAAGATTAAACTGTAAAATTAGCAGATATTCACTCTTAATCCTCGTACTCTTACTCCAAACCTTTAAGGTCAAACAGCAACATACAACTTAAGAGTTACTCGCTTGTATTTATATCAACTTAATAACTTGATTTCGTACGTGTATCTTTTGAGAAATGAAAACAAAATACTTCATGAGAAATGTACCAAAGCTGACCAAAGATATAATTACCACATTTAGAATCTTAAAATTATTCATGCGTTGACAGTAATGTCGAGAAGAAACAGACTCCTCAGAGCATATCAATAAGCCATTGGTATTATTTCATTTTATTACAACAAGAAACAAAGTGTCTTTCTGTTTCGAGTTAATATTAAATAATATTGTATTGCAAAAGATATAAACAAAATATATTTGCTATTATATATTGTAATATTTTCCCGTGATTACGACCTCCTCCAACAGAACAATTATGCATACAATTCTAATTTATGCTAAAAAATTACTTTATAAAAATGGTGTTTCGAAAACGCCTACTGCCCTCAAACTCTTTCGCGCTTAGCAACTAATAATGAAGCTCGAAAATATCCAACATTTACGTAAAATATAGCATCTATACTATCAATTATACCAAATATGAACAAAATGATTTACCATGTTTATATAATAATTATGTTTTTAATTTGCATAAATATTAATATTTTGCTAATTTGTAGATTGGAATTAACTGTAGGAAACCGAACAAAGTAGCATCATTTGCATTTCACCTTGTTAACCCCATGTTTGTCCTCTCGAGGTTCCTGCATGAGAAGAAACAATCGATTCAGTTCCTTTTCGTGTGAACGAGTTTCACGCCGCTTTCGAAAGCCGGTGTTAACATGACACTTCAGTGGTGTAATTGACCCACTGACGTTACAATTAAGATACTGTGTCGGTGAACATATGGCAGCAGTAACGGTATCGCCCGTTGTTCCATTACACAAACAATACACTTGGTTTTTTGTTTTCCAGAAATCCAAATTACGATTCAATTGTCGAAACAAATTTTTCTTTTTCAATGCCTCAGATGTATTGTCAGATGCCATGCTAGATAAGAAGAATAATCCATCATCAGTAAATAAAACTTTAACAAAACACAATGCTATATTGGTTGCTTGCGTTCATTTCAAACTTACACATTTTTTCGTAGATATAATGATCATACTTACTTCCAGCTGTCTGAAAAATTATCTGGGTGATGGTTTGTAGATGGCGTGATAATATTCCCTTCATAATGTTGGAAGTCATTCGTGGGGTCATAGTCGAACGTCCCACACAGACCCTTTGTGTTGTTAAAATCTTTTGGAGCCATGAAAATTTCGACATTAATGTCATCGTCTCTGTATATTCTTATTTCAACCTTCGTACCAATAGGTGTCAAAATCTGCAGTGTAATAATTTTGTTTAGACATGTTGCTTTATCGATGAACATAGTCATACTATTATACATATATAATTATGAAAGACTGTACAATTGCAACATTGGTGATTTGATCTGGCACACTAACTTGTATTACCATAAAGCAAAAAATCCAAATGTTTATGTCTTCAAATATTAAAAAATGAAAATTGACAGGCTATACCTGCTGTAGAAAAATCTAATTGTAACATAATGTCCACAATTTATGACCGGTGATTAAATGCCGAACTATCTGGCACAACATAAACAGCAACAGTAGACACAGAAAATATACCTGAACATCAATCCCAAAGTTCCAAATAAAAAATATATCTCAAAGTATATTGTATTAACTTTTATAAAAAAACAACATTAACTGATTATAAATACTCAGTCTTTATGTCCATAAAACGCGTGAAAATGCACGACTGTTCTCGAAGGAACAACATGTTGGAAAATAACCTAAGCATCAGTTATTATAAAATAGAAAATTATAAGATATTTGCAACAACAATTATTGCTGTTTGTGCGTTTCTAAACATTGCCAAGCAGTTAACGACAGTTTCCCGTTATATGAAATTAAAATATATTTATTGATACATATTTACCCGATAATGTTCACTTTGTAAACGGATAACTTCAAGGATGCCTCCTTCGCTGCACTGTATAAAGTCCATGTAGTTCAGACTGCCGCATTTGTTAATCATAAATACATCTTTACCAGCACGGATAGCAACGCCACATGCACAGGCTGAATTCGTTATACCCCAGCCGCATCGATGTGTTTTTTGTTGAACCTAATAAAATCATGTTTGTGAACATAAAGATGCATTGATATAAAATTATATTGAAAATAAGATCACGACGAATTTTCGATTACGACCGCGATTTCCATAATTGTACCAATCGTGCCAGTGGGAACATAGAAAAAGATTGGCTAAGCTTTTAAAAACACATCGACTAGATAAAAATGATCGCATTGATATCTCTGCAAATACTTTAGAAAATTCGACAATGCAAAAGAAGCAGCTACACAGAAACGGCATGAAGAAGATGCGCGTTACCTCAATGTCATATTTTGTGTTCCAGTAGAGCATGAATTCTCCAATATCTCTCTGTTGTTCGTAGAAGCTGAAAATAGTTCATTGCGTATACGAATCATCTATCATGGGATAGTGTGTGTTTTTTTATTGGAGTACAAACATATTTTTTAATTACACTCAATAATGAAACTACTACTTCCACTAACGCTACATAGAGAACAGTTAGTAAAGGAAATATTTAAGTCCCAATAAATGTGAAAAATTAAAATGAATAGAGCTAATAATTAAAAAAGGCATATAAATGTCTAGTAAAATAGCATTATTGTTATTAAAGCTCCCTTTACCGCAAGTGAGAACATAAAGTTTGATTGTGTTGACACCGTTTACCGTAAAATTCTCTTCAAACTGTTATAAAAATAGGCGACGTTAAGATAGTTTTGCAAATTCCCAAAAACGGCAACCTCATGCTGTGCGAGAATTACCGCACCATCAGCCTCATCAGCCTCATCAGTCATCCCAGCAGAGTCATGCTAATCGATTGAAAAGTAAGACCGAATAGCAGACTGCATTTAGAGCTGGGCGGAGCATAGTGGAACATTTCTTCAACTACAGAGTCACAAATGATAAACACCTGCAACACCAACGCGAGCTCTTTAACAACTTCATCGACTTTAAGAAAGGTTGCGACCGCGTGTGACATGATGGCCTATGGCATGTCATAAGAGGTTTCAATATTGACGAATGGCTGGTGCAAGTTATACGAACTCTACGGAAACGCCAGCTGCGCAGTACTTCTCGATGGACAGCAGGGAGACTTCTTCAGGACATTAGTGGGCGTCCGTCAGGGATGTCTGCTCTCTCCCGTCTTGTTTAACCCTTTCCTTGAGAAGATAATGCAGGAGACTCTTCATGACCACCACACCTCTATCTCCATCAGTGGAATACCAATCTCCAACTTGGGATTCGCTGATGACATTGACCTCATGGCTGGCACCAGCAGATAACTTCAAGATCTCACCAAAAGACTATGTAAAAGCAGGAGCAAAAGGGGTGGAGGTCAGCACGAATAAGTCGAAGATCATGGTGAACAGCATGACCAAAACCAGTGCAGACATCACCATGAACGACGAGAAGCTAGAAGAATCGACAGCTTCAAGTACTTGGGAGTAACCCTGCCCAATGATGGTACCAGTACCGCTAAGGTCCAAATATGTATCGCCATGGTGACCGCAGCGATGGCCAGACTGAGCAGGTTGTGGACAAGCAGTTCCATCAGCTTCCCCACCACGTACAGGCTCTACCCGTCCCTCGTAATCTCCATCCTACATTACGGCGGCGAGACCTGGACGCTTCTCGCGGATATAGAACGCAGGATTCATGACTGCAACATGTGTTGGCCCACAAGAGCCCCTACTGGCGACCGTCAAATTACAATGCTGGCTTGGGTTGGACCTGTCACCAGGCACGACTGTCTGTGCAAGATTTTTCTCAAGGGCAAGCTGAAGGGAGGTTTCCGTCGAGGGCGTCAGAAGAAAAGCTGGAAGGACACTGCGAAAGAGATCCGTTCCCATGGGTGAATTACTCTTAGCAGCGCACAACAGACCTGACTGGACTAGGATTTCTTTTCTTCGTCCCTCATTCAACCCCCCCCCCCCCCGCCCCCAACGGACAGACCGGTGTGGGAATGACGATGACGCCTATGATGCCGATGATGCCGACGATGCCGACGATGCCGACGATGCCGACGATGCCGACGATGCCGACGATGCCGACGATGCCGACGATGCCGACGATGCCGACGATGCCGACGATGCCGACGATGCCGACGATGCCGACGATGCCGACGATGCCGACGATGCCGACGATGCCGACGATGCCGACGATGCCGACGATGCCGACGATGCCGACGATGCCGACGATGCCGACGATGCCGACGATGCCGACGATGCCGACGATGCCGACGATGCCGACGATGCCGACGATGCCGACGATGCCGACGATGCCGACGATGCCGACGATGCCGACGATGCCGACGATGCCGACGATGCCGACGATGCCGACGATGCCGACGATGCCGACGATGCCGACGATGCCGACGATGCCGACGATGCCGACGATGCCGACGATGCCGACGATGCCGACGATGCCGACGATGCCGACGATGCCGACGATGCCGACGATGCCGACGATGCCGACGATGCCGACGATGCCGACGATGCCGACGATGCCGACGATGCCGACGATGCCGACGATGCCGACGATGCCGACGATGCCGACGATGCCGACGATGCCGACGATGCCGACGATGCCGACGATGCCGACGATGCCGACGATGCCGACGATGCCGACGATGCCGACGATGCCGACGATGCCGACGATGCCGACGATGCCGACGATGCCGACGATGCCGACGATGCCGACGATGCCGACGATGCCGACGATGCCGACGATGCCGACGATGCCGACGATGCCGACGATGCCGACGATGCCGACGATGCCGACGATGCCGACGATGCCGACGATGCCGACGATGCCGACGATGCCGACGATGCCGACGATGCCGACGATGCCGACGATGCCGACGATGCCGACGATGCCGACGATGCCGACGATGCCGACGATGCCGACGATGCCGACGATGCCGACGATGCCGACGATGCCGACGATGCCGACGATGCCGACGATGCCGACGATGCCGACGATGCCGACGATGCCGACGATGCCGACGATGCCGACGATGCCGACGATGCCGACGATGCCGACGATGCCGACGATGCCGACGATGCCGACGATGCCGACGATGCCGACGATGCCGACGATGCCGACGATGCCGACGATGCCGACGATGCCGACGATGCCGACGATGCCGACGATGCCGACGATGCCGACGATGCCGACGATGCCGACGATGCCGACGATGCCGACGATGCCGACGATGCCGACGATGCCGACGATGCCGACGATGCCGACGATGCCGACGATGCCGACGATGCCGACGATGCCGACGATGCCGACGATGCCGACGATGCCGACGATGCCGACGATGCCGACGATGCCGACGATGCCGACGATGCCGACGATGCCGACGATGCCGACGATGCCGACGATGCCGACGATGCCGACGATGCCGACGATGCCGACGATGCCGACGATGCCGACGATGCCGACGATGCCGACGATGCCGACGATGCCGACGATGCCGACGATGCCGACGATGCCGACGATGCCGACGATGCCGACGATGCCGACGATGCCGACGATGCCGACGATGCCGACGATGCCGACGATGCCGACGATGCCGACGATGCCGACGATGCCGACGATGCCGACGATGCCGACGATGCCGACGATGCCGACGATGCCGACGATGCCGACGATGCCGACGATGCCGACGATGCCGACGATGCCGACGATGCCGACGATGCCGACGATGCCGACGATGCCGACGATGCCGACGATGCCGACGATGCCGACGATGCCGACGATGCCGACGATGCCGACGATGCCGACGATGCCGACGATGCCGACGATGCCGACGATGCCGACGATGCCGACGATGCCGACGATGCCGACGATGCCGACGATGCCGACGATGCCGACGATGCCGACGATGCCGACGATGCCGACGATGCCGACGATGCCGACGATGCCGACGATGCCGACGATGCCGACGATGCCGACGATGCCGACGATGCCGACGATGCCGACGATGCCGACGATGCCGACGATGCCGACGATGCCGACGATGCCGACGATGCCGACGATGCCGACGATGCCGACGATGCCGACGATGCCGACGATGCCGACGATGCCGACGATGCCGACGATGCCGACGATGCCGACGATGCCGACGATGCCGACGATGCCGACGATGCCGACGATGCCGACGATGCCGACGATGCCGACGATGCCGACGATGCCGACGATGCCGACGATGCCGACGATGCCGACGATGCCGACGATGCCGACGATGCCGACGATGCCGACGATGCCGACGATGCCGACGATGCCGACGATGCCGACGATGCCGACGATGCCGACGATGCCGACGATGCCGACGATGCCGACGATGCCGACGATGCCGACGATGCCGACGATGCCGACGATGCCGACGATGCCGACGATGCCGACGATGCCGACGATGCCGACGATGCCGACGATGCCGACGATGCCGACGATGCCGACGATGCCGACGATGCCGACGATGCCGACGATGCCGACGATGCCGACGATGCCGACGATGCCGACGATGCCGACGATGCCGACGATGCCGACGATGCCGACGATGCCGACGATGCCGACGATGCCGACGATGCCGACGATGCCGACGATGCCGACGATGCCGACGATGCCGACGATGCCGACNCTACTACTACTACTACTACTACTACTACTACTACTACTACTACTACTACTACTACTACTACTACTACTACTTCTACTACTACTATTACTGCTACTGCTGCTGCTGCTGATGCTGCTACTGCTACTGCTACTTCTGCTACTACTACTACTACTACTACTACATCTACATATGTAAAATATAACGCAATCGTGGATACATTTTGCTGTAACGAATACAAATATCAGATTAAACTCACTGCAATAAAGTTCTAAATACAAAATCGCTTGTTTTGAACAAAGCAGCCAGAGACAAGATGTTATAAAGAACAAATCCAACACACTGATTATGTTAAGTGCTTTTACTAATTATTCGATCATGAATTCGGATTCATGTATGTCATAGTAGTGATATGGCAGAACAATATTATTACTTTATCTTTACGAACCTGTATTGCTTTAGTACATGAACGTTGTGTAATCGTTTCATGAGTACTTGGGTCGAACTGGGTATTGAGTAATGCAGGGCATTTCTTTTCCTTTCTGTCTGCATTGATTATCTGTGAAAATTGATATATAGATATTAATCGATTTAAAAATCGTACACTGTCTGGACTGGTAATCTGTACAAAATACATTAGTCGATATTATAAGTATGGTAAATTATATAAAATATAATGAATATCCTTTTCGGCATAAACAATTCAAATATAATACCTGTAACGCTAGGGAACAGACACCTGGATTGTCTTGCAACACTTTAGGATAACGGCATCCAATCGGTATTGTTGTTTTAACACTTATTTCAGTTTGCCCATTCTTTGGTAAAACAAGTATCTGTTTGTCAATCTGTAATGGATCAGCAAAGATATGTTCTATAATAAAATATAATATAATGAATCTATGAAACTAATATTACTGTTCATAATTAACAGGACAATTCATTTATTCGACTCCTAAAACTGCATGTTTCGGTGTACGCGCCTTTGCTCCAGCAAAGAAAGCTGGACTATGCACAGCGTCTGTTTTCTGACTGTTTTGATGAACGGACACACGGACGGAGCATTTCACCTGAAATTTAAAAATACGCATTTATCATTCTACGAAATAACAATTTATTTGGATTTTAGTTATTTCAGAGTTAGAATAAGTTACCTAAGTTGCCAAAAAAACTATTGCTAGAATTTTCAGTCCGCGGTTGAGCAGGTTGCATATTTGAAAAATGATAAGTTTAGAAGAAGAGGAATTATCATTCAATATGTTTTTCTCTGCGATATAGGGGAATGAATACTATATCTTTATATAAAAGTTAAAAAGACATGGAATCAATTTTGAAAATATTAATATACACACTCGAAAAACGCGTTTTACGGTCAACAAATGTGAACAAAATACATTCAAAACGTTAACAGGCACATCATTCCGTAAATAAGGTCACAATGGAAAAGGTTTCATTTTTTTTATTTCTTTTTGAAGTTTTTTTCGGTTTTAATAACATTTTACATTGAATCGAATTATAATTAGTTTCTAATTACCTACGTGAGATTTCTTAATATTTTTGTCTATATTAACAAGTTATAAGTTAATGACGTTGATGTAAAAAAAATACTCTATATACCAATAGTGTCAGAAATAAATACAGCTAACTCAGGTGCCCGAAGTAAGTCATTTATCCTCAGGAAGTCATTAACTTCATTCAACCACATTATAGTTCTTTGTACATCTGCTTTTGTTTTTAAATGCATTTTCAAATTCGTTATCTTTGCATTATATCATACATAAAAAAGTCAAATGACATGGGCCCAAGAATGTCGCCTAAAAAACCTTATAAAGATAGGCTCAACATTGTGAAACAAGGAACCGTGCGACCATTTTTTGCAATGAATGATTCCGTGCCTATGGGACAATAAAATTAGCTTAACTATGTAATTGCAGTTTAATAAAACTCTCGCTGTTCCACATCATATATCACAGCATTATCTTTTTATGCAAACACGATTTTGGAGAAAACAATGACACCATTGAGTGTTTTTGTAGACATTACAGATGTCAGATGGCAATTGAACATCCTATCGGTAGTAATTTGCTGCATTATTAATTTATTTATTCTCTTACGGGTTGACATCATATTAAACAAGCCATGTTTTACTTTTAAAATGCAATGTTTTAGAATGATGCCATTACAAAACAACTGTATTGAACTGTATTAAATGCATAACAATTGATGTTAGTATTTTCTTAAACCGGATCCGGTCTACTTGTGGTCAATCTAATTTCTTTAACATAGTATATATACCCACATTAAAAGGAAGTGTCACATTTGCCACCATCAGTCTTCCGTCAGTAAGCACAGATGTTGAATGGATGTTTGTTGGAGGAACAGCCCACAAGTGACGACCGTCAATAAACCTAGGTAACAATGCACTCAGTTGAGTGAGATAAGAACAAAAATATATCGGACAAACTCTGCAAATTTCTAAACTACATCGTATCCGACGTACTTAACAGTACATATTTTACTACGTGAGGTTAATATTATGTAGCTTGTATGTGTTTGCTTAAGAGTTAATATCATGGAGAGAAAAAAATCAGTAAATGTATAAAATAAATATTTTCACTAGCGTCTGCACGATTAAACATGTGTAAATTGTTTAAAAATTTGAAAATATTTCACGGTATCACTCCGAAAGCAAACATATTTTCTTTTTATGTAATGCTATTGATTATTCTTTGTATATTAACAGCTTTAAAGACTCCTTGATTCGAAAAAAAAATGCATAAATTGCGGTAGAGACGTATGCTAAACAAAATATAATGTGTTGCATTATCTTTTTATTTCGAAATTCCAACGTAATAGATTTGATAAAAAGGATACCGGATGAGTGAACGCTAAACACACAATGGTATAAGAACAACTACGGATTTAAAAATAACGTTTGCCCCAAATTGACCTGTTACAATGTCTGCTTGGTTTTATCAATAACATATAGACATGGACCGGAAGTCACCTTGTCCCACTATGACAGATGAAAACCTCAAGGAATTATAATTACCAGGTAGTGAATTTTAATAATCAACATGTTCAGTTCAGTATTGAGTGCAGATAAGTATAACTTATTATTGACATTCAGTTCTACCGCAATTGTCATTACTTCTTTTCGATGAGTAACTGTGACATGGCATAGATTTTAAATTATTTCTATATTCAGGCTACTGAAAACATATTGGGCATTATTTCGCCAATAGTTTTCAACATTTCTCGCTTAGAATAAAAAAAAAAACTTATAACGTATGCTTATCCGAAATCAATGTAAGTATCTTCTTCAATATAAAAACACTTTGCATTGTTTATAAAAGTCCATGCAATGACGATGCTAATGAATATGCAACACTTATGCTATCATTTATAAAATTATGTATGTACGTACCAGTCAACTGAATAAAACAGATGGTTTTGTAAATTAAACACACACAGGAATTGTGTTTCCGGGATATAAATATTTGAAGCATCCAAACGGTGTTCAAGTCTCACGTTCACAGTTACATTGGTTAGCAAAACACTGGGTGGTGGAATTGCCGATATATCTAAAATTAAATCAATGATGAAAACGTTAATTATCAAATGAATACACCAAACATTACACAAGCATGCCCACATTAACAACACACACACAACCATGCGTGCATACGAAAAGCATTCATACATTAAAACTATTGATTAAAGATATGTGCAAAATACACTTGAAAATCAGAATGTCACACATGACATGAACAGTTAATTGATTTGTAGGGAGGATACGGTGATTTGCTAAAACAAAATATGATATGTTTGTCACGGAAATGCGATATGAATAGAAATGTAAATAAAAAGTATATTTAAAGACATATTATCTATACCGAAATTGATTTAATATCAAAATACATATAATATTAATAGAAATACCATTTAAAATTAATAAAATAATGTTGAGCCTTAAACAGCTCCATAAGGACCAATATCACATTTTTATAGTCGAAAATTAGCCGAAAAAGAAATTGATCACTACTATGATCACTACTATGATTGTTTTGATAAACACAAATGTTGATAACCATCCTTAACACGCATTTTAATCGTAAACATAGTGAATGCGATAGATTTTGGGGGTAAATCGGCATATTCAAGAGTTAATAACCTGTATGCACAGAAAGTGTTTTACATAAATATTGTTTTACACGTTTCCTTATAAGAAAATAGTTTCATTGAAAAAGATCGTTCATTGTAACACATCAAACAATAAAATGTATCAGACTATTTATACCTCTCAGATTTAAAATATAAATTTCTGCTCGAATACCTGACGGAAACAACCTTGTAACCTGAATTAGTGTTGGTGGATATAAACTTACTTATCGGTAAACTCGAATCATCTGAAAATATAAAAGACAGTATCCATTCGCTACATAATATCTAAACAAAGTTGCATCAACGAATGTGAATTAAAACATTATGTTGATAAAAGTTGATAAAATACAGATCCGAATGCAGGAACAAAAACATTAATGCTAGTTACCTAGACAGTAACCGGAGTACGACAATGTCGGAATCAAGTAATATTGTAGGCTATTTCCGGGACACAACCTGATTTTAACTGTGTAAGTCTCTTCACAATTGTTGCCGAAAACGCATACTGCAGCATTCAGTGGGGTTTCATTCATTTGGGATATGTTGGGATGTTGATCTGAATATGGTCATAAAGATAAAACGAATATGAAATATCCAAATACAATGATGTTATAACTACTTGCTATACATGCGCGTTTAACGGTGAAGACATACAGACATAATAGTTTATTAACGTCTCTCTTGTGTAAATTAAGCACAGTAAAGCAGTACAAAATCATCATATATATGTACAAAACCACTCTTTAAGAGTTACGAGAGACGATGCACACTTACTTTGCAAATAAATAGGGTAGTAAGTTCCACACATCCCAAAATTCCACAGAATACTACTGTCAGCCAATCGTTTCGTCCGTCCATTGTACAAAGTGCTGTACCAACCAGACTGCAGATTGAAGTCATTCACCGCAGCGGTTCCATTAAACGAATTGTTAAACCACCGTTCATCAATTTGGGGAAGTTCCTTAACATCGGTACACGCAAAGCCTATAATATTAATTATGTTCTGTTTTATTGTCTCAAACCGGCAAAATCTGTAGCATCAATCTTTGAGTCCTTGTGAAATATATACATCTGCTTAACATTTTATGGTGTGTTATTGACACTAATTGTCTGTTTCAACTTCCGTTTGAGTGTGATGGTAATTGTCCTGATCCTTTTCACTCAGATTCGTGATATATAAACCGCCATTATTCATACTGATAAACGAGATCCTGTAGCGATAATATTTTGTACGAAGTCACGTAAGATTATTGGAAAAAAAGGCTTTTCAACCACCAAGCCTAAGTTAAAGAGTATTATTCATATATTCCATTAAATAATAATATATACAAAGTTAGATTTTAGATGCACCAGCAGAACAAACATCCAACTATAGCTCGAGGGCATTTAGGGCAATTTACCAATTGCGAAAATGTCTGAAGACCTGTTTTGACATAACACACAAAACTAGACATACACGCTAAAATACAAACACATGGTAATTACATGTTAAATGCCGATGATCGTGGTTTAAAAAGGTTTCTGTAGCTCCAAACTTAACGCGCGCAGCTAATAACTTAATTGGTACATTACCAAAACTGACAAAACGGAAACCGTAAAGTACACAAAAACAGTCAAAACACACAAAAAAAGACTTTATCTAGGAGAATTAGCATAACAAATCTTGCAAATCTGTAAGCAAGCATGACATTTTTGCATAAACACTCAGTTTGATATGCACTTTTGATAGAAATCGTTAGCCACTAAAAAATTCAGAATGGCGGCCATTTTCAAGATGGCCGCCATTTCCGATTCAATCTATACAGCCATGTTGGGTATGTCTTAAGCAACTGTGCGTAAAGATTGTGTAAATCTTTAATTTAGCATGACATTTGGTATAAACACTAAGTTTGATACACACTTTTGACAAAATCCTTTAGTTAGTCAACAATTGAAGATGGCGTCCAGTTACTTGGTGGCTGCCATTTTTGGTCAAAAACTAATAGACAAGCATAATTAAGCATAGCCGAGTAATATTCTTTGATAAATTACTTTCTTTATTAACAATTTGGCATACCTACATTTACATAACCGTTTTTAAACATCACTATGAAATGACGAATAAGAAATTCTGCTAACCAAAAGCTATTTTCAGCTAACATTATATTTTGAAATCAATTAATTGTATTTTTGGAAAATCCTGTTTAACGTTTTGCGTAGTTCGTGAAAAAATATGCTTGTTTTTTAAATGTATAACTGAGTAAAGGTAACGTAAGTTGAATAATTCGCATAGTGAACTTATTGGAAAGTAAATGTCTCTTAGGAATGTTGTCATTCAAAGTGGAACATTAACCATGCAAAAATCTAATTGATTGAGTCGGAAAACAATTCTTTGTTGTGGCCAATATGTATCCTACTGAATAGTAAACATTTGAGATGTCACAGTATTAGTCAGTAATATTGCAAAAGCCATACAGGTGCAGTTGGTTTTTAGAAATCCTTTTACGCACATCCTGCTCTGATTACATTTATCAGTTCTAGATTACGGAATCAAAAACACAACAGGTAAAGTTATGCATTGCTACTGTTAATATATGGATGTTTGGTGACCCGTAATGCACAATGATAACATAATTAACCGGATGCAACTCCTTGACTTGTAATTTAATTTCAGTCATGACGATGTTTTAAATGATTATGTACCTTAGTGTCTCTTTCCCACTCTATCTGAGTCATTAATCCTCTTTTAAGTCTCATTGGTTCAGTGTGGCATGATGGCTACATGTTATCTTATTTTATACGCTGGTATGGAAAATGTTTGTTTTATGATAACCCTCTGAACAGAGCAGAAGACTGTTTTAATAGAAATTGCAGAAGGGGGCCATATCAAGGTGAAACATTATAGAGTATTACATAAAATACCATAGTCCCATGTTCATGGTCAAAATACAGGTTGGGGAAAGTTCTTCTTTTATTAAGAATTGCCTTGTTATGTGTATTCTTTATGTGCAAATTTTGAGCAAGTGTTTACATTATTTCCCCACAATCATTGTTCTGATGAATGGAAAGGGTATTTACATATACATAATATTATGTTTCATGTCATTGAATTTACTTATTCTGAATATATTACATTAAGTATTGAATATATGTGAGCTACATAACCCAATTCAAGAGATTAATATGCAAATAAAAACGATGGTTGCATGTGCATGTGCAAAATCTTAATCCGCCCAATGATTTGACGTCATTGAAGATGTATATATAAAATCAATGAATCGACATTACTCGTATATTCATAGAATGCTTCGAACTATACATATCGACCATTTAGCGGCGTAATGCTACTGGTAATGTTAGTGTGCAGGTGACTGACAGAAGCTGTAAATTATAGTATCCAAGTGGTAGAATAGTCGAGCAAACGGTCTTGAGGTAATTCTTGTTTATTGTATTGTTTCTTGTTTATGAAAGTCTCCAAATGTTTAGTCACATAGCAATAACGGTTCAAAACAATTTCGATTACTGTCTGAATGTCTGTATGCTGAATAAACACGGTAGCTGGTTCTACGTATTTATGGCAGAAAAATAAATCACTTATGATAAGAAATGTAATATGAAGGCTTCTAGATTATCGGATAAGATTTTTATTCGATAAAGATGAATCTCGCCAAAAGACGAATACTATTTTACCAGAATTAATGTATTATAAATAGGTGTCAGGGTACCGCAACATTTGAATCATTATGAATGATGCAAACTACACAAAATAAAAAAAATACATTATACTGTATTGATTATTCAGTAAGCTTCATTTATTAAAAAGATTCGTGAAATTTAGGCAAAACGTTGATGGTAATACATTGTCTGGTAATAGTATTTCTGAACGCACTCACTTTGTCCCTGATCTCAGTATTGCCCCGTTATGTATGTTTTAAATTGTACAGACTTGTGAATTACCTATTTTATAAGCATTTATGGTTTCTCATTTTGCATTATTGTGACGGTATTTGTTACTTCTTCACACAAATATTATAGCTATTATTTTTACAAGTTTACCGCTGAGTGTGAGCCTTTAAAATATAAGTTTCGCTAGGCATATGGTTGAACAGTAATGTACTTTGTATTGCTTAACAAAAAAGGGAATTTTAATAAATCTCTACACTGAGCAAGTTTCCTAAATTATATAAAAACTTGCTTCCGGGAAAACTTGCCACGTCGTCATCGACTTTGACCAATAAGGTCACAGTGGCATCTTAGAACGCAAAGGGCACGGTCATTTTATAGATGTGAACGATGTAACCAATGCTATTCGACGCGTATTGACAAGCTCTGCAAACGTGTTACGTCGCCGACCTTCTCAGTGACGTCATTGACTATGAGCAATGGAGTCACAGTGGCACCTTAGAACGCAAAGGACAATGCAATGTTATGGATGTTAACGACGTAACCAATGCTTTTCGACTCGTCTCGATGAGCTTTTTCAATCGGCGCTACCCTTCTCAGTGACGTGGCCGCCATTTTATTTGTTTTGGTGGCTAACGGGTTTTTTGGAAGGGCACATATAAAGGTACATTCATGGAAAGTTTGGTGCTTGCTTACAAGTTTGCAAGATTTTGCTGATAAATGGACCTAAATCCCCAAGCTACTTTAAATGAGAACACCATCATGAACCGGGTAATAACTAATCAAATGAAGGTTGTATTTATCTCCAAACCTAGAAATATGTCATGAAGAGTTTGGCAAAGGAAGATATACCTTCATTTATAGTTGTCTGAAAAATTCAAATAAAACTAAAAGATCATACAAAGGTCCCTTTCAGCGGATCTCTAAACACTGTAATAAGGATCAATCGGCTTAAGCAATAACCATTTGGCTAATACGTCAGTGGCTGACGTTATCGCATCCGATAGCAAATCAATTGTGTACTCAATTGTAACGAAACCCACATAACAAATCCATATTTTACAATGCGCGTTATTAATGTGTAAAAATGCCAATACATAAAGCAGTGAATTTCTTCATTAGAGATATACTGACAACAATAATAAACATTACCTTTAGTTGTAGTAATTGCCAGCACCAAAAGCCGTAGTAACATGTTTATCAAACGCATTTTAAAATATATTTCCTTACATCTGTTCACAATCGCGTATTGCATATGTGATTAAGAATTTATATATTGTGTACAATCACCTCACACTGACTGACGCATGAAGCGCAGAAAGCCAATCAAAATGTATGTGACAATAGCGCAAAACATCCGATTAATAATTTATATATTTTCTACCATCACCCCACACTGACTGACGCATTAAGCGCAGAGCGCCAATCAAAAAGTATGTGACAATAGCGCAAAACTTCCGCATTTAAAACTAACATCATATCGCATGACATTTTCCCAACCGTGTAATAAAGGTAGTTTTAGGAAACTCAATCGTATCGTCGTTTTCTGTTGTGCGTGCATAGATAATTAAACCAGCTTAATACATGAATAAACAACTTTATTATATGAATAATAACTCGTTTACTGTACGACCTTTTACCATTATATACATTATCAATATGTATCCACTGTGAAAATTTAAGTGTAAATTGGATAACATTGTCGTTGTTATTGCAGTAACACATCAAGTGTAGATCAACAAATTTCGCTGTATGTATAAAGGTCTTTTTTTAATTATAGTGTCACCCCTATTGAAAGGGCCAGCCAATCTGACTTATGAGACACTTTTTGCGTGTATACCATGTACCTCCCAACTCATATCACTATGCCAGGCGCCAGGCGGATAGAAGTCGGTAACCAATCATGTTTAACGCTCGCGGCTCACGAGCCGGCCTAATCGGAACAAGTCGCATGACAAACATCAATCCTTAGACAAACGCTCCCCATGGTGCTCGAACCTACGACCTCCCGAACCCGAGGCGGACGCCTTATCCACTAGGTCACGGCGATCGGTTGTAAAATATGTTGCTTGCAGGTTTCATTATATATTGCCGATAAACTAATGAAATACGGACACACTTTTTATTATGTTGCAACCGGATGCGACAAAATAACGTTAACATAAAATGAATTTCATGTAACATAATATATTTAATTTCTAGGCACATTATTATGACAAACTTCAGCTTATTGTAAATATTTCAAACACAATATGTATACATATTTACATATTTAAACATGAGATTATTTTATTGTCGACATCACTACAGGAAAAACTCATTAAGCGGGTAGATGGTTGTCCCTACTGCTGTCTATGCAAAGTTCAATTGTTAGCATGTGGATTATTTATAGATCAAATGGTGAGATAACAATTAAGGCTCCTTGTTGTTTTACTGGGTTTATCAGTTTTTCATTTGAGTAATTCAATGTCTTTAGAATTTCGGGTTGTTGATCATGTTTTTGAATTTATCACCAACAGCATTACCAGTATCATCATCAGCAGCAGCAGAATCACTATAAGCATCATGATTACCATTATCACCATCATCATTATCATCATCTGCAAAATATTCTTCATCAAAAGCAACTTCAAATTCCACATTGTTATATCTATCTCTTTATTGGCTGTATTCACCTTAAAAAAAAACGCATCATCAATAGTGTGTAAAAATGTTGCCAAAATTACAAACACATCCCAATATGATGTCTGAATAAACATTCTTAGCAAGTTCCATGAAGATTAGAGAAACAAATATGAAGAGTTGTTAAGTTTTAATAGAGACAAAAAGAGTAAACTTCCGCCTCCTGTCGGCCATGTTTTACAATAGAATTTCCCATTCCCTGGCAGCCATGCTTTTTAACAGAGCAAAAAATTTCGAACTCGGCTGAAATATCTTTAGAACAAATGTTCTGACCAGGTTTAATGAAGATTGGACTACGAATGTGACTTCCAGAGTGTAAACAAGGTTTAATATTAAGAAACCTGCCCTGCCGGGGCGGCGTCACTATTTTTCAACCTGAAGCATTTGTTCAACTCTGGTAAGATATTATTAAAGTAAATGTTCTGACCAAGTTTCATGATGATTGGACCGATAAAGCAATTTATAGGGTGTAAAAAGGGTACACTATAACCATGTAAGCAAAACTGCCCCTCCTCTTCCTGGCGGCCATATTTTTCAGCGAACCAGATCCATTTTCAAACTTTGATTAGATACTATTAGAACAAATACTGTGACCAAGTTTAATGAAGATTTAACTAAAATGTGACTTCTAGAGTGTAAACAAGCTTTCCCTTTAATTTGAACTGGTAAGTCAATTTATCGACCTCTCGTGACAATGTTTTGAAATCGGCCGAGGTATTATTGTGACATATGTTCTAACGAAGTTTTTTGAAGATGCACAATAAATGTGACCTCTAGAGTATTAACAAGGTAAATGTGAACGACAAAAGGCGATCACACATGCTAACATGTTAAGAATTCCACTTTTTGTTATATTTAGTTTTAATACAAATTGTGATGTTGTTGTTATAGATATGTATTGTTCAGGATTTTGAAAAGAACTAGTTCGTATGTGTAATGTCTTACAAATCGATCCAATATACATAATACCAAACAATCTTCTCGATGTGTTCTAAATGACCCGTTTTTAATTATATTCTTTAGCTTAGTTTCTTACGTAAAAACCTTGTGTCATACATTTTTTTAACGCTTTCGGAAGATGACGCTTTGAAAAACTGTTTCTAGGTGTAATTGCTTCTGCTTTGGGGCGAAACGAAATATATGGGCTGGCACGTTTTGTAGGTCGATCTTCAAGTTCTTGGAGAAGAAACTGGCGGCGTCAAGATTTACCCAAGCCCCCTTAAAGGAAATAATGAAGACAAGACAACTGAAAACCAAGCCGGATCGATCGGGAGGAGGGGGGGGCGGGATCGGAATAACAACGACCGCGCACCCCACTGCACGTATCCATGGTGGATGCGACAAGTTAGCTACTGAAACATCGTTCAACCATAAGAACATAGAACGTAAGAACAGTCTTTGCTTGCGGCACGATCCACGAACTTACGCACGAGTTGAAGCGCTACCACTTGGGCATCATCGAGCTAGCCAATGTCAATTGGCAAGGCTTCGGAGAAACATCAACAGACAAACTAAACAAGATAAGGAAGGTATGAAGGTTAGGAATGTAGCCAATAGCGTCATCAGTTGCATCCCAACTGGTCGTCTAGGGCGAGTGAAACGCTAAGGTGGTACCAGTCGCCTTACAAGACTGGTAAGGGAAGTAAGTAGATACGGTTAAGGAAAGACCAACGACAGAGGGCTGAGACTTCTTATGTTCACCAGAAGCCATAATGGCGAACACGCTGCATCCACACAAAACGTCCAGAACAGCGACCTGGTATGCGACAAAAGGGAAAGAACACAAGTAGATCTATTTCATTCTGTAGCCGCAACGGTTCAAGTCCAGCATCAACGAGGCAAACACAAGAACGTTTTCTTGCGCGGACATTAGCAATGACCACGACTTAGTGCTCACCACAATCAAGCTGAAGTTTAAGAAAAAGCGTATCATCAAGAACCCTTCCAAAAAATTTTACTTGGGGAAACTAAAAGATAAAGAGATTGAAGAGGTATTTTATGTACAGCCCATAGCATCTTATAAAGTTATATCAACCCCATCTCCACCAACACCAAAGAAGCCCTGTTGTGATCTGCCAAAGATCCTTGAAAGAGAGAGGAGGAAGAACAGGCCATTGGTGACGACCAACATCATGGATATCTTTGACAAAAAAGGGAGCTGTGGAATGAGACGTACACCTGCCTGGACTCTAGGACAGAATACCAGAAATGGACCATAGAGGTGGAGAAAAAGATAGATGAAAGAGGCCAATGAGGAGTGGAGTGAGAACCAATGCCTCAAAATTATCAAAAAGATGCCCACAGGAAGCAGAAAAAAGGCCTACATCACACTCAAGGCGATGGTTGAAACCTCCAGACCGAGAGAACAGAAGTCCAGAGCAGTGGGATTTAATACTGCAGCGACCTCTCTAACTATCCACTTCAACCTGACACCAGTCTTCTTCAGAACGATCCCAGACCTGAAGCCGACGAATTCCATACTAAAGGCAAAGGTGGAGGATGCAGTGCGCAGCCTAGATGCAGGAATATCTATGGGGATGGACAACGTCACTTCCGAGCTGATTAAGCATGGAATACAGGCAACGACTGCAGCAATGACGGCATTTATTCCAACAAATCTGGTGGGAGTAGTGGACTAAGGAGTAGACACAGTCTCTGGTCATCCTTCTATCAAAACAAAGGCAACCTTCAACTGTGCCTCAACAACCGCACCACCAGGCCCATCAGCAATCCCCGCAAAGGCATGCCTCGCATCATCCTCAACCAATTGAAAAGTAAGGCCATGGAACTGTTGTTGGAGGAGCATGTTGGATTCAAAGCTAGGCGGAGCAAAGCGAAACATATCTTCAACAGAGTCATCATTAAGAAACACCTGCAACACCAACTTAAGCTTTTCCACAACTGCGTCGACTTTTACAAAGCTTTCGACCGCGTGTGGCATGATGGCCTATGGCAGGTTCTGAGAGTGTTTAACATGGACAAATGGCTGGTGCAAGCCATCAGAGAACTTGACACAAACGCCAGCAGCGCAGTACTTCTCAATGGACAGATGAGTGATTTTATGACACCAGTGGGCGTCTGTTAGGGATGTCTGCTCTCTCTAGTGCGTTTAAACCTCTTCATTGAGAAGCTAATGTAGAAGACCCTCCAAGACCACCACACCTCAATCAATATCTGTGGCAGACCAAACTCTAGCTTGAGATTCATTCCGAAATTCAACTGTGTTTACAAACCGATTGTTATCCCCACGCTTTTTAAAAAGCGTGGGGATATTGTGGTTATCTCCGCCGTCCGTCCGTCCGTCTGTCCGTCTGTCCGTCCGTCCGTCCCGAACTGTTTGNTCTTCATTTCTACACCGATTCACTTCAAATTGATACTGAACTTCTCTTATGACAATACGGTCAATCTCAACTATGCATTGCCCCATTACCAACCCTAGGGCGCCCTGCCCACATAGGTCACACCCACCCAAAATTGCCTTTTACTATAACTTCTTCATTTCTACACCAATTCACTTCTAATTGATACTGAACTTCTCTTTTGACAATACGGTCAATCTCAACTATGCATAGCCCCATTATAAACCCTGGGGCACACCTAGGTCAAACATTCGGCGTGGGGATACGCGTCGGCCTCTGCCGAGCCATTTCTAGTTAACAAATGTATTCGTCATCTTCGTAAGTAAATACGTTTGGCATTTGATATGTTCATACTTGTAATGATAATTCATGAGAACTACGTGATGCTTCCGCCGATGCCCGAAGCCAATCTCGCGTTCGCTCTTAAATGTTCGCATATCGTCGCGAGAAATTCAAATGAAATGTCCCTCAAAAAATTAAATCGAGCATTTCGTATCTCGTTAAATAAATGATACCAAAACAAATCTAGCGTTGGAATTTTGGCAATTGCTATAAGGAACACTGATTTGTTTAAGGGTTAACTTTATTTTACAAATTATTTGTTGATTTTGAGAATTTATGGATCTTAAAGTTTGCCACGTATGGAATAATTTTTAAAATAGCATGTTCTAATTTTTATTTCCAAAAAACTTCCCCAAAAAGTCATTTGCATCAAGATTTATTCCGTATGCTGAGTAATCAACAGAAACGGGGTTAATGAGTAACATTTGCAAAATTCGGTATGAACACCGTTTGCAGAAATCACGGAAAGGGTTATTCATTGCAATTAAACATTGAATCATTTAATTAAATGGGTCCATGCGTTTATCAGTTGGTTATACACATTTAGGAAACATTGTCATATTAAACAAAGACATAGCAGTAATATCAACACACGTGTATTTGGTGCTCCGTTCTGATTTATGGTCATCATTGTTCAATGGTTTATGTCAACAAATTTCTTTAAAACGTGTATTATGACAATTCCTTACGGGTTGAATGGAATAGTTTACACAACATAAGAGATCTTGTTCCCAAGATTCTGTGGATTATTCTATACTGGAACAATCTGATATATCTGTCCTAAGTTATATTGAATACAAGTGCATATACGCTTTTCCAATCAATATTAACAAATTCTGAATTCCATTTTGTTTGACTAGTTGGAATGTCACTGTTCTGAATTAATATTGTATAGATATGTTTTTCTTCTTTAGGGCTTGTTACTATTTTCTTTATATAAGTTGGTATTATGGGCCCTTGAGTTCTATTGATAAAATTTGACACTTCTTGAAACTGTTTACTATAGTTTCTTATAGTGTTAGCTAATCCTTGGTATAAGAGGAAATTTACTTGTGTTCCTATATGTATTTCTAAAGATTCTTTGGAAATAACGCAATCACTTTCTATCACAATATCTCTCACGAAACGAATTCCTTTTTCATAAAGACTTTTAAAATAAATATGGCACTTGTGTGTTTTTAAAATTATAATTAAAACATAGATGCATATCCAGAATATCATCATGATTTATTATTGGCAGCTACTCAATATACAATATATAATTTGTCAAGACATCGAGCAAAAATTAATCTTTTAAGTGTAAACATATTTTCTCTGCATACATTTTACCAGTATTCAACATTGTTTTAAAATCTATAAAAGATTTAACTAGTGAATGATTATGTCCTTCACCGGACACATATCTCTTTAGCCATGTTATTTTCATGTATTTTTTTTTTCAAAAGGAAATATATCTATCACATTCAAACCACCTTCGTTATATACCTTAACAATTACACTATCTTTTATTTTGCTTGTTCCTGCCAAAATGAAGTCGTAAAATGGTTGATTAATTGTTTTAACGATGTCTATTCGTGGTGTTGGTAGTGATACAAATAAGTGAGTAAGTAAAGGTAGAAGCAATGATTTGACAATAGTTTTCTTTCCTAGTGGTGTAATATTTCTTCGATTCCAATGACTTATTGATTTTTTAATGCTTTCAATTGTGCTCTCATAACTTTTCATCACCATGTTTTCTAAGTTAAATATCAAACACTATCCCGAGAACTTTAAAGGTAGTAGCTCCCCATGTCAGTTTGTATTTAGGTTTTATTGATCTAGTACTATACTTCATAGAGCCTATCAAAAATTAAATAAGTTTTTTCATAAGTTATGTTTAGTCAAGAGTATCTTGAGAATTCATTAAGCATTTCGAGTGTACAATTAAGAGATGCATCTGATCCGTCAAGAAGTAAAGAAGTATCATCAGCAAATTGGGATATTTTGTATTCTATGTCTTTCATTGTTATACCTTTTATTTCCTTGCATTCCCTTATTTTAATAGCAAGTATGTCTGCACATATAATAATATGCGTAATAGTAAGCGTTAATTGGGTCTCCTTGTCGACAACCCATCCCTATACAGAAAGTGTCTGACAGAAATCCATTTATTTGTATAGAGGCCATAGTATTATGCAAGAACATTGGTCCGAAATTTTCAATAAACTGGAAAGACAAAGTATCGAATCCTTTTTCAATTCAATTGTCATTAGTAAACCAGCTAAAATATTATCTTCAGTATACTTCAATATATCTTAAAGTAATCTAGTTTTTTCACCAATAACTCGACCTTTAATGAAACCAGCTTGATCTCTGGAGATAAAAATATTAAGTACTGTTTTTAATCTATTTGCAATGGAGCCTATTTTTCAACCTTCGCATGTTATGACAAAAGCAATTCAGCACATAAAACACAAACAAACAATATAACGTGAACAAAATGTAAACAGGGAGGTTCAAGTTATGAGGAATGATTGTGGTTAAAATAAGAAAAGATGGCGTATTTACATCAAAATACATGATTTTACAACATAAATCGTTTTTTTCCATATCATTGTATTAGTGGCGTATAATCTAGTCGTAATAGATTGTGAACATGAAAAATATAAAAAAGTGACAAACGTAATGTAACGAACTACACAAAAAATCTGCATACTTTTCATATATTAGTCACTTTAATACTTAACTTTGTTGGGATTTTGGGGGCTTGAATTTTTAAAACATATATATTTGTTAAATCTACAACCTTCACGCACACATAATTAATTACAAACACATATGATTTTATCATACACATAAAGAAAGAAGGGAAGGAATGACAAATCCCTTAATATGATACGATTTGTCTTCAATGTTCTTCATGTGTTGCAGATATCAATTACATTCATGTCTAAACTTAACACAATTGTATATAAGCAGCCTTATTGTCTAGCAGACATAAACACACATATACAAGTAGTATGAGCAGATAAATTGTTCGAATAAAACTAGCAAGTATGATTAGTATTCTATGATATAAAAGTAGCAGCAAAGTACGACAACATGCAGCAAATGTACATTACATACAATCAACGTGTGCAACAACAGTCTTAATAATTGACCTATACAGGTAAGTATTGGAAAAAAAAAATATTCAGCTTAAATGAATTGAGGCGTAAAATACCGGTAGTCATACTGGGTGTACATTTATTATACGACTGTTGATTTTGAGATCTATTTTAATCTGTAACCGTGGTATATTTAACCCATCATTGCTTACATCATTTCAATGATAGTTTTTTTTTAAATATTAGAATGAAAGCATGCTTTATAGTGATAATTTAATTAATAAAGCCATGCATGCATTTTAAACCATGTTGGGCATAAATGAAAAACACAAGTGTTATGACGCATAAATTGTTAAAATTATATTATTTAGAAAATGTAATTTTCTATAATGTTAGAACAGCCTCGAGAAAAAATACATTCCGAGCCTTACTTTAGTACAAACAATTCAGTCCTGTGGTAGGATAAACAATCATATTGTGTACAAAACCATAAAGTATGCAATAACAATGCAAACATTGCCAACAGTTTACTTAGTGATAATATTTTTCACAGACAATAAATGTAAAAAATAAAATAAAACAATCCTTGATTTGTAATTTTAGAAGCGTTAATTCATACATTTTTCAAGGACTACATATAACAATACCTGATGTGTTTTACAAAGGACATTAATAAACATATTTTTGTATTTCGTAGACTTTTAAACAACACCCACTAGAGACAATAATTGTTGAAGTTTTAATTTAATAAATACACTTATATGTAATTTGAAAAGCACTAAATTTCAATATAATAGAAGTAAGAGTTTTTGAAATGTTAAATTATACTCATATTGAAGAAGTAATATTTTTACGCCTTAAATTATGATTTTACAAATTGTACATCTGTGTTGATTTGAGATGAATTTTCAATAAATAATGCAGAATATATATTGGACACATCTTTAATAGCTTATTAAATTACTAGTTTTACATTATAAGGTGAGACATTTAAGCATGCCTTATCATTATAATTTAATATATATATTTAAACATCGTTCATGCCATTTCATCACCTGTGTATAAACTTTTGATTTATTGTGCTATTCTGGGGATTAACTTCCAAACATTGTTTAGAAAGTAGATAAGGACTATCATCTACGTTAAGTATAGCTAGATAAAGGCTTTTTTGCATGCTCAAAATAGAAAGCAAAACTCTATAATCAGTGTAAGGATTTAAACCATGATAATATAGTTTGTATCTACATTTGCTGGTTTGACTCAACTAGTTATTCCGACAATAGTTTTAGGTATATCATTTTTTTTTTAAGTTTCATGATAATTACTTGGCGCTGGTTTAAATGATATAACAGTTGTTAATAATTTCAAAAATACAACAACAAACAAGCAGGTTCAACATATAATCATTACAATAGTTTGTTTGTTTGTTTTAATATGCAGTCAAAATAGTATTTAATGAAGAAGATACCATTTTTTTTTAAGTTCATCAATCCTAGCGGCCGCTAACGCCGTTTCATCTGTGCTGCCTGAAGCTTTCACTTAATGCAGTTATTTTACTAGTAAGCTCACACTGTATCAAATGATTACAATAAACAATGAATTACACAATCAGAATTCGTGTCACATAGCATTTACAACTCAGAATTTTTGTTTGTGGTATGTGTTTGGAGAGACGTGTAAACGTGTTCATCTGGACGATGTGATTGATTCGAATGGTTGAC
>VMBQ01000282.1:6436-111889 GCA_007657795.1 Dreissena rostriformis
TTTTTTTTTACAATTATTAGTTTATATTGATTAAAATATCACGACTGGTATATTACATTACTTGAAAAAAGTTCATATTTTCAGTATATTCGATAATAAAATTTTGCGATGTGAAATCGAAAGTACATGGCAAAAATAGGTGACATAATGATATACACACTATAAATAAAGCGAGTAGATTGATCATTTTATATATAAAATATATACAATTCACTATGCATGCACAATTTGCATTTCTGGGTTTACCACGTGACCATGATGATCAATCTACTTGCGTTATTTATAGTTAACTGGTAGTAACCTGGTAGACATACCAAGTAAAAAAAAAGAAAAAAAGTAAAAATAAAAAAAAAACTTTTTTCAAGTAATGTTATATACCAGTCGTGATATTTAATCAATATAAACAAATATGTTGTAAAAAAAATACAGTATTTTAGAACTTTTCTTTTTTCATCATTCATGGTTTACAGTCCCTTTGAAGATTTTTGTTTCAAAATAAACAATAATACCTTTGAAAGTCATCAGATGATGTAGACGAGGGCTTCTTGGATTTTGCAACTGGGATGCCCCTCTTCGGTTTGGTCCCAGTAGTCGGTGGGGAGACCCCATTAGGAGATCCCTTCCCACTTTCCATAGACTTTTGTTTGTGTATCAGTGGAAGAAGGCTCTTGCCCTTTGGTGGCCTCCCATCTTGGCTGCCCTGCTTCTGAATCCTTGCAGGTTTTGATGGACTCTCTGGTTTAGCATTCGTTGAATCATGGCTTACGTCATTAGAATTGACAACTGGCTCTTCACTAACATGATTTTGCTCAGGATTTTCAGCAGTTTTCTCAGGATTTTCTGCAGTTTTATCAACATCCTCACCATTTGTAATCTGTTTTGGAGCCACAAGGCCACTTGGTTTATGTTTTGGGGATTTGCTAACAGGAGACGGTATTCCTGATTTGCCTGCTGGGCTATTGGACCTGTATCTTACAGATGATGGAATGCCTGTTCTGTTAGCTGGACTGTTGGATCGCTGTCGCAAACTTTTTCCATCATTATTTGTACCTTGACTCTTTTCCTGCTCCGATTCTGTTTTAGACTTATCTTTGCTTTTATTTCTCATTCCTGGGCTTGGTATATTGGACTTTCTGCCTCTTAACTGCGGTGACTTCTGGGCTATAGCACTCCCAAGAGGAATTTTGGTTTCAGTCTCTGAGACAACTTTAGGCTTAACAGGCAATTTGCTTTCACTTTCAGATGTACTTCTAACTTTACTTGGAATTTTACTTTCACTTTCTGGTGAACTTCTGCTGACTTTACATGGAATTTTACTTTCATTTTCTTTCCTAGACTTCAAACTCTCATCAGTTTCTGACTCAGACCTGGATTCAGACTCATCATTATTTTCTCCCTCAACAGTCTGGGATTTTTCTTTTTCATTACCAGCGTTGTCAGTTTCAGGTTCAAGCTCAATGTTTTCATTTCTAACATCTAACTTGGCATTTTCCAGGTCATTTACCTCTTTTTCTTTCACAATTATCTTTGGCTTTGGCAAACATTTTGGCAGATTCGATTTCGGTTTCGGAGCAACCGGTGGCCGCCCAATACTGTCAGCCCTTACTCGCTTGTCAGGTTCACTTAAACTGTTCACACTAGGTTCAGGAACGTGCTCTTCAATTTGTATTGGAGCTGCTTTTTTAGCTGCGTCATTTGGAGATTCTAGCTCCATGTTCTGCTTCGGCCTTTCATTACCATTAACCACATCAGACGTTTGTTGAGAAAAAGTAAGTTTTGAGTTGTCAGTTTTTAATTTTGGGAGTTTGGAAACATTCTCAATTGGTGATTCCTCAATCTTATCAGTAACCAACCAACTATTGTCTCCAATATTTCCACTGTCTGTATTTATTGGTATACTGACCTGCTTAGGAGCTTGCAGCTTTGAAGCTTTCATTTTTGGTGTTAAGGGTATTCCAGATTTCAACTGTTGTGGCTGCTTTGGGCTCACACTGTAATCAATAACTGTTACACCTGGAGAATGATCTTCTAAGTTATCTAAACTTTCCTTAGCAGCCTGCGGTTTATCTATAGTTGATGAAACAGTTTCAGAATTTGACTGTCCAAGAGCCATATTTGACTGTCCAAGAGCCATGTTCAACTGTCCTAGAGCCATATTTGACTGTCCAATAGCCATTTTGATTTCTTCAGGATATGGTTTTATATCAGTGTCTAGTTTTCTGACTACAGGCTTTGGGCTTGGTTTGGGCAAAAGTTTCTCAATAGGCTTTCCAAAAGTGCTTCCAAAACTTGACATGGTTCGGTATGGGGGACTCTCGGGGGCAGGTACGTCTTCTGACTCATTCCTTACAAGATCAGACTTCCTCTGTGGGGTCAACTGGAAACTTGTGGTATCCTCAGTGCTTGGTATCTGGTCCTCTAGATTTGTAGGAACCGAGAGCTTTTGTCGGATAAGTCCAAGCTTTGGGGTTGAAATCTTTGGAGGTGCTCGTCTCCTTACAACTTCATCATTTGCCAGAATGTTGCTTATGTCAGTTATTTTTACCTCGGCATGAGGAACTGTCACAAAAGTGGGTGTAATAAATCTGGTAGGAACAGGTGGCTTGGTCCTCTTGGGTTTATCTAACACCTCCTGAACAGTTCTGTCTGTAATGCTTTGGGCATTATTTAGAGCAGCTGTGTTGTGAGTTGCCTGCCCAACAGACTCATAGTGAGGATCATCATTAGTGACTTCACTGTGTTGGTGTGGCTGTTGTTTTGCAGGAGGTGGGGGTGGAGCAAATGAAGGCCTTGGAATCTTGAATGGTTTGTTACTAGAAATAATTGAATTATCATGTTCAGGAGTCGAATATTTCCCATGATCTGTATTCACATCGTCAGTTTTCTCATGATTTGTTTTCTCATTTATTTCATCAGGCACTGGTTTACTGTGAATGACATGGTCGCTGGCTAGATCATCATGTTTATCAGTGTTATTATACCCTGAAATACTGAGGGGTAGCTTCAATGGAGGGGGTGGGGCCTTCCTAGCAGGCTTCAGCTTAGTGGGCGTGGTTGTGGTAGACACAGATGGGGTCAGGACGTCTGAGGTCACATCAGAGCCCCCAGAGTCAGGTTTCTCATCTTCCAGGCTCTCAGAACACACCGTGGAGGGAGAAGGGCTGCTGGACGGATGGTCCAACATCTGACATAGAACAGGACACACGGTTGACAGTAAGTTGTAGTATTGAAATATTATCAGCATTTGTAAGTCTACATGGTTGCATTACAATCCGATAAAATCTTTATTATCATGCCAGCTGTCTTTTATTTGAATTTACACAATAATTTAATTTTAACTGAACTTTAACTTTAAGCCGTAATATTGAGGATAACAGTATTTTTATGCTCAAGCTGATACTTATTAATTTGAAATTAAAAACATTTTACAATAAATACAAAACAATATTTCAAAATATAATGGATTTAATGAAACATTTTTTAAAATAAATAATTACGGTTTTTTAAACATTTAAACCAAAGTTTAACCCCTAGATGCCCTTGTTACTGTAGAAGCCAATGCAGAGACCACGCTGCCATGGATGTATTTGTCTCACTACAGCTCTGAGAAACAACTCACATTATTTTAAACTATATAAACAATGAATTACCAACCTGAACATAGGCTCCTGGGAACCATCCCACAGACTTATCCTTACTGCCCAGCCACCAGCCATTCTCCAGGACCTAGTGAGAAGAGATCAATCAAAGCTCTGAGAAGTCCAAAGAAACATGGTCTTTTGGCCCTTTTCACAAAGGCTCAAAGAAAAGATAAAGTTTTTTTAAAATTAACAAAGTATTGTAAAAGTGCAGTTTTAAAGTGGTAAGTTGTGAGAAACAGATCTTCATATAGCTATTTAGGGCTATTCTTATTTAAATTTCGGATTAACAAGTGAATTATTATACATGATAATTTAGTCGTATTTTTACAAATGCATATATTAAGCCAATTCTTAGATACAGGTTTTTATCAGTCACGTACTCAAATTACGTATTTGTTCAGAAACTAGGTATCTGAATTGCCTGAACGCTCAGTATAAATACATATGAAAATTAATAAGGAATCATGACATCACTTTAGTGCTTTCTGTTTAGAAGAACAGCCCTAAGTAAGAACTGTAATATTGTCTAATATGCAACTGTAATAGAGTTCAATGTCAACTGTCTCTTCCTTTTTGGCTTTTTTGTTACTATTGTAGAAGTATCTTTCTGTTACAAAATGTTCCATATAATAAGATGGAAATTTAAAGGTAAGGTTGTTAAAAAAGATTTCACAATTATTTAAGACCACACACATGTGACATTTTTTCCTGACCTAAAATGGCTCAGACTGTTTCTCATGGTTATTGGTTATCAAAGATCAAAATGACACAATCATAATGACAAAGAACTCTGTTTCACGAATGTTTGCTATTATAAAAACATGAATTATGAATCCTTAAAAACCAAAAATGATGATCAATACAAAATTATATTTTCAAAAATAAAAATAATTTTATTGGAATATTATTAAATGATTAACATATTAAGTAAGTTAGATGAAACATAAATGAATAAAACTGATCCCAGATACACAAAACAAGTATTAGCAGACAGACTTTCAACTATTGCATCTTTATGAAACTATATTACATGCATTGCAAAATCTTTATCATGCATTGTTTGGTTACGTTATATTTATTTTAATAATGTGTACAAATTAAACATTACATTGAGTGCATTTTTTTCATAGAAAAAAGGTAACTTTTTGCACCAGTGAATGTTGTTCCCATCACATCACATATATTGAAGCTAAACATAAACCTAGACACCATGTGCATCTTTTGGTGAACACTTTTAGTTAAAAAAAAAATAATCAAATATAAGTGTATAACAAATGTAAGTTAACAAATCTCAAGAGTGTGCATGAAAGGCAATTGAAAGACATCTGGGACAAAGAAGCAGGAGTCATAAGAGTAAATCAAGCACGGAGAGAAAACATTTTAGAGCTGTAGGAAAGTCAATGCACAGTATTAACATTATGTATACGTAATTATGTGCAATGAATTTATGAAATGTCAAAACTCACACTTTCCCGCCTTGGGTTTTTAACATATCGTCTTTTCTATAATTGTATCGTACAAAGCGATAAAACAACATGAGAAACTGAGCATTTATTTATTATCTGAGCCGCGCCTAGGGAAAACAAAGCTTAAAGCATGTGCATCAAGTGAAGACACTTTCAGCCTAAACTGGATTTTCGTTAGAAGAGAAACCTTTAAACAAAATATTTCAAAACGCTTAAGTTTCATCCCTGGATTAATCTGTGTCTAGACTTTATGCACATGCATTAGGCCTTGCTATCCCAGAGTGCAGATCATATATACATTGTACCACAAAAACTAATAGCCCTGATCATATATAACACAAAAAGTATAAAAGTGGGGGTGGAATTAATAATTTAATTATGAGGGGTATGTTTTTGTTCTAGAGGGCAAGGGTAAACTGTTAGTTTTTTGTCTGCTCTCTAACTCAATAACAAGTTATAAACCCATCCCATGTCAATCTTGAATGATCTTTAAAACCAATGCATCTATGTGTGAAGATTCACTTCAACGCTCAAATAATGCTTAAGGTTTTGAGTAGAAAAGTTAATTTTCTATTTTCTGTAAGTAACCTTGAACCAATCATCCCCATGTTAAATCCCAGACAAGTTCTAGATATCTCTATTTAGGAAATTTCATTACAAAAGCAGGATTTTTTCTTGACTAATTGAGCAGAAACAAACTAATATTCAATAACATTTGTCATTTTATTATAGCGTTAATATTTTTCTACCCAAATAATCATTAATTTGCCACTTAACTGTAGTTAATCTAAGATAAATCATAAGTCACAAATAACTCATGGACAAATTCACATACAAATCCAGAGCAAGATGATTTCAGATCATTCTTGTTTTATCCCACAATTACAAAGCCTGCATGGCTTTACTTTAGGATAACCAAACATCTAGCACTGACACTAATAATAGTCAGGAATTTGCTAGAATTTGGAAAAAGCCAAACACCTGGGGGTACAAAAAAGCTGAATCCTTCAAAATCGTTCAATATTACATACCATATAAACTTTCATGAATAAATAAATAACAACATGTTAAATAAATGAGGTCAGTGTTGTTTTTACCTATAAACTAGATGGGTTGTTTCCAAACGTTTTTAAGCTACTTAGTGCATAACCTACCACTGAAGAATTTTATAGATGGAAACTCTGGGTTTCATGTTAAGTTGGGCCAGGCAAGGATTATACTCCATCTTTATGTACATTCTTTTGACTACTTTTTCCACTGAACTAATGGCAAGGCTTGCCATAAAAACCTTTTGACAATTCTTCTCATAAATTCAAGTTCACAAAGCCAGTTACATAATATTCTTTATTTCTATTTACCTGGAACACATTGATGTGATCTCCTCGGTCAAACGTCAGGTCCCCATCCTTCTCCGCCGTGTACGGGTGAACCGCCTGATGTACGATGCCAACCAGGTCTGAGTTGTCTCCCTTGTTGGCCTCCAGGCGCGTATAGCTCGCGGGGTCAGGGGTCACAATGAACTTCTCTTTCTCTGACAACTGAAACAGGGGGAACTGTGATTAGATTTTGTTATATGATAAATAAATAAATGAGCCTGACTCTGGGAAAACAGGGCTTACTGCATGTGCAAAAAGTGTCATCTCAGATAAGCCTGTGCAGTCCAGTCCGCCTAAAATGCATTTTTGTTAAAAAAGACTTCCTATAAATGAACAAGAGATTTGTTTGTCAGAAACACAATGCCCCCTATTGCGCCGCTTTGAAATAAAATTTCAATATATCATTTGGTAGGTTTAGAAATTATCTCCATTTTAAGCTTATTACTTCCCTTGGATTGTATTTTTTGACTTTTGACCTTGAATGATGACCGTGACCTTTCACCACTCAAAATGTGCAGCTCCATGAGCTAAACATGCATGCCAAATATCAAGTTGCTATCTTCAATATTGCAAAAGTTATGGCAAATGTTAAAGTTTTCGGACGGACGGACAGACAGACTGACTGACAGTTCAACTGCTATATGCCACCCTACCCGGGGGCATAAAAATACCATTAAAGCAGAAAGTGTCATCACTGATTAGCCTATGTGGACTGCACAGGCTAATCTGGGATGACACTTCATGCACATGCATTAAGCCCAGTTTTCACAGAGCGATGCTAAAATAAATATATGAAGTGGTAAGGGCAATCGCCTAAAGAGAGGGAGGTCAAAGATTGAAGTCTCACACTGGGGTCATACAGACACAGCTGGTGGCTTACATAGCAGCAAGTTAATCCTTTGAGCGCTGGAGCCGGATTTTGAAGGCCTTTGCAAACAGTTTGGATCCAGATGAGACGCCACAGAACGTGGCGTCTCATCAGGATCCAAACTGTTTGCTATTCTGATAGTATTCTTTGAAAAAAAATCGAAGGAAATACTAATTTAGACATTCAGCAGACAACATTTTAGCAGACGACAAATTTCCCAGCATGCAAAGGGTTAAATCAAGGATAACCTTCCTTCCATTAAGCGCCCAGCATAAAGAACTGGAATTGGGAATAAAGATGTTTACTAGTAAGCAAAAACAAAACACTTTGATTCTTAGTTGTTTATCAGCAAATACATTATGGTTTGACTTCTCAAGTGCACAGGAATACAATTAGGTGGGCGTTTGTTTTTTTCCTGGCTACATGTATATCTAAGCCCAGTAAGGATATAATTGTTATGAATTTAAGGCTTGGTTGGGTAAGAAAATGCTATGCTCAACACACACAATTAAACTGTTCAAAGTATATTTTGCTTATCTGATCAAAGAATATTCTGCCATTGTATGTGTCCAAGATACAACTACAAATTCAGTGTATGAAAATAATGTTTCTTATGAGGTCTTANTAGACAAAGAAGGAAAACTGTCCACCACAATTTTGGTCCTGTGCCCGTTGTACGCTCCAAATATTACCCATATAAAAAGTAGCTTAATATTTGAGAGCGACAACAAGTTGGACTAGCCTTCAGCCTACTGCCTCAGGCTAATACTGCCATCTTTAGCTCAACAACAAGGCCAATATGAATTCAATGCATTAGTTACTTTATATGTTGAAGTCCTTATTCATAATGTGCTAAGTCATATATCTTTTTTTCTTTGATTTCTGAATACATTTGTTAAATATGTACAAAACAAAGTAACTGCAGATGTTATCAATTTTTACCATCTCTACACTAGTATTAGCTAACTGTCACATACCTATACTCATCATAGCTACTTATAGGGTAATGTAACTAAATACACATTTTGTACCTTATAATGGCTGAGAACAATTTAGATTATTGTTTATTCAAAGCTGCCTATTTTGAACTATTTATAACAGTCACAACAACTTATAATGTGGTGTTCAACTGAATATGAGCCTTCTTATGGGAAAGCTGGGCTTAATGCATGTGCAAAAAATGTTGTCCCTGATTAGCCTGTGCAGTCTGCACTGGCTAATCAGGGACGACACTTTCTGCCTTGACTGGACTTTTGCTAAGAAGAGACTTACTTCAAATGAAAACGTCCATAGAAGCGGAAAGTGTTGTTCCTGATTAGCCTGTGCAGACTGCACAGGCTAATCTGGCAAAACACTTCACACATATGAATTAAGCCCAGTTTTCCCAAAAGCTCATATGCGTGTGGTTCTTTACCTTTTCTAAATATGAGGCCGGGCACCAGCCCTCCTTCCTTGAACCTATATTGGTTCCCCGTATCCAGCCATGTTTTCCCTCCTCCTTGCAGTGAATTACATCCCCTTTCACGATGGTTAGCTCCCCTACATTCCTGGCTTCAAATGCATACTTGGCTGTGTACACAATGCTTGGAACTAAAACATGGGCAACCTCATTTGAGAATGAATCACAATTTCACAGATAAATTATCCCAATTCTTTTCCTCCATAAGCTGTTAGGAAAAGCACAATACATGTATATCCAGTGCAAATAAAAGCGCTTTACTGCACTTGTGTTACAGTATGTACCTCAAAAATACCCTCTTTTGTACTGCCCAGTTTGTTTCAAATGAATGTCAAGAGATTTTTGTTTAATCTCACTTATCTCTTCTGTTATGGCTTAATACATTATTAATTTTTAAAGCAAAATGTGACTTCTAGAGTTGTAATTAGCTAAAAGATGATTACACATGACCTACAACACGCACGATGCATTACGCCTGACAAAGACTGACCACCATATCTCGCTAAAACCCACGTATCTGTATGTACAAATCAAACTGACCCAATTTATATCTTATCAAAATCATATTCCACATCAACTATGATTATCAGAAACACATTTCCATTGCCAGATAACAAGCTTCAGGATTCTTTGTTCCTACAGATGAAATGAGTTTTTCCAAAGATGTGGAGATACAGTTGAAAAGAGCTTCGCTTTGCAAAAAGAGGGTTTAATGCATGTGCGTAAAGTGTCTTCCCAGATTAGCCTGCGCAGTCCGCTTTTATTGTATTTGTCATTTAAAGGAAGACTTTTCTTGACGAACATCCAGTTTAGCGGAAAGTGTCGTCCCTGATTAGCCTGTGCGGACTGCACAGGCTAATCTGGGACGACATAACGCACATGCATTTAACCCCACAGGTGGAAGTAACATACCCTGGATAGTATATGGGCCCAGGAGCCCAATAAATTCAAATAAATATATAAAATAATGTTTAATGAGAGAGAAATTGACAAATAGCCATGAAAAAAAAATCCCCACCCTCTAATATTATAATATATACAAGGTCATTAACTAGAATTTATTATAGACCTGTTTTCGCGGGCCGCACACATGTCAAAAATAGCTTTAATCCAAATCATCCCTAGGTCCTCTTATGGGCAATTGGACAAACTTTCAAAAAATATTTACTTCAAAGAAATCTGTCCAGCCATTTACCCACAGTGGGTCGATAACCGAGCAATATTTCGAGCTTTTTTGTCCATCAGAATAAATGTGGAACAGACTTTCAAACAATATTTTTGAGTTCCCTCCACTTAATCGATAGCTCGCGTCCTATTCCTTTAAAATAACGAGGCATGTCACATAATGCATGCATATGCAACCACTTACCCCTAAAAAATAATTTCAATACAATCAGAATGAGTAAGTATTTTGCATTTACCGGTATTTACATTTGTCAAAGCGTCGTTGTTGTTGTTGTAGCAATGGCTACTTTCGTTTTCAAGTTAATCAAATTTAGGGTTAAAACAGTTGTTGCAAAGAAAATATAAACTTTTGGAATTAGGTTTTAGGGGTAAGTGGTTGCATATGCATGCATTATGTGACATGCCTTGTTGTTTTAAAGGAAGAAGACTTTTAATTGGAGAAAACTCAAAAATATTGTTTGAAAGTCTGTTCCACATTTATTCTGATGGATAAAAAAGCTCGAAATGTTGCTCGGTTATCGACCGACTGTGGATAAACGGCTGGACAGATTTCTTTGATATAAATATTTTTTGAAAGGTTGTTCAATTGCCTATAAGAGGACATAGGGATGATTTGGATTAAAGCTATTTTTGACATGTTTGCGGCCCGCGAAGACAGGTCTATGATAAATTCTAGTTAATGACCTTGTATATATTATAATATCATACATGTAGGGTGGGGATTTTGTTCATGGCTCTTTGTCAATTTTTCTCTCATTAAACATGATTTTATATATTTATTTGAATATATTGGGCTCCTGGGCCCATATTCTATCCAGGGTACGTTTCTTCCACCTGTGTTAAACACCACTTTCTCAAACTGTGACTCATAACTATATACCTGCTCCCTGTGGGGAAGCAAAAAGATCAGTACCTGTGTTGAGGGCAGTGTCTGAGCGTGCATATATCGGGTTGTTGTAGCCGTACGGGTGGGTGGGGGTGACACTGGCACTGCGTGAAGAGGCTTCACTGCTGTTACTCCTCTTGTCCTAAACACAGGCAAGACATTAACATAAAAAGCCAAAAAAAGCCATAAATAATGCAACATAATACATCGAAATTTCATGAAAATTGAGCAGAAACTGTATTTCCTCATTTTTAGAAAAAAATCATCATCACACCATCCACCCCATATACATCATCAACCCATGTCACAGTGTACAATATCAATCTATGAAATTTCATTATAATAAATAGTTCATTAGGTTCAATACTTTCCAGAATTAGAGAGTGGAACCAAAAATTGAAGCTGCCACCATGTTCCCCATATTTAGCAACATTTTTATGCTTCAAGACTGCATACACACAGACCTTGTGCTGTATTTTACAGTAGATGGGCTCAGCCTCAATCTGCTCCTCGGTCAGGTGTGAGTATCTCTGGGGGGTGGAAGGGGTGTCATCCCTCTTCAGCAGGAAGGAGGTCACTCTCTCCTTGCCCCCTGTATCAACCTCATCCTCTGTCTTCAGGTGATCTGCAGACAGAAATATCCTCCTTACAACAGTGATTACTATGTTTAACATCATAATAGCAACACTGAGAACAATGTTCAGCCTTATCCGAACAACTCTGATAACTATATTTAACATCATTCAAACACTAATAACTATGTTAAACATCATACTAAAACACTGATAACAATGTTTAACATCATACTAAAAACACTGATAACTATGTGTAACATAATACTAACAACACTGATAACTATATTAAACATCATACAAAAACACTGATAACTATGTTAAACATAATACTAACAACACTGATAACTATATTAAACATCATACAAAAAACACTGATAACTATGGGAAACATAATACTAACAACACTGATAACTATGTTTAACATCATACTAAAAACACTGATAACTATGTGTAACATAATACTAACAACACTGATAACTATGTTTAACATCATACTAAAAACACTGATAACTATTTTAAACATTATTCTAACAACACTGATAACTATGTTAAACATTATACTAACAATACTGATAACTATGTTAAACATTATACCAACTTTACTGATAACAATGTTCAGAGATAAAATTGTTCACCATAATCCTAACAATACTGATAACAATGTTCAACCTCATCTTAACAACACTCATATCAATGTTCAATCTAATCCTAACAACACTGGTATCAAGGTTCTAACAACACAGATGCTAATGTTTGGCCTAATCTTAAAAACACTGATAACACTGTTCAGCCTTATCCTAAAGAGTTTTTAGGATAACAATCTGATTCTAACAACACAGATGCTTATATTTGGCCTAATCTTAAAAACACTGATAACAATGTTCAGCATTATCGGAACAACACTGATTACTATGTTAAACATCTTACTAACAACACTGATAACTATGTTAAACATCTTACTAACAACACTGATTACTATGTTCAGCCCAATCCTAACAACACTGATAACAGTGTTCAACCACATCCCAACAGCATTCACAACAATGTTCAACTATTTACTCACAACACTAAAAACACTGTTCAATATCATACTAACAACTACAATAACAATGTTCATAACAATCTTAACAAAATTGGTAACAACATTCAAACTCATACTAACAACTATGATTACAATATTCAACCTCATCCAAATATAAGTCCTAGTCATTAAGGTTGCCATAGTAACATTTAAATATATATTTACCATTCGACGTGGCCTGTACATAGTTGCTAGGAAACCAGCCCGACCTTTCACCCACCGACCCTTGCCACCAGTTGTCCTCTTTCCGGGTTACATGAATTTGATCACCTTGAATTAGGTCCAAGTGGTTACCATGGGAACCAGTGAAATCAAACACTGCCTCGTATGTGGTGCAACCTGGATCAAAGGGGTAGAATATTATAAAGAAATACTTTAAATTGTTATTGTTTATAGACAAATTAATGAAAAATACAATATTCTTAATTGCCTTTCTTGAAACAATATCACAAGTTTGTATACAATTGCATTATGTAGACAATAGGGCGGTGGGCCCTAAGGCACTCACTTGAGACCCGAAGGAACTAAACTTTTTTTATAAAAGGGAATGCAGAAAATTAAATTACTTTAAGAAACATAAATATTTAATTTGTAGGCGCATTTTTTTCAAACTGGGTTTAAAATATGTCTTGTTGAAAAAATCACACTAGTATTCATAATAATTTAAATAAAATAATAATAACAAGAGCACTGCATAGTGGGTGCAAACGCTCGGATGTGGGGGTGCTTGGATTTTGTTTTTTTGACCATTGATCTTCATTGACCTTGACCTTTCACCACTCAAAATGTGCAGGTCCATGAGATACACATGAAAAAAAAAGAGTTTTTTTGACCTTTGACCTTGAAGGATGACCTTGACCTTTCACCACTCAAAATGTGCAGCTCCATGAGATACACATGCATGCCAAATATCCAGTTGCTATCTTCAATATTGCAAAAGTTAAGGCCTACGTCAAAGTTTTCTTATGCTGCGTACAGCGGACGAGCTGGCTATGACAATACCTCGGGTTTTCTTCGAAAACAGCCAAGCTAATAATAATAATCATACTAATAATAATAATAACAACATAAGAATATTCTGTCTATAAGGGCAAGATTGATAAATATTATTATGAAATATTGTGTACTATGAAGATATTTGTTCACATTCCTGCAGATAATTTATTTTTAACTCAATTACTCCATAATTACCAGTACAAGAAATTTCTAAATTTAAATGTTGTTTCATCTTATTTTTAGAAATATTTACCTTGGCCAAAACCTGCCATCACATACTATACAATTATTTCCAATCAGTCTCAATATAAAATATGATATTTCATTACATTAGCTAAATACATTCTTGAGTAATTAGGAGTAAACAAATATATATTTTTGTAATTGTGGATCACCTTGACCCCTAATACCCATATGCAATCATTTATGGTTTCATGTCAGTAAATAATAAGTTGTCCCTCAGTGGTCCATTGGGTCCATCCAAGAGTAGTGCCTGTATTTAAAGAGTTACTTTTCGCTTCGCGAATAAAAGCAATTAATCCCAGACATACCTATTGTGGTCATATCGTATATTCTTTGAAATTTAATAATATTAATATATTTTATTTTTTGAGGAATGGGGTGGGGGTAAACTTGTGAGCAAATAAGCTGAGGTACAAGAAGGCAATAATAACATGCTAGCAAATACCAAGACACACAAGACATGCAAATTATTAGCAAACATGCAAGAGTGGGAGTGTCTATAGAAGAGTTTAATGGAAGAGGTCCTTAAAAAGTCAAACAAAAATACAGAATAGATATATAACAATCAATTAAATTATCCATAACAATATTCTAAACAGTAGTTTTTCAATGTCTAGATACAGTGAATTATATTATTCCAGAGAATGTCTTGAAGGTCTTTCACTATAGAAAAATAATTAATAATGATATTCTACTTTGCACTCAATTATTGTTTTGCTTACACAAAATATTTGCAATATCTGGGTTATAAATGGCTAAAATGAATTTCCCTGCACATGAACACTTTACATGTTGATTGTGAATAGCAAGAAACTTTGCCAAGAAACTGTCTTGTAAGAGAGAAAAAAACAGTTCCATTTAATTACCTCACGATGTGAATACATAATAGTGCACTGAACTAAAACACACACACACACACACACACTGTTATAGAATTACCCATTATACCTTTGGCCTTGGGACCTGCAGGAAGTTCCACAGAGGGCTCTGAGCTATTACTAACTTTTCTTTCTTCCCATTGTCTTCTAATCTCCCGGAATCTGCCATCACCGGACATGCAACTAACCTGCCTCTTTTCTGTCCCGTCATTTTTATCAGACTTAACTCTATCATTTTTATCACTTTTTGCCAATTTCTTTTCATAAGAAGTTCTATTTTTAGCAACACTAAGACTGGTAACTTGTTCATGAAAATCAATGTCATTTAAAGGCTTGCTTTTGCCTTTCTGAGACAAAGCAGTCTGTCCTTTCCTCAGACGTAGAAGCATTTCACCCGATTCAAGTTTGGCTACATGGCAGGGAAGAAAAAGAAATAAAAGCATGCAACAAGATACCACTTGAATGTTTAACAATCAGAAAGAAAACTGTTTACACATGTGGGCTCGAGGACGTCAAATCCCCTTAGATATTAAAGATGCAAAGCAAGTAAAATCATTTAATATTTCCAATAATAGTTAGTGTTTAGTCCTGTAGGTATTGACTATTTTTATTGCACAATATTCCTTGTTTCTGATGTCATACTGCTATAATTAATATTGGCTCATGTTAGAGTGTTTTCAAGTGCCTCATTTGCTTTGTCAAAAGAAATGCATTAACCCATTTATGCCTAGCGTCTAGAAAAAAGGCCTTGGCAAACAGCGTAGACCCAAGTGAGACGCCGCATAATGCGGCGTCTCATCAGGGTCTATGCTGTTTGCTTAAAGGAATTTCTGTAAGAAATATTCTAGAAATAGAAATAAATATACCAGACATCCCTAATTTTGGAAATAAATTGATCCAATTTAGAAGGATGGGAGAGTCCACTTGGCATAAATGGGTTAAAATGCTTTTGTGTTGAAATAACATCGTCAGCTTCAAATGACTTTACGTTAGTAAACAATTTTAATAATTTATCAGTATGTTTTTGTAAAACTTAATTGCATCATATTTTATTTCACTTGTCCAGTAAATTTGTTTGTAAACTCGCCATTGGATCCTTTCTAAGAAAATATCTTAACTTTTAATATAATTTGTTTGATAAATTGAATATTTGTGACTGATCATATTTTTCAGAAAACCAAATGAACAATATGACCATTCAAACAGTTCATGTGAGGTCAGTAACAATATGACAGTTCAAAAAATTTCATGTAGGTAAGTAACAATATGACAGTTCAAAAAGTTCATGTAAGGTCAGTTACAATATGACAGTTCAAAAAGTTCATGTAAGGTCAGTTACAATATGACAGTTCAAAAAGGTCATGTAAGGTCAGTTACAATTTGACATTTCAAAAAGTTCATGTAAGTCAGTTACAATATGACAGTTCAAAAAGTTCATGTAAGGTCAGTTACAATATGACAGTTCAAAAAGTTAATGTAAGGTCAGTTACAATATGACAGTTCAAAAAGTTCATGTAAGGTCAGTAACAATATGACAGTTCAAAAAGGTCATGTAAGGTCAGTAACAATATGACAGTTCAAAAAGTTCATGTAAGGTCAGTTACAATATGACAGTTCAAAAAGTTCATGTAAGGTCAGTAACAATATGACATTTCAAAAAGTTTATGTCAGGTTAATATCCTAACATGAAAATTTATTTACACAAGTTTATTATTACCTCACATGAAAATGCATGATAACGAGTCTAACTAAGAACATCTTGTGTTATTTTTGTTCTCAACATGTTGGCTTATTAGCATTTTCATCATAAAATGGAAGACAAAGAAACTTAAAAACACCAGATTCTCTGTCCAATTAATTTAAATATTACAAGAAATGTAACTGTCACAAAGAAAGGAGAAAACAAACACAGATACAGGTTCCAATCTGAAATCTAAATCCACAGACACTAAGGTGAACAGTAAAGATCCAACAAAGTCTTTGCATTTCAGAACTCTGAGCAAAACTGCAACACATGTTTGTTTAGCAAGCAGTTGATGTCAAAACCAGATGCAAAACTGCAGCTGCATTTTCTTCTGTCATAATTATTACACAGTCAAGGGTTTGTACTTATCTTTTCATCTTTTCATATTAAACTTGCAAGCACCATGTGTTTGGATAGGATTTTGTAGACTGTACATACTTAAGCTGTGAGGAATGTGATTTCATACAAGTAAAATAAGTTTGCGCAGCACAAACATAATTTTGTTTTCACCCTTTACAACTGCTATTATATTTGACACTGCCTATTACAAATTACCCTTTAAATGTTATCAGCGTTCAGGTTTTTTTTTGGCCCGATTTTATAGCCGAATAACGGCTATGTTCCCAATGGCAAAAGGTATACATTTTTCCCAAAATTTGGAAAAAAATTCCCATTTTTGTTTTTTGTTTTTTTTATTAGTGTCTAATGATTATTTTATCACAATTTTATTCCAATTACATGTAACAAAGTACATAATAATGATTTATATGATTTTGATCTTTTAATTTGAATTATTATACAGAGTTATATCAATATATATGGTTGTACTAAAGTGCTTCTAAGGAAGGCTACTGAATTTATTTTCCCAATTTCTTGAAAATGCCGATAAAATTCCCAAATCCAAAGCCATGGGCTATCTTCCTAAAAAGGGGAAAAAAAACCTGGCGTTAAATTGCTGACTGTTTCTATACCATAGCCTATACAAATTATGACAAACATTATGCTGTCCTGCATGTGTTGTTTTGTTGACACTAAAACAAAACTCATTTTTATTTTTTCTTGATATACAAAAGAGTGGACCGCAGAATGTTGAACAATGATTTTGTGTGCATTATCAAAATGTAAAATCTGTCTACAATTTGTTTGCAACAAAGCAACCCCTTGAAGCAGCTGGGAAATCTATTGCTCTACAAAAATACACTGCCTATGCTTACTAGGGAGGATGCAAAACTCCAAGGGATTAAAAACCAAAACTGACTGACCTGCATGCTACATGTAAGTTGCTATCATAAAGAAGACAACATAAACATGCAATTTTCTAGCCGAGTGATACAGGAGGACATTAAATATATTGGCTTAATTACATTGATTTCAATTTGTTCTCATACAAGGCATACCCAATTATAAAATTTAATTTGAAATGTTTGTTGCTTATTTTATTTCGAACTCTGTGAGCAAAATTGTAAGTCAATTCCTAGATAATGGGCCTATTTCACGGTCCTAACAAACTAATACATGCAGAAGAACCCACACAAGTAAATCCTCATGGCAATAACAGTTTACCCATGCAGTAAATAAAGAAAAAATAAGGAATTTGTTAAAACAGCATTTGAAGTAAAAGCATCATACAATAACATTATATACAAGACTTAATGTCATTTGCAAAATAAAACGTTTCTTACATTTGCAAAAGACAAACAATCAAAGCACAAAGCTGGAAAATTAGGTTAAAAAACAAAGGTATTGGAAATTTTAGGAAAACAGGAAAAAATAATGTTGCTAAGAATTATGGTATAGTATCCATAGCAACAATAGGCTTTTCCATACCATTAGTAGGACTGGAAGGGATTCCATTCTCTAACGACTCTGGTCGTACGGTGTTTGTGAGGGCTGGCAAGTCACCATCGTTCATGGGATTAACCCAGAGGTCATTGATTGCAGACTTTATAAGTGTAGCCTGTAAATATATATACAAGACAAGCTACTGTTAAAACTACTGTGCCTGGTCAATTCTTGAGAAATTGTGTCACATATAAACTATTTAAAATGTTATTGACATTTTGCATAATAAGTCTTTCAGGTCGAAATAAATACAAGATTTTTTATATTAAAGACTATTTAAATCATTGAAATAATGGAAGTGAAAGTTCAATTAAATCTATATAATAATTGAACCACAAGATGTACTCTACAAACATTAAATTCATCTTTGTCACACTGGAAATTACTTTCATTACAATATTCATTCTACACTCTCTACAGCACATTATTACAAATTGTGTTAGGTTTAACTCTTTCAGTGCTGGAACCGAATTTGGAAGGTCTTTGCAAACAGTTTGGATCCAGATGAGACGCCACAGAATGTGGCGTCTCATCTGGATCCAAACTGTTTGCTATTCTGATAGTATTCTTTGAAAAAAAAATCAAAGAAAATGCTAATTTTTGAAATTCAGCAGACAACATTTTAGCAGACGAGCATGCAAAGGGTTAAGGTCATTGCTGTGGGGAAAATGTTGATGGCTGAAACGTATTCTATCCTAAACAAAAGTTTGTATAAATCCTGAGAAGAAAAATTCTTTCTCACCTTATTTTTTTTCTTTCGTCTCCGCATACAAATGATACAGACAATCAACAGGATGAGCAGAATACCAAGACCTGGGGCCCCGATGTAGACAACATAGTCAGGCAATCCACCTGTCAATGAAAGTATATGATGTCAGCGTTTTTTCCCTCACCACTTTGGGAATGGTACCGGCGCAGTCAAATTGGGAAATTAGTGGGGTTTTCATCCAAATTGGGAAATTTATTAATTATGCTGAAAACTTTTTAAAACATGTACAAATAATAAGTTGCATATTGACATCAAAGTGGTGAGTGATTTCCTGCGAAAGCATGTTTCTTCTAACACTAAACAATGAGTTTATTAAACTAAACACTCTTTTTAACTGAAACCGTGCTTGAGTGTATAAACTTTCTTAATCAGGACTCTGAGCCTCAGGTTCTTTAGGATAACCTGCCTCTAATTGAACCAGGTTTGCGTCAGTAGACTTGACCATCGATGAAACGCTGCTATAATCAACATCTGACAACCAGTGCTTTCCACAGGATTTTTTTTAGCCGCCCCGGTGCTGATAGGGGTGGTCTGACGTTGATATTTTTTTTTAAATTTAACGTGTCAATTGACGTTCTGTGGTGCGTTATAACTCAAAGAAAAAAAAAAGGCAAAAGACGTCATTTGTTGCGCGATGACTCTTCAAATATAAACCCAGTTATAAAGATATAATTTGTAATTGTTTTAAAGCAGTCCCACGTAGATAGTAAAATCCCGACTCGAACGATTTCCCAATACATGTAAAACTGTATCAACCCAACTCTTTTACTACAAACTTACTACTTTTAAAGTTTCTATTCATTACCCGATAATCCCTTGTATTCCATTTTTTGAAAGGAAATTCTGGTAAATATTGACAATAAAAGTTCTGACGAATTTCCATTTTTCTAAAGAATCAAATGAATTTCGTCATTTGTGACTATTTACAGATTTGATGAAATATTCCCACTGAACATGTGTAAATCCCCTGACGTGTTGTGTGCGTTTTAATACAAAGCTCAATACACCCAGGCTTTTCTATGCAAATGACGCGATGTTGTACATGTTGCATAATTTTCGCGCCCTTTTTATTAAAAGGGTCAACACAAAATAAATGTGCACAGTTTATTTGATGCAAGAATCTGTTAACATCGCGTTAACATTTACATTCGGAAGTGTGTAACAGATTACAAACGTGTTCACATTAACATTCGGGAGTGTGTTTCCGATAACAAATTTAATTATGCTCATTTGAGATTTCAACAAAACATAAACAATAAAAAGTGAATTCAACGATAATTTGTAAACACTTTACGAGTTGAGTAAATGTTTTGACAGTATTATGCATGAAATGCACAATGTCAACGAGGATTACAGCCGGTTGCCAACATCGTCTTCTAAGTAATTGGGCAAGATTTCTGTGACAATTTCATTAACGAGTCGTCTGCATGATTTAATTGCATGTATTGTCTGCCTACAAAATCTGTCCCCCATACAAAGTGTGGGCTCTCATTGGCCAATATAGATTTTCCAATACAACGACGCTCCGCATTTTGGCTAGCTTAAGTAAAAGGTTAAAGCGAAAGGATCGTAAATCGGCTTTCAAAATTTTCGGTGAAGTCGGTATCGCTTTGATCTTAAGAATGGCTATTTTCTGCTTCTGTTGCAGTAACAGCCAAAAGACACTGATCGGAACATTTCAGGCGCCCTGCAGACTCTAACTTCGAAATTCAAGCGCCCCGGGGAGGGACCGTTAAATGGCCTGTGGAAAGCACTGCTGACAACTAAGCACTGGACTCAATATTTGATACAAAATCCCCAATTTTAAACTCAGAATTTTATTAAAATGATAATCCGTACCGGTAATTTGTTTGGCTGTTTCCATTTTACACCCAAATAAATGTATCCTGGAAAAAATTACTTTTTGGAAAAACCCACTAATCTGCTGGTACAAATACAGCTGACCCATTTATAATCCTTTCAAAATCACACACAGTATCAACCGTTAGCTATCATTGGTTGATATAATGGACCAGCGTTGTTTGTACCAGGGTGATTAGTGTGTTTTTCTATACTCTGCTTTTCCGGGATCAGTCTATTGGTTACATATAAGTTACTTAACGAGTAGTATTAGAGTTTGGCTCCAAGGCACTGAAGCTGCAAATGATTGTGAATCAGTTGTGAGTGAATAACACAGTGTCACTATCAATGGATTACTTCAGTAGCTTTGTATAAGTTTGTTAGCATTGCTATACCTACCAGGCTACCACACTAATCAGTCATTACAGTGTACACCTCCACAAAAAATCGTTGCCAGTTACTAAGGAGACTGCTGATGGCAACCTGGTCCATTCCTCATGGAAATTGTACATTTCATGCTTTATATTGTCAAAAGGTATACTGACCTATTGTGTAGACTGCGATGTTTTGACAAAAGGGATAAACATGTGCGTATGCAACTCTTAGCCGATTTTTTTTCTGCAAATTAGATTTTTTTTTCTGAATTAGGAATTTTTATTTTGAAATTGGGAAAAATGGTCTCATTGGGAATGGTGCCCTTTTATGGTACCAACTTTATATAGAGGACAAACGCTGGATGTGGTCTTGCAATACACATGGATTTTAATTAAGAAGAGACTACCTATAAACGAAAAATTATGGAAGGCACAGGCTAATCTGGGACTGTAAGCGCATGCATTATTAAGCCCAGTTTTACCAAAAAAAGGCTCACTAAAGAATACATTACCTCCAAGAATAGTTGACTGGCTTTTAGGAGAAGATTCAGAGGGGATGGGAGATGGCGCTGGCAGCGGTGCAGCTGATGTAGAAATCACTGTATTCATGGTAGAAGGAAAACCTGTGTAGTCTGTCTGTGGTGGGAAATATGTGCTGAACGACGAATCAGAGGTAGCTACTGCTTTTGAAGGAGTTAAATACAAATCCAAAGATGGACTTGGCAAATTGTCTGTGATGGTGGCACTTGTGGTTATCACAAATTGTGTTGTTGCACTGTCTGAAAGGGGTTGAGTTGCTGAATAAGGGTTCAGGGGTTCACTGGATATCGTACTGGGAAGGGGATTTTGTTCTGTACTGGATGTGGATAAAGTGGATGAGGCTTGTGACTCAGCACTTGTTGGTAACACAACAGATGTAGATGAGGTGTCAGATATTGTGGTGTCTTGAGATAAAGATATTGATGAATCTGATGGAACTCTGGTTGATGGTGATGAAATAGTGTCATTTACGCTTAGTGTTGTTGATGAATTCATGTCATTTACAAGTAGTGTTGTTGATGGAACCATGTCTTTCACACTTGTCGTTGATGAAGCAATATCATTTACACTTGTTGTCATTGATGGAATGACATCATAGGCTGTATCAGTAGCAGCTGGAGTCACAGAAATACTAGCCAAACTCACACTTTCACTAGAGAGTACACTGGCACTTGATTCAGAATCACTTTTCAGTATATCTTGACCTTCAGTCGATGTCAAGGTCATTGAGTCTGTAGTTGAAACAGGAACTGGATTGCCTGGCAATGGTTCTGTAGAATGTTGCATAGGAAACTGTGTTGAAGGCTTACTATCCGTGGAACTCTCCTCATATGTGACAACCGAATCTGTGTTAGTAACCATAGCAACTGATAAGCCACTTGCTGTGCTGGTGGAAGATATTTCCATGGTGACTGTGTTTGCTGCGGCCGTTGTAGACCCAGTTTCGTCAATGAGGTCAGAGGTAGGGGTTGTCATGGTAACTGATGACTCTGGTGTCATTGTGATGTGTAATCAATGAATTCTACTGAGCTGAATGTCTTCTTTCTGAAAAACAACAACAACGTAGGTAACAATACATTTAAATGGAAATAGTAAACCTTTCATCAATATATATTTAAAAAAACAAAAACACAAATTATTACATATAATCTTTAAAATCAATGTATTTTGTCAAATTATTTTGAGTACATTCTCATCACAAACACACCACCATGATCTTGAAAAAAAAGGGAAATCACATTCCTTGTAATTTTTATGCATGTCAATTAATATGACATTCAAACGAAAAGTTTGATTATAATTTAATCAGCATTCTTTCATTCAATATGCACACACCAAATATCCACAGATACTGTATGCTTTCCATGTAATCTCACTTTGCCTAATCAGTTGACATAACGAGCCATTTGAGGAACACTTATGATCAACACTGTCAACATGGATAGGTTTGAGCACTTGTTCAGATACACTTCAGATTCACTTTCAAGGCCTAATAGTCATTATGTAAGTACTGGTATAAATATTTCAAACAGCTATTTAAAATAAGAGTTAAAGTTAATACTTGATGTTAAGTAGTATAATCTAGAGTAGTCATTTTGATATTTTTGTGTTCGAAATTGCAGAAGAAACATAGTGATTTTGAAGTGCAGGATGATAGCAAATTATTTGAATAAATCATATTATTAAAGTACCATTTCAATACAGTAAACTTCTTTGGCAAGGAGATTGAGAAGACCATGGAATTTATTTCTCTAAATGGGCCATGTCATGCTAAAATGGGTCTAATGCCATATGCGGCCAGCATAGCTCCAGATCAGCCTTTGAATTCTTGTCAGGAGCTACGAGTGGATGTGTGGACTGCATGGATGTGCAGGCTGGTCTGGAGCTACGCTGGTGACATAAGGCTGAAGACCCATTATCGCACTACACACAACTGGAATTATAGATAATTTTGATATGGTTCTTACGTTTTCGTTGTTTACAGCCAATTTTTTTAATTTTACAAAATGTAATACATGTATTTTTATTAAACAACATATTCTGGATTGGCTGCCTAAATGCAGCTATAATCAAAGCGCTGAAGGCACTGAAGTTGTTCGCTATTGCATAATCTTAGACGCAACTCAGTTTTCAAAATTATGTTATAGCTTTTTATATCGCAAGTTTGAAATGCACACAACCCATTCAAATTTATAAAGAGTATGTCTTAAAGCACAGGTCGAAATGTTATATATTTTTTCATACTACAAGGATTGCTTATATAAAGTATAAAATACATCACTCATTGAATGAGCATGGATGGCCGAGTGGTCTAAATGATAGACTTTAATTCCTGGGGTTGGTGGTTCGAGCCCAGTTGAGGGTAACTTTTTTCGTTTCTTTAATTTTATTCTTGTTTTTTTAAATGGAGCTTTTAAGATCCAATGTTCACATTTATCAATATTAAGCATTTAATGACAAACTGTGAAAAGGTCCCTTTAAGATGTTTACTAAAAAATGCCACAAGGTAAAATATTAGAACTCATTGGTTGTTTATTTGATTTAAAAGTGATTTTGTATATTTGCCTTGTCAGTGAGGTTACTTTGAAGTTTTTATCACTTTTATCTTTTTTTTTTCAAATCATTTATAGAAAAGATTATTTAAGCTTCATTTTGTGAAAACAGGGTTTAATGCATATGCATAAATTGTCATCCCAGTACCAGAGACTCTCTTTAAACAAAACACCATAAAATCAGATAGTGTCGTCCACGATTTGCTTGTGTGCACTGCACAGGCTAATCAGTGTGTACAACTAAAAACCATGAATTGGTAATTTGTTTTATTTCATTCTCAAATGAGCACTTTGGTTCTACATGACTTCTCACAGAAATTTTCCACACTCAGACAGGCAAAATTGCTCTATTTAGTAGAGAATCAGTTAAAATGTAATCAAGTTTGAGGCATATAGGTTTACTGCAGATACTTGAGTTTAGTACTTTACATTGGACCAGGAAGAAAACCACACACATTGCCAACAGCATCCACCAATGACTAATGCCATGTGTTTATGATTACATCCTTACTGGGGTCCTACATTTACTCTCCATTCCCCGTCACAAGCAATTCTTCCAAATCAACCTATGAATAACACTGGCATCTGGAATAAAGAGCAGATGCAGCCTATTAAACTCTAATTAATGAACAGAGGAATTGAGGAAATAGCATGTGCAAGACCAGCAATCAATTCTTAACCCTTGAAGGCCAAAAAAAACCCATCAAACTTGTGGTATTTTTAATATTATTGAAACAAGTCAAGTATTAAAGTATGATTTTTATATTTAATGATTGGGTCATTAAGTGCAATCAAAGTTTTGAAAATCTAGGGTCAAGTCCATCTTTTTTTTCCTTATTATACACAGAAATTGTGGCTAACACAATGTATGCATAAGTCAAATCTTCAAAGAGCTGCTTAATTTGGAAGTGCAACTAGAGCAGGGTACGTTGGAAGTGTGGCCCGATGTAGCATATACGAGGGCAATAATGCCAATTATTACACATAACCTTTAATGTCTACAAACAAGTGGTCAGTAACCATATATAATGATTGCACATAAATGTATCATTAGTTAGCCTTTGCAAAAACCTCAGCTTGTAACAATCGAAACTAGAGCTTTGTCACTGACGTGACGTATACCCCCACATGCTGCATTGACACAGAATATTTTGCATGCTGTCTCACAAAGCAAGAGAAGCTTATTTATGGCAATTTTTAAGAATTATTATGCCATTATCATTTATGGCCATTTTGACCTTTGAAATCTTGAATTCTTTGGCATGATACGCCATCCAATGCCTTTGAACAAAATTAATGTGGAGAGTAATATTAAAATCTCACAATGAATGACATAGTTATGGCCCAGACAAGCTTATTTATGGCCATTTTTGACCTTTGAACTCAAAGTGTGACCTTGACCTTGGAGATATCGACGTAATTTTATCGCGCAACACACCGTCCAATAATGGTTAACAAATGTGCCAATTGATTTCAAANATCCCCACCTTTTTTTCAAAAAGTGTGGGGATAAAGACTATAACGATTAAAGATACATCGTGTTTTATTTGAAATTAAATAACAGGAAATGTCAATTTCAAATCAAATACAATAATTATATATGATAATTTGATAATAAGCTGTACGTGTAAAAATTATGTTTTGACAAAACAGTATTATGCATGAAACGCACAATTTCCACGAGGATTACACCGGTTGCGATCGCAAGTCTCCTAAGTAAATGTCCTAGATTTTATCATGGAGGATTACACATTAGGGACCAATTAGTGTGCTTAAGTATAACCAAGCCATAAAAACGCTGACATTATCGATTGATATCGACACAGGGTTATTCGTGCATGACTAATGCACAACAGTGTACGTCATCGCTCATGCCGCTTCCTCAGGGCCATACTCTGATACTAATCGGATTAGAAAGTTTGGTCAAGAGGCAATTAATATCTTATCGATAAGGGTGTGTGGCCTTTAAAAAGGGCACAGTGGCGCTTCAGAACAGCGGCGTGGCGCAGCGTCACCCAAAAAGCGCCTGGGAAAAATACTAGATCTGTTTATCATAAGATTCATATGCATATTCTGTTTTACTATTATTAGTCAGTGCAGTTAACTGAAATAGAATGGAACTGAAAATGTCAAATGCCAGATATTTATAGGTAAACAAATTAAATATATTTAGTAAACTCAGTTTATTAGATAAATTACACAACAAGAATAGTGTGTTTGTTTATATTTGTTAATGTTTTCCCTAAATTATAGTTATTTTAAAAACAACTTTTTTTAAATCAACTTGTCTGTGGTTTAACACCTTAACAAAACAAAACTCTCTGTAAAATTGTGAATTGAAAGACCAATTCCTATTTCATGTAAATTCTGTCAGTGATTCAGATTGGTCCCACTTCAGGACAGGTGTCCTAAATGGTCATTTTTTTCAGGACAGACTGTTCTTAATCATGAAAAAACTTGACAAATGTATTAATTAGATAAAATACATGTATATGTCACTTGCAAGGGATATTGTTCCATGTGTACAGACATTGCTTTCCTTATTTAAAAATTGGTAAATTTCACCAACAAAGCCTTTCTTTTACTATCATTGATACACAATTCAGTAATGAGTAAGTGGAAATGATTATCCCACAATAACCACACAATAATTGTATCAAGTATATTCATTTACATAAATAAAGTTCTAATCATACACACTTGTTGTTGGAGTCTTTCACCGTTATCAACCTAATATTGGGTTGCAAGCAGCTTACTGTACATCTGACTGTTTGCTTTGAATTTAACTTCCGATATGTGGAGGCACACTCTTGGCGTCAAACAACCAGTTGAATAAAACCAGATTCTGACATGAATGATATTGTTAAACTTATTAGCAGTATGTAATGTCAATGTTTAATGATATGAGCCTCATTCTGGGAAAACTGGACTTAATTCATGTGCGTTAAGAGTCATCCCATATTAGCCTGTGCAGTCTGCACAACCCAATCAGGGATGTCTCTTTCGGCTTTTATGGAATTTAATGTTTAACAGAGTCTCTTTTAAAAGAAAATCCAGTATAGGCAGAAAGTGTTGAACTTGATTAGCCTGTAAGGACTGCACAAGCCTATCTGGGATGACACTTTGTGCACATGTATTAAGCCCAGGTTTTTAAGACAGAGGCTCTTGATCGTACTGTTTTCTCTTTTCAGACCTTGATCACACTGCTGATGTTCAGTAGGTATACCAGGTTTTAAGCCATCGTATCTTTTTATAAATATTTATTTAAATTTTTAATTGGAAATACTAAAATTTTCTTCAATTGTTGTTTGTTCTTAGACTAGAAAAGTAAAATTTAGCCTAGCTGTGAGAAAACAGGGTTTAATGCATGTGCGTTGTGTTGTCCCAGATAAGCCTGTGCACAGGCTCATCAGGGACGACACTTAAATTATGCACATGCATTTGTCCCTGTTTTCTCAAGAAGAAACAGAACAGTGGCATTAGTGTGAAACTTACAAAGCTTGTTGATTTGTTTGTTTAAAAGCTACTAGTTAACAACATTTAACATGCATTTATATAATTATATTATGCTGTTCTTAACTCGCTTAATTGGCAAAAGACAATTTGAGTTAAAAAAAATAAAGATTGCCAGCATCATTCACAGAGTTCGGAAAACAAAATGAAGAGCATTAAGTAAAGCAACCAAATGAATACTGTTTTGTTATTTTGCACCCTTTAATAGCTAGTATGTGAAGTTTAGAATGTTTTCTACACATAATTTGTTTTGCAAAGTTCAAGTTAGTGTCTTTTGCAATAGGTTTTCCACTCTGTTATGTGCACCTGGTTCTCCAAAATTAGTCAGGCCAAACAAAAAAATAGGTCCGTTTCCGGTCGCCCGACTGTGTCATCGATCAACTTTTTATTGTTTTTTTTTCCGTTCATTTCGGTTCATTTCTTAATATAAGATGTAATATCAAGCAAACAAAGCATATATATAAACATGTATTTCTTATTATAAGCTTTCGTAGCCTTCCATTCTAGTACCCGAAAGAAAAAAAAGAAAAAAACCTACCTACCGACCCTGTTTTGTTTTCCAAGGAGACCAGAAGCGGACCTATTTTTTTGTTTGGCCTCAACAGAATTTCTCTTCACCTCAATCACACTCCTGATAATGTATCTGTTTACTTTCAGAATTCATGCCTGGGGAGATTCACTGAAAGAAGCTTTTGAGCAGTTGAGTCATGCAGTTGCTTAAAACTTTGATGCACCCCAAAAATTTTGGGGAGGCTGATATTTCCATACATTCTGCCTACAGGCTTGACATTCAGCAATTCTATTCATTGTGTTACAAACATCATAAACACGTGGTGTGTATGCCATAAGAACATTTCATTTTTAGCTCAAATTTTATAAGAAAAGGCAATCTATTCTATTAACCCCTGGCGTTGACCAGTGTACTAGCTTGGATAAACTTTCTCAGCTATTTTCTCAGGAATGGTTGAGGGATTTAATTGAAACATATGACTAACTTATATAAACTTATATAAAATATATTCTCCTTTGAAATGAATCAATGTGCAGTTTAATAGGTTATTCACACTGGGCACTAAAAGACCCAGGTCGAAGCTGGACATGGAGGTTTCCTTTGTCTCAACTATCCCTTATTACCCAACTAATCCTGGTTGACCTGATAAAAATACACAATATGCTGAGTCATGTGAAAATGGGATTTAAGTCATATAGCGCCAGCGTAGCTCTACCATAGCCCTTAATGAGACAACAAAACCTTGAGTGACTTTATAGCATACAGTGTTGCTCCAGACCAGACTGCTGGCTGCATATGGCACCAGACCCATTATCACATGACACGGTTCATATTGTGCACATGCGTGTCTCTATTTCAGGCAGTGCTGGCCATGTTCAACTACATGACCACTGACTTCTCCACTGTTGAGATGACTAATGAACATGAAATAGAGGCAGAAGGTAGGCAATACCATCGAATATTAGCAGTGCTCTGGGAAAACTGGGCTTAATGCATTTTTATCAGGAACGACTCTTTCTGCCTTTACTGGATTTTTGCTAAGAAGAGTCTTAAGAAGGTTTTTCCAGAACCCTGCTCAAATATCTGCTCTTAAAGGGGCATGTTCACAGATTGGCAACAAAAGACTCATAAAAAAATGTTACGGAATTGAAAACGTAAAAATGCATGAAAATATTTTCAATATGCTGTTACCTGAAATACGCATGATATGGGTGACAAGGAAATAAATCAGTATAAGAAACATTGTTATTAATTTTGATAACTGTGAATTGAAACTTGAGAAAATAATTATTCTTTTGTAAGACCAGGAAACCTTGCACAAATTTATAGTGAACAGGGTAGCCTCTTACCAGAGTGCGTGAATGGGCATGCAGGTCTATAGTGTGCCTGCAGGTCTATAGTGGGCTGGCAGGTCTATAGTGGGCTGGTAGGTGTATAGTAGGCTGGCAGGTCTATAGTGGGCTGGCATGTCTATAGTGGCCCGGCAGGTCTATAGTGGGCCGGCAGGTCTATAGTGCGCTGGCAGGTCTATAGTGGGCTGGCAGGTCTATAGTTGGCTGGCAGGTCTATAGTGGGCTTGCAGGTCAATAGTGGGCTGGCAGGTCTATAGTGGGCCGGCAGGTCTATAGTGCGCTGGCAGGTCTATAGTGCGCTGGCAGGTCTATAGTGCGCTGGCAGGTCTATAGTTGGCTGGCAGGTCTATAGTGGGCTGGCAGGTCTATAGTGGGCTGGCAGGTCTATAGTGGGCTGGCAGGTCTATAGTGGGCTGGCAGGTCTATAGTAGGCTGGCAGGTCTATAGTGGGCTGGCAGCAAATGATCCTTAAGCCATACACATCCATCGTGAATGCAGACCAGCCTGGGCATCCGGGCAGTCTGATCTGGAGCTACCCTGAGACCATTAAGCCTTACGTGACATTAAAGCCAACAGCATAGCTCCTTCCCATATTGTTTGATTGCGCAGGCTTTTTTTTTAGCTTAATACATGTCTTTTTGAAAGACACAGTTTTTATAAATGTGTGTTCCTGTGCCCAGGAGAGGATCTGCAGTCGATGCTGTTCCACCTCATGGATGAGTGGCTGTTTGCCTTCTCTGCCGAGCCATTCTTCATTGCACGGGTAGGTTGGATTTTCTTAAGTGACCTAAAAAATGAAGGGCATTATTGAGATCTATATTACATTTGAATTTTGAATGTGGCATATCTGTCAAACTCTACGAGGTATACACTTAACATTTAAAAGGTAGATTGATATCATTAATGGGAAGCACGCTGCACGAGAGCCATAACTACTGATATCATTAATGGGAAGCACGCTGCACGAGAGCCATAACTTCTGATTTTTATTATACAATAGGTATGAATGTGTGACTACGCAAATTGCACACTTAAACAAGAATTTTATAAAACCAATCCTTTGTATTGAATAACAATTTATCTCATTTTTTTTTTAAACAGTTGTTTAGAAATTATATTACATGTACCTAGTTAAGTGCCCCTTTAATGCATCCCTTATATTTGAACCATTTTCAGTGGGGGGGGGGAAATCAACATTCATTAGGTATGCCCCTTTAAAATTCATTGGAGTACCATACTTTTTTTGACTGGGGTTATAAAAAGGGTGATGAGTTTGCAAACCCGTTCTTCTTATATTCAAAATTATGTTTGTATAAAGTGCTAAGGGAAGTTACTACAGCAGCACATCTCCCTGTAATTGGTTACATGAATTATCTCCCATGGAAATGCATTTTTCTTTATTTGAACAATTATGTTGATGTTTAGTTGGTACGTATGTTACATGGAAGACCAGACACAGATTGTGTTTTCTATAGCACTTTGATTGAGTGCATATCTGTAACAAAATAGTATGGTGCAAATGTTTCTTTCTGCAAATCTTTGAATTTTGTGATTGGCATATGTATCTTGACTACTTGTAAAATTTAAATATATTTGGCAATTTAGATCATATTTATTGAAGTCCAAAATGTAATGCATTGTATATAAGAATGCTTGTACTAAATGTTTATAAAAAAAAATGTTAAAGTTTGGTTGCATTTATTGATAAATTGTTTATTTTGATATTCTTGATTTCAGAAAATAGAAATTACAGAATTTGACACAGAAAATGTCCGTATCAAAGCCAAAGGGTAGGTAGCTATAATGTTAGAGAATTCAAATGCATAAAAAAGTTCAGATAGGCATACTAGCAAAATTTGTGTGTGTTAATGTCTAAGCTAGTCTTTTATGTGTCGTTTTACAAAGTCTCAAAAGCTTACGGGGGTCAAAGCCCCCCCCCCCCTGGGCACCCAGCCCGTGATTCGTCCTGAACCCATTAGGGCATTAAGGTCCAACAGCTAAATTGTCAGGTTTTTATACCCCATTACCAATTGGTAATGGGGGTTATATAGGAGTCACTTTGTGTGTTGGTCGGTTGTCTGTCTGTCTGTCGGTCTGTCCCGAAAATTATCCGATCTTCACCAAACTTCGTCTGAAGTTGTATCTGGATGATGTCTAGGTCAAGTTTGAATATGGGTCATGACGGGTAAAAAACAAGGTCACGGGGTCACTTAGTGCGTTTTAAACCAAAAGTTTGTCCGGGCCATAACTATGTTGTTCATTGTGAGATTTTAAAATCATTTGGCACATTTGTAACCATGATTGGACGGTGTGTTGTGCGAAAGAGTTACGTTGATATCTCCAAGGTCAAGGTCACACTTTGAGTTGAAAGGTTAAAAATGGCCATAAATGGGCTTGTCCGGGCTATAACTATGTCGTTCATGGTGAGATTTTAAAATCATTTGGCACATTTGTTCACCATTATTTGACAGTGTGTCGCGCGAAAGAATTACGTCGATATCTCCAAGGTCACACTTTTAGTTCAAAGGTAAAAAAAGGACATAAATGAGCTTGTCCGGGCCATAACTATGTCGTTCATTGTGAGATTTTAAAATCATTTAGCACATTTGTTCACCATCATTGGGTGGTGTGTTGCGCAAAAGAATTACGTCGATATCTCCAAGGTCAAGGTCACACTTTGAGTTCAAAGGTAAAAAATGGCCATACATGAGCTTGTCCAGTTGATTACTATAACGTTCATTGTGAGATTTTAAAATCATTTGGCATATTTGTTCACCATCATTGGACAGTGTGTCGTGTGAAAGAAATACGTCAATATCTCCAAGGTCAAGGTAACACTTTGAGTTCAAAGGTCAGAAATGGCCATAAATGAGCTTGTGGGGGCCATAACTATGTCGTTGATTGTGGGATTTTAAAATCCTTTGGCTCATTTGTTCACCATCATTGGACAATGTGTTGCGCGAAGAATAACGTTGATATCTCCAAGGTCAAGGTCACACTTTCAGTTCAAAGGTCAAATATGGCCATAAATGAGCTTGTCCGGGCATAACTATGTCATTCATTATGAGATTTTTAAATTACTCTGTACATTGTTTTTGTTCACAGTTATTGGATAGAGTGTCATGCGAAAGAATTTAAGAGTTCAAAGGTCCAAATGGCCATAAATGATAATGGCATAATAATTCTTAAAAATTGCCATAAGTTAGCTTCTCTTGTTTTGTGAGACAGCATGCAAAATATTCTGTGCCAATGCAGCATGTTGGGGTATACGTCACGTCTGTGACAAAGCTCTAGTGATGTTTGGTACATATGATGTTTGGTACATATAATGTTTGGGGCTTATGATGTTTGGTACATATAATGTTTGGGGCTTATGATGTTTGGTATATATGATGTTTGGTATATATAATGTTTGGGGCTAATGATGTTGGTATATATGATGTTTGGTACATATAATGTTTGGGGCTTAATATGATGTTGGTAAATATGCTGTTTGGTACTAAAAATGTTTGGGGCTTATGATGTTTGGTTCATATTATGTTTGGTACATATAATGTTTGGGGCTTATGATGTTTGGTACATATAATGTTTGGGGCTTAATATGATGTTTGGTACTTATGTTTGGGGCTTATGATGTTTGGTACATATTATTAACCAGGTTTTCCGAAGGAAAAAACTGGTTATTAGATTGGCGAATGCGGGCGGGCTGGCTTGCGGGCTGGCTGGCTGGCGGGCTGGCGGGCGGGCAGAACAAGCTTGTCCGGGCCATAACTATGTCGTTCAGTGTCAGATTTTTAAATCATTTCGCACATTACTTCACCATCATTGGACGGTGTGTCGCGCAAAAGAATGACGTCGATATCTCCAAGGTCAAGGTCACACTTTGAGTTCAAAGGTAAAAAATGGCCATAAATGAGCTTGTCCGGGCCATAACTATGTCATTCATTGTCAGATTTTAAAATCATTTGGCACATTTGTTCACCATAATTGTACGGTGTTTCGCGCGAAAGAATTACGTCGATATCTCCAAGGTCAAGGTCACACTTTGAGTTCAAAGGTAAAAAATGGCCATAAATGTGCTTGTCCTGGCCATAACTATGTCATTCATTGTCATATTTTAAAATCATTTGGCACATTTGTTCACCATCATTGTACGGTGTGTCGCGCGAAATAATTACGCAGATATCTCCAAGGTCAAGGTCGCCACGACTAAAAATAGATTGATTTTGAAACAAGGGGGGTAATTGTGATGAACAATCAGTAGCAATGTACATTTTGAGTTGCAGTTGTCTCCCTTTATCAGACTTTTTTTTATTGAAAACCTGGTTTTGTGACAATTTTGTCCCTTGTTATAAAAGTTAGATTATGATCAAAGATGAATATAGAAGAAGATACAATTTGAACAGAGAACATTGTTTATGGACATAAAACATGGATTATGAATACAATGTTAATAAACATAATTTGCAAATGTTGGATTATCATGCCATTCTTTCTAAGGAATTAAATCATGGCCTTTGGGAAAACCTTAATTTGTTGGATCTTAATTTGTGTCATTTCTTTTTGATTACAACAGAACTCAATTACAAGGCCTGAAAGTCCTTAACTAAAGCAATAATGCTGCAATATCCAGTGCAAAAAAGTCGGTGCAGATATGAAGAGGTTTTCATTTCATGCATGCCATGAAAATCTGATAATGTGTTAAATTGATGCAGAAAACCACATAAAGATTATACAGATAAATCGCTCATTTGGACCATATTAAAAAAGTGATGAAATAAAAGTTGTTTATGCTTTCTTGAACAGGTGACCTCTGTGATAAAATTGGGCTTAAATTGCATTTCTTAAAATAACTGCTGATATTTTGGTCTCTGTGAAGCTTTGTGAAATTGCATCAAGTTTTGTTTGTTACATTTTTAAGAAGTTTGTAAATGGCTCTTTTGTTCAATGGCAGCGAAGCGAATTTTGGGTCAGTTACGAGGTTAATCCATAAACTGACATGTGGTGCCCTAACTGAGAATATGATACTAGATTATGGCTTCAAATAAATAATATTTGATTAATAATATCTAATAGTAATCAGAATTGTTTAGCCTTGTAATTATCCTATAGTAATCAGAATTGTTTAGCCTGGATTGGCTGGATTGGCTGGTTTGAGCTTAATAACAAATTGTCCATGTCATGTTTACTGTAAGGGTTTGCTTTAAGCCTGCCCCGGTAGAGGGAGGGGATTGGGTCAAATTTTAGTTAGTACAATTGAAATACAGCCTCCTGAGTCTTTTAATCACCTTAGAAAATATGCTGTAACTGGATGTACATAATTATTATTATCCTAGCATCTTTTTGCTGACATTTTGAATGTGGAGAATTTAAGAGAAAAATTAGGTGACTTAAATACAAGATAAAAGTGCTAGCTGTCCATGATTGGGTAACATTTCCTGATTAACGCTGTTTTTCATGACTGGGGCAGGTCTTCATTTTATCTCGGAAATTGAACAAGCCATTCATATCTCTCCAAATATTGACATACTGTCATCATGAAACATTCTTGATATAGAAGTAATCAGCAATTTGTCCCGTCAGGCCATGTGCTGATGTTGACACAGGCTATTTGACTTTCAGTGCTAGTGATTTTATGGCCGCTTTTTCAGTTCAGAGACAGTTGGAAATTGCTGTTGCGTAACCACATTAAACATCATGTCATTGACTTATTACTTGATATTTTCGATGACAGTGCCATGATTTCCAATTTTCAATTTCCTCTCATAGAAAAGTACCTCTTCATAGAAGTTTCACAATATCATAATTAATAGCATTCAATTTTCTCAGTCAACTTACGAAAAATACTTAATCTTCTTTCATAATTGCATATATCATGCATTTAAGATAAATTTGTGCATTTGTACTCCAGAATTATTTAGAATATTATTATACCCCCATTACAGGTAATGGGGAATAGGGGTCACTTTGTCGGTCGGTCTGTCGGTCCGTCTGTCGGTATGTCTTCCGAAAATTAGCTTGTCCAGGCCATAACTATGTCGTTCATTGAGGGATTTCAAAACCATTTGGCACATTTCTTCACTATCATTGGACAGTGTGTCGTGCGAAAGAATAACGTGGATATCTCCAAGGTCAAGGTCACACTTTGAGGTAAAAAATGGCCATAAATGAGCTTGTCCGGGCAATAACTATATCGTTCATTGTGAGATTTCTAAATCATATGGCACATTTTTTCTCTATCATTAGACAGTGTGTCACGCCAAAGAATTATGTCGATATCTCCAAGGTAAAGGTCACACTTCGAGGTCAAAGGTAAAAAATGGCCATAAAAGAGCTTGTCCGGGCAATAACTCTCGTGTTTATTGAGAGATTTCAAAATCATTTGGCACATTTGTTCGCCATCATTGGACGGTGTGTCTGGCAAAACAAGTACGTCGATATATTCAAGGTCAAGGTCACACTTTGAGGTAAAGGGTCAAAAATGGCCATAAATGAGCTTGTCCGGGCCGTATCTATGTCATTCAATGTGAGATTTCAAAATCATTTAGTACATTTGTTCACCATTATTGAACGGTGTGTGGCGCAAAAGAATTACGTCAATATCTCCAAGGTCAAGGTGACACTTTGAGGTCATAGGTCATAAATGAGCTTGTCCGGGCCATTACTCTGTCGTTCAATGTGAGATTTCAAAATCATTTGGCACATTTGTTCGCCATCATTGGACAGTGTGTCTCGCGAAAGAATGACACTGATATCTCAAAGGTCAAGGTCACACTTTGAGGTCAAAGGTCAAAAATGGCCATAAATGAGCTCGTCCAGGCCATAACTCTCTGTTGTTCATTTAGAGATTTCAAAATAATTTGGCACATTTGTTCGCCATCATTGGACGATGTGTCATGCGAAAGAATTACATGTATGTCAATATCCTCAAGGTCAAGGTCACACTTTGAGTTCAAACGTCAAAAATGGCCATAAATGAGCTTGTCCGGGCTGTATCTATGTCTTTCAATGTGAGATTTCAAAATCATTTGGCTCATTTGTTCACCATCTTTAAAGGGTGTGTCGCACATAAGAATTATGTCGATATCTCCAAGGTCAAGGTCAAACTTTGAGGTCAAAGGTCAAAACTGGCCATAAATGAGCTTGTCTGGGCCATTACTCTGTTGTTCAATGTGAGATTTCAAATTCATTTGGCACATTTGTTGGCCATCATTGGACAGTGTGTCGCGCGAAAGAATGACACTGATATCTCAAAGGTCAAAGGTCAAGGTCACACTTCGAGGTCAAAGGTAAAAAATTGCCATAAATGAGCTTGTCCGGGCCATAACTCTCTGTTGTTCATTTAGAGATTTCAAAATAATTTGGCACATTTGTTTGCCATCATTGGACGGTGTGTCCCGCGAAAGAATTATGTGGATTTCTCAAAGGTCAAGGACTAACTTTGAGGTCAAAGGTCAAAAATGGCCATAAATGAGCTTGTCCGGGCCATAACACTGTTGTTCATTTAGAGATTTCAAAATAATTTCGCACATTTGTTTGCCATCATTGGATGGTGTGTTGGGCGCAAGAATGACATCGATATCTCAAAGGTCAAGGTCTAAAATGGCCTTAATGAGCTTGTTTTTTTTAATATGATAACATGTTTTAGAATATTTATTATACCCCCATAACCATTGGTAATGGGGGCTATATAGGAGTCACTTTGTTGGTCTGTCGGTCGGTCTGTCTGTCGGTCTGTCTGTCTGTCCCGAAAATGAGCTTGTCCGGGCCATAACTATTTCATTCATTGTGAAATTTTAAAATGATTTGGCACATTTGTTCACCGTTATTGTACGGTGTGTCGAGCAAAAAAAATACGTCGATATCTCCAAGGTCAAGGTCATACTTTGAGTTCAGAGGTCCAAAATGGCCATAAATGAGATTGTCCAGGCCATTATTATGTCGTTCATTGTGAGATTTTAAAATTACTCGGTACATTTGTTCACAATCATTGGACGGTGTGTCGCGCCAAAGAATTACGTCGATTTCTCCAAGGTCAAGGTCACACTTTCATGTCAAAGTTACAAAATGGCCATAAATGAGCTTGTCCCGGCCATAACTATGTCATTCATTGTGAGATTTTAAAATGACTCTGTACATTAATTTTGTTCACAGTCATTGGACGGCGTGTCATGCGAAAGAATTCAAGACTTCAAAGGTCAAAATGGCCATAAATCATTATGGCATTATAATTCTTCAAAAATTGCCATAAATTAACTTCTCTTGTTTTGTGAGACAGCATGCAAAATATTCTTTGTCAATGCTGCATGTGGGGGTATGCGTCACGTCTGTGACAAAGCTCTAGTTTAGTATTGCCAACTTTAAACCCTGAAAATATGTAGTCCCAAAATTGTGTGTTTTTAACTCCTGTTTAACTACTGGTGGATGTCGCTCAACTATTCACATTTTAATGACCTAAATGTATAGGTGATTGTTAATAAAGATATTGTGGCTGTGTTGAGATTTGGCAGAATCATTGCCCCTCCTCTGTTTTTCCTCTATGGTATTTATACACATGTAGTCCTAAATTGTGTGTTTTTAACTCCTCTAAATGATTTAAGTTAAGAATAGAATTGTGACTCTACCTATTTTGGCTTAATATGGTCCTTTGTCCTTAAAGGGACTGTAAACCATGAATGAGGAAAAAAGAAAAGTTCTAAAAATTAAATACCATATTTTTTTACAATTACTAGTTTAAATTGATTAAAATATCATGACTGGTATATAACATTGCTTGAAAAAAGGAGTTTTTTTTTTCTTTATTTTTTTTTAATTTATTTTTACTGGGTATGTCTACCAGATAACTACCAGTTAACTATAAATAACGCAAGTAGATTGATCATCATCGTCACATGGTAAACCCAGGAATGCAAATTGTGCATGCGTAGTGAATTGTATATATTTTATATATAAAATGATCAATCTACTTGCGTTATTTATAGTGTGTAAATCGTTATGTCACGGAGTTCGCGATGTATTTTCGATTTCACATCGCAAAATTTTATTACCGAATATACTGAAAATATAAACTTTTATCAATATAAAGAAGTGAAACTCCAGCTGCTGGAGCAGTATTGAAATCTTATTATAAACAATTAGTTGGTCCTTTATTTATGGCAAGTGACCGATTGCCGAAACAGTACAAAACAGCACAATACAAAACAACATAAACACAAATAAGAATAAAGCTGGGGTCACCGCCTTGGAACGGTCAATGCAACGCATTGGGGGTTTAAACCTGGTTATAGAGCGCTCAACCTCACACTTGGCCCAGCAATATTCATAATACATTTAAGTGTAAATAAAAATTAACGTCATAGCATTGTAACTCAAATTAAACAATAATAAAAGGGAATTAAAACGCATTCAATTTAATTACTATTTAATTACTCAATTGCATTGAAGATACAAGAGTAACAGAGTTACAACTTTTTGACGAACGATCAAATAAAACTATTAACAATTGTCAACTNACTGATGTCTCTTTTATTGTATCCAATATTTTCATCTTGCGCATCAAACAATATTTAAGCACAAACCTTGACAAAAAGTGTTTAAAACTCGTAAAGTAAGCTCCAATCCAAAACATATTCACACTTGGAAATATGTTTCATGATAAAATTTTAATTTTTAAATAATTTTCAACACTTATTTGATGACATTTTTTTCATTTTAAACAATCTCCACAGTCAACAGCTCAATAAAATAATGCCAACATAAGTAGCAAATACGCTGTGTTAAACCTATATCAGTGACATAATTCAGACAATGTTTTGCGTGTAGTGTCTATATTTAGCACTCATTGTCCATATTAAAAAATAGTGACCGTTCCATATACTCTTGTTTGCCTCTATAGTATTTTATGGACATAGGCTGTTCAAAGTAACAAAGATGGACACATTTTTATAAGAAACAAAATTGGTGTTTAATGTCAGTGGTTAATAACAGAGCAAGGTCTTATTATTGAGCCGCCCTCTTGGAAAACCGGGCTTTATGCATGTGCATGAAGTATTGTCCAAGATTAGCTAGTGCATTATGCACAGGCTAATCTTGGACTACACTTTCCGTTTAAAAATTTTTTTTTGTAACCTAGGACGATATTTTATGCACATCAATTAAGCCTGATTTTCTCAAAGCCCAGAGTGCGGCTAAATTCATTTACTTCAATCCTTGGACAAGCTGACAGGCAAAGTGGGCTCTGTTTGTCTACAATAGGACTGGAAACAAACTACAGTTTAGTACTGTCCTAAAGCACTGCTGATGAATCAGCCCCAGTTTTCCTGAGCAAACTTCCCCCACATTGCTTAGAGTTAAAGAAGCAAAACATTGAGTAACCACACTTATCTTGAACATCAAGATTTAAGAGATACTAAGCTGCACTTCAGAATCATAATTAATGACTTAGTGATTATTAGTTTAGTTGTGGGTCAATGTATTGGTTTCTGTTTCAATAACTGACGCCCCACTTGAGTTCCTGTTGTAGTGAACATTTTAAGAACAGATTCCCATGCAGGTCTGAAGTCAGAGAAATAAAAAAGAACAATAGATAAAGCAATACTGTTTTCAATTCATGTGTTCAATTATACATCTTTAGGTTAGTTAAAACCTATTTATTTAAGCTTGATTGCATAGAATGCTTAAGGCATATAGATATAGTCTCATGTCCATGTCCTGGGAAGAATCAGTATTTGCTGTCTAAAGAGTCTCAAGATCCTGAGAACGCTTACAGAGTGGGGATCCAACCAAATACCACCTGATCGCTAGGAAGACACCATATTCATTACACCACTATGACCTGTTAATCTTTTGGTTAAAAGAGAGTCTAATATGTACAATAATCAGATTTTGATGGTGATTCCATTATCACTGTCTGATCCAAGAAATGTTAAATCATATTCTGCATTGGTTGTGGTCTTATGTTCAGATTGTCTTCCACACATACCTAATCCATAGAGTGTTGTTGGTTGCGGTCTAAGATTTAAAATTGTCTTCCAGGCATATCTAATCCAGATAGTGTTGTACATTTCAAACATGGATTCCATTGTAATTCACCCTATGCCAGTTCCAATGGCAGACTAAAAAAATTCAGATTTTCGTTGAATGGAAGAAACACATTGCTTTTCTAGGATACACAATTAATGTTTACGTTACTATGCCATATCTCTCAGTCTTCAAATTTAAAACATTTTGTGGGACCTCATGATGACTCAAAGAAAGTTATCCTCCAGCAACCATTTTGTTTTAACATGATTATCAAATTTCATCTTTCATTATGCAATAAATCACATTTTCTTCTGACAGAAACTATTAAGCTGCCTGTGTCATATTTTTATCACAACCATCTTTCAGTTCTTTCTACAAAGATAAATATCTGCTGAACAGCTGTCAGAAGTTTGGGAGTGAAAACTTGCCATATCCAGTTCAAGGCTATGAGTTGTAACCAAATAATAATCAGTTCTTGGTCAATATTTTTTCTGGAGCTAACAATGATTTGATCCATTATTTGCCATAATTAAATGATGTTATTGCTTAATATTAATTTATGCCTCCACCCTTATACCCCCCCCCACATTATTTTTTTAAATAATACCGAAATGTCCATGTCTTAATTATTAATACTTTATTATGCTAAAACACTCAATGTGAAATGACTAAAATGCTGACATAATTGACTGCACAGTAGAGTTATCATGTTTTCATGATCTTATAAAATAAAAAGCCAATTATTTTTTCCCCCACCCTATGTTAGGCCCCAGGAGCATTAATTAAGTATATTAAGGTATATCCTGAAAACCACCAACCTACAGCATCAGAAGGCATAATGACAACTTGACCTTTTTTACTTTCATATGCCACTTTCATTTAAGATATCTAAATAAAGAATCATCAAATTACAACCATTGTCTAAATCAATTCACAAAAACGTTTGTCAAGACTTCATAATTTGCTCCCTTATGTCATGCTTTAATCCATCCAAGAAAGATAAATTGTCACTTAAAAGTCAATGACTGCAGACAATTGACAATAACAATTGAATTGCATCATTTACAAAATGGGTCTTAAGCCATATTGCAGCCAGCATAGCTCCAGACCAGCCTGCGCATTTCTCAGTCTGGTCAAAAGCTGTGCTGTCCATCAATGAGACCAAGGAACCTTGTGTGACTTAACAGCAGACAGGTTGGCTCCTGACCAGATTGTGAGACTGTGCCTATTTTGTGGAGCTACTCTGGCCACATAGTGGAGCTACTCTGGCCACATAGGGCATAAAACCCATTTCTGCATGATGTGACTCAACTATGATGGAACTTCTATTCAGCCATTTTCGCATTAAATGTCATCGTTGCAGATAGGCACATTACTGCACATGAACTTTCCATGGAATTCAAGGCCTTTCATGTCATTTCCAAACCCAAATATTTACATTTCAATGTCATGCTTTAGAATCATCCTCCAGCATTACCAACTAATCTCTCAGCATGCTCTAGCCATTAAATTGCTTTCTGCAGACATATATGTTTGCAAATTATATTTCTCACAGCGTTCAATATGTCCATTAACAACTTACATGGAGATTCATTGTTTACTATATTACATTCACTAGAAATATATAACAAATGAAGTGTGTAATACCATAATTATTTTTACAGAGAGTTTGCAGGCAACAGATAAGATACTCAAATTACATAAGTATTTAACCCATGTATGCCTAGCGTCCAGAAAAAAGGCCTTGGCAAATAGCGTAGACCCAGATGAGACGCCGCATGATGCGGCGTCTCATCAGGGTCTGCGCTGTTTGCTTAATTAAAGGAATTTCTGTTTGAAATATTCTAAATATAGAAATAAATATACTAGACATCCCTAATTTTGGAAATAAATTGATCCAATTTAGAAGGATGTGAGAGTCCACTAGGCATAAATGGGTTAAGTACTGAAAAAACATTGATCATCCTGGACGAGTTATATTTGATAAATTGATATTTGGACGTACCAACTCCAAATTTTCACGAAACAAAAAAAAGAAAGTAGTTCACAATTTCCAAACTCTGTTTAATTTTTTATGCTGAGTGCTGTCTGTATAACTGCATTGCTATAATATCTTCTTTTTTGTAAAAACTAAATCATAAGTCTAGATTTTTTCTTTAAAACACAACGCCACAACAATTGAATTGAAAAACAAAAAACAACACTCATGAACACATATGTAAGGATAGAAATACCTAATTGTAAATTCCTTCTCCATAATTGTAAACTACATTCTCTCAACAACCATTTTTTTTCCCTGCTAAATCAAGCTCTATTATTGGGTACTCTAATTCACACTTATTTTATGATCATGGCTTTATCAAGAGGCAATATCTCCCAATAAAGTAATTTCTACATCAACTTGAAATGTCCATATGGTATATTTGCTGTAAGCAATAAATATATTATCATGTACTTAGTTGACATTTCAGTTTACTCCCTGGCAAAACAAATAAGAACACTTTAAAAAATGTTTCTCAACTGATCTTGCATTAAGTTCAAGAACAATCCACCCCAGCAAACCTTTCATGAACTGTTCATGTTCTGTTCACATGATGATGAGCATTTCATGAACAACATATGACCACTTTATTAATAAAATGAAATTCATGAGTTCATGAACTAAAGTTCATGATATGATCACAAACTACAATAAGTCTAATTTAAGAACTGGTTCATGACTGTGTTCATGAATCGGTTCACAAACTTTTTCATGAACAAAAGCAGCCATTTGTTGTTGTGCATTAACTATTATTTAACCAGTTCCTGAGCCTGTTCATGAATTAAACTTGTTGTAGTTCATGAACCAATCATGAACTAGAGTTAATGAACACATACAGTATTACTAATATGGACAGGTGGTGGCTCTATAGAAGATCATCCGTTTCATCCTTGCTGCTGTGAAATGAACACAGTCGAAACATGTTTCATACCCTGCCATAATACCATGGTCATTAAATCACAATCTTTATACTAAGATTTATAACGAAGAAAATTCCATAAAAGTAGTCTGGTCAGCTACGCTGTCCGCTTAAAGTCACACAAGGGATTGTGCTTTCATTTGGGGACAGGTTAGCTCCAGACCAGTCTGCACAGATAGGCAGCTCCAGACCAGACTGCACAGATAGGCAGCTCCAGACCAGACTGCACAGATAGGCACACTGGTCTGGAGCTACGCTGGCAGCACATGACATAGGACTCATTTTCGCATGACGCAGGTCATATTACATAATTATAAACATTCATATTTACAATGAGCAAATACAGAAAGCCATTTTTTTATAATGCTCTNGACTTCACATCGTTTTTTTATGAATGTTGGGACAGAATCGGACCGACTGTTTGGGATTTTCAATCGGTCTTTCATGACCGCAATCGGTCTAGGACCGACAAAACCGAAAAAAAAATATGATCCCTGATAATTATACACATTCATATTTACAATGAGCAAATACAGAAAGCCATTTTTTTATAATGCTCTTACCTTTCAAGTTTCCTATCAACCAAAATTTCTTGAAGTTTATTAATATCACAATATATTTCAAGGAATTTAGGTTGAGAGGAGACATGAAATGTAAGAACATTAAAAAAAAATACATATACAATATCTTAAGACATATTCTTATCAATGTAAATAATATCACATTGTAGTAATAGTATACTGAATCCTCGTTTATTTGTTTCTCTGGTTGTATGGAGTTATGTAAACATTTGCGTGAGCTGAAACTATTTGTAACAGAAAGAGTGTCTGCATAATATATGATATAATGAAATATAGAGTCATTTTATTTATAGTTTAAAGATCAACTAAAATAGTTTATGTATACCAGAATTATTAAGGAAAGAGCGATATTTTTCCTTCTCAGCTTCATATAATTATATGTTTTAACACTGTCACCACAGTTGTTGTAATCAGCTCCAAAAAGTAAACTCATCAATGAACCATCAATAAGTTGGTGGGAAACATAGTGACAGTTACATATACAGCCAATACCTGTCAAACTAAATATACATGTAATACATATATGTATATTACAGACATAAAGCAATACTAATTCAAGCTTACCGGCAATCCTTACAAAATACATTGCGGTGTTAATTGGAAACAAGGAAATAAAGGAAACAATACATGGCCTGAAGGTTTAAAACACAAGTTAATCATTCATTAATGAAATAACAAGCATATTTGTTTTGATGTTAAATATCTTAATTACATCTTTACTAAACTTTACATGGTGGAAAATGACTAATGAATCTGTAGAAAAGCTCTAACAAACCCTGGAGCATCCACACAGAAAATTAAACTTTCCAATACATGTGAATTACAAGACATTACATTATATATAGTACTGTGAAACCGATAATATTCGTACCAATATTATTTGTCGGAGACTAATTTTTATGAATCAAGTTTAAGTATTTGACACACATCTTTTTTTGTAATGAGAGTGTTTCAAACTTAAACTGTCATTTTGAATTTGATTTTTTTCTTAACATAAGTTCAGAATAACAAATACATAATCTGTATCCATCATTACCATGGAAAACCATTCTTGTCAAAAGCTGTTCATTATTTAAAATAAAAACATCTGTTCACAAGATTGTACTAAAAGCCTTGGATTCCTTTTACCTAAAAAAAGAAACCCGAAACCGGACATGAAAATTAACATAGGCAAGAAAACGAACATTACCTGTCAGTCCATGTGAAACATTGATAATCCATTAATCCAGCCTTTGGGAGGAGACCTAACACACAGAGTCAGCATTCCCCCATGAGTAAGAATCATCAATGAATCAGCATGTTCCCATGCTCAGCACTTTCAGGCTTTCTCTTCCAGCAGGGACTGGTTCCAAGTTCTGAAAACAAAAAAACATGGAAATCAGGAGAAATGTCTACAACATAGTCCCTCAAGCAGATATTTTCAGTGAAAATAAATAAATACAGAAATTGCGATAAATGTGTCAATCTTACAGTCTGTTCCCATTATACCGGGACCCTTAATCATACAGAGTAAAAAACATATAGTAAACAATAATTGTATTTATTCAGCAAAGAAGATCCATCATTTTTATGAATGTAAGTATAAAAAAAAAATACCAATATTGAGATATATGTTTTCAACAAAGAAATTTTGATTCTACACTTTTAAGCACCAACGCTCCAGTTTTGTAATTTATGACTGATTAAAACTGTGCTATTTTGTTTTTAAACTTACTCACACATCACATGTTAATGCCCCCAAATAATTCAGCAACAGAACACAATTATGTTTACAAAGAGTACCACCATAGGTCCAAATTATTGTTTATTATTCCTTATCTTTCTCAAAGTACCAATCACTTTTCTTCCAGTAATAATTGCCTGACCACATGGCAGTCATTAGAGCATTGATAATTTTAGAAATTTGGAATACATTCCTTATAAATAGAGAGCATATTTGGCAGCTTTAACCCTTTGCATGCTGGGAAATTTGTTGTCTGCTAAAATGTCGTCTGCTGAATTTCTAAAATCATCCTTTTCTTCACTTTTTTTCAAAGACCACTATCAGAATAGCAAACAGTTTGGATCCTGATGAGACGCCATTCTGTGGCGTCTCATCTGGATCCAAACTGTTTGCAAAGGCCTTTTAAATTCGGTTCCAGCACTCAAAGGGTTAACACTCAAAGCTTAGTCAAGCATGTGCCTCAATGAGTCAAATGGATCATTGCCAATGTTATGATGAAGTCATTCACCGGAAAGTAGCTATGGGTGCAAATACTTGAATGAACATGTCAGATGTCAGATGCATCCCAGATAATAATTATCCATCTTGATCAGTATTGTTTTTGATCGATTACCATTGTCCACCATCAAAGACCATGGTAAATACTACAACCATGGCCAACCATCAATGGCCATGGAAAAGACTATACCCATGGTCAACCATCAATTACCATGGCAAATACTATGACTTTAGTCAACCATCAATGAAAATGGTAAAGATTAAGACCATGGTCAACCACCAATGTTCATGATCAATACTTTGATCATTATCAACAACAAATGGCCATGATAAAGACTATGACCATGGTCAACAATGGATAGCCATGGTAAAGACTACAACCATGGTCAACCATTAATGACCATGGTAAAGAATACAAACATGGTCAACCATCAATGGCCATGGTAAAGACTATGACAATTGTCAACAATCAAAGGCCAAGGTAAGGACTACAACCATCTAAGGCCTTGCTAAAGACTAAGACCATGGTCAACGGTCAATGGCCATGGTCAAGACTAAGGACTGCAGAATCCTAACAATGGACGACAGTGAAGTCATCATAAAAAATGTTGTTTGAAGCAAATTGTCGCAAATAGACAAAAGACCCTCACAACCAAGGATGCTGAAAAAACCATGCACTACAATAGTTTAACATATTCATGTTATGCCCATGTGATTGAATTATATAGATCATCAACTTGAGCACATATGTGAGCTTTACTAGAGTATAATGGAACCTTGCCACTGCAAGTAGAATGCACTCACAAACAAACTGAAATTCGCACAAAAAGAAGTGGATTTCAGTTGATTACAATCTTTAACATAGCAATAAAACCTAATTTTATCCAACACTTGAATACCATGGGAAATGAAAGTGTTCAATTATTGTAACAGAAAGAGTGTCTGCATTTTCTAAGAATGATAAAAACAGCAGTTATAAATTATGAATTATGTATGAACCAACTTTTAGAACTGTATATTTCCACAATTAAAAACATAATCATTAAAAAAATTGAGCCGGTTTCTGGAAAAGCCGGGTTTAATAGATATGCATAAAGTACATGTATTGTCCGAGATTTAGACTGTGCATTCCACACAGGGTAATCTCGGACAAAACTTAAAGCCTAGACTGGATTTTTTATAAGAAGAGAGTTTCTTTAAGGCAAAAATTCCATAAAAGTTGAAAGTGTCATTCCTGATTAGCATGAGCAGACTGCACAGGCTAATCTGGCACAATAATCTATGCATATGCTTAAGCCAATTTTTCCCAGAGCAATGTAAATACAAGGTCGTTTCAAAACAATGAAGTAAGCGAAACACTTAATAACATTGAAGTACTGTAGTTATCAAGCAATATCACAATATATCCAACAGATGCCAACAAAATAGATGTACTTATGAAACAGTTAATAAACATGATCCACTTAACACTGACGACCAAGGAAGCTTTCACATAATATGATAACAACATTTTTTTTATATATAATAACGATACATTAAAAGAACTCTTGTTCACCAGTCAGGGTGTGATTCGAAATGTTACAAAACATCCCTGTTTCGACATTATTATTATTATTATTACCAAAATATTGAGCAACCATCCCCAATGAATCATAACTATAACACTAGAGTATTGATATACAAATGATCAATCAACCTTCTCATGTTGCCATGTAGTCTGGCAATAACTGTGGCACACTTTTTTGGTCTTAACCCTTTGCATGCTGGGAAATTTGTCGTCTGCTAAAATGTTGTCTGCTGAATTTCTAAAATTAGCATTTTCTTCGATTTTTTTTCCAAGACCACTATCAGAATAGCAAACAGTTTGGATCCTGATGAGACGCCACGTTCTGTGGCGTCTCATCTGGATCCAAACTGTTTGCAAAGGCCTTCAAAATCTGGTTCCAGCGCTCAAAGGGTTAAAACAAAAAGTGCTGTCACTGTACGTGCCAAATGCCCCTGAGGTATTGTTTTGACCAATCCTGTGATCTTGACATTCAAAGTAAGGGAAAACAGGCAGGATTTACTTGTTCCTTGAAAAACCAAAAATGAACAAAGAATGAGTACTCTGACATAAGACAAAAGAGTCATGATATTTAATGTGCTCTGCACTGCCCCTCAGTGTTCCATTTTATTATATGAAATTTTGTAAGATTCCCTTTAATACTAAGGGAGTAATATCCAAAAAGAACAAATACTTTAATCACTTCAATGGTCCATACATGAAGAAACAAGAGATGTGTTTGTCAGAAACACAATGCCCCCTACTGCGCCGCTTTTAAATACAATTTCTATTTATCATTTGGCAGGTATAGAAATTATCTCCCTTTAAAGCTTTTTACTTCCCTTGGATAGTGTTTTTGACCTTTGACCTTGAAGGATGACCTTGACCTTTTACCACTCAAAATGCGCAGCTCCATGAGATACACATGCATGCCAAGTATCAAGATGCTGTCATCAATAATGCAAAAGTTATGACAAAACTTTAACCTAGGTTAAAGTTTTGGGACAAAAAGACAGAAACACACAATGTCGGACAGACAGACAGGCCAAAAGCAATATACCCCCTATTCTTCGAAGAAGGGGGCATATAAAACAAAGGACAATTACTCAGTAAATACTAAAGAGAGTTATGGTCCTGGTACTTGGCCTGATAGGTATTTAACCTTAAAATACTTGCTGAGTAATGGTTCACACAAGAAATAGATATACAAACAAGGAATATGTCCATTGGGCATGGATACCCGCACATTCCAATTTTGTCTCAAACTTTACTTTTTGAAACACATGCTGTTTCTGGCAGAATTTGACATTTGACCTCTAAATGAGACCTTGACCTTTGAAGAAAGAGGGGGGTAATAGCTTGAAACTCAGTCTCCTCTAGGTACTCATTAAGTTTGAGGTATGTTAGCTTACAATGAAATGAAGAAATACAAAGTTACAGCCCAGACAAGGTGTTATATAGCCAAAGTAAACCTTTGACCTCCAAGAATGACCTTAACCGCTATAACACGTTAACCATAAGTGGTATTTTATCTTGAAATAGCATGATGAATAAAAAAATTACCATCTGGACAAGCTGTTTTATGGCCAAATTTAACCTAAAAATCTTAGTAAGACCTCACTTTTGCACACCAGACGTCATCTTATGATGACTTGCATTTGTCATTTTAAAATCAATAAATATATGGCAAAGTTATGGCTTAGACAGGAATTTTCAAGCTGTTTCAATGCAAAATGTGTCCTTGACCTTTGAGGAAGACAAATCGTTGATTCATTCCACATGAAATTTGTGACATGTTATTTCAAAATCCATCAATAAATGGCAGAGAAGTGGCTGACCTTTAATTTAAGGTGAATCACTATGCCCCCCAGTAGGTATTTGACCTTTGACCTTGAAGGATGACCTTGACCTTTCACCACTCAAAATGCGCAGCTCCGTGAGATACACATGCATGCCAAATATCAAGTTGCTATCTTCAATATTGAAAAAATTATGGCCCTTTGTAATTGACCTTTGGCATATTTAACATGACAGATTTTGACGTTTATAATTGACCTTTTACCTTTAATGAAGACCTTGACCTTAACATTGTACCCCTTAAAATGTGCAGCTGCATGAGGTACACATGCCAAATATAAAGTTGCTATCTTAAACGGTTGAAAACTTTTGGCCAATGTTTAAGTATTTGAGCTTGTACAAGAACTTGACCTTTGACCTAGATGGGTGACCTTGACCTTTCCAATTCACTATTGCAAACATTCAGCTATATGAGATACATATGCATAGGAGAAGTTGCTTCGAAGTTATAGTGTATCTTAAATCAGAGATTTTGACCCATGTATTTGACCTTTGACCTTGAAGAATGACCTTGACCTTTCACCACTGAAAATGTGCTGCTCCATGAGATACACATGCATGCCAAATATGAAATTGCTATGTTCAATATTGCAAATGTTATGGCAAATGTTTAAGTTTGACGCAAACCAACAAACCAACAAACAAACCAACAAACCAACATATAGTATAGACTGGTGGACATAATCAAAGCGCTGAAGGCACTGAATTTGTTCGCTATTGCATAATCTTAGAAGCAACTCAGTTTTCAAACTTATGTTATAGCTTTTTATATCGCAAGTTCGAAATGAACACAACCCATTCAAATTTTAAAGAGTGTGTCTTAAAGCACAGGTCGAGANCGGACGGACAACCGGACGGCGGAGATCACCACAATATCCCCACCTTTTTTTCAAAAAGTGTGGGGATAACAAAGAACAATTACTATGAAACAATGACAAATGAGTCATGATATTTAATGTTCTCTGCACCGCCTCGCTGTGTTCCTTTTTATTATATTACATTTTCTACGATTCCCTTTAATACTTAAGGAGTCCAAAATATAACAAATACTTCAATCTCTTCATTGCTCCACACATCAAGAAATTAAAAACAAAGGATAATTACTCAGTAAATACTGAAGAGCGTTATGGTCCTTGTACTTGGCATTATAGGTATTCAACCATTAATGCTTGATAAGTTATGGTCCACTCAAGAAAAGGATATACAAACAAGGCATACCATTGTGTCTATTGGGCATGGATGTCCCCAGATTCCACTTTTGTCTCAAAACTTCACTTATGTCAAACACAATCTGTTTATGGCTTAATTTGACTTTTGACCTCTAAAAGAGTCCTTGACCTTTAAATAAATTAGATGGGTAATACACTTGAAACTCAGTCTCCTTAAGACAGTCATTTCAATTTTGAGGTTGTTGTCTTAAAAGTTGATGATGAAAGACAAAGTTACAGCCTGCACAAGTTGTTTTACAGCAAGGGTCTACCTTTGACCTTTATGTGTGACCTTGACCTCTCAGGTAGGGAGACAGGTTTTTCACACAAAATGCTGTCTCGTCATGGTAGCAATTGAGGTAAGTTATCTTAAAATAGCATGGTAAATGATTTTTATGGCCAACTTAGACCTTTGCAATCTAAGTTACACATTGTCAGACCTTTGAGGTAGGGAGATAAATGTTAAACACCACACATCATTTCTTGATGAATTGCATTTGTGCTAAGTTATTTTAAAATCCATAAAAGTATGGCAAAGTTATGGCTTAGACAGGAATTTTCAAGCTGTCTCAATGCCAAAGTTGACCTTTTTCAGCTGGGTGTGACCTTGACCTTCGAGGTAGATAAACCTTTGTTTCACTCCACATGACATTTGTGTCAAGGTATTATAAAATCCATCACTTAATGGCAGAGATGTGGCTGACTTTAAAACTAAGATAGTTATATTCCACGGAGAAAATTGAAAAAAAGGGCAGTAACTGTGTAAATCCTGGAGAAAATGTTAGGGTCCTTTCATTCTGCACTTCCATAAAGCTGCATTTGGATCTCTTAAATTCTTCCAGAGTTATACTCCGCTCAAGAAGCCGCACAGAATGATGGAAAGAAAGGAGTGATGATTAAACAGATTGACAGACAATGTGATTACTATATGCCTAACTTTGGGGAAATAAAGACACATTTAAAATACTTAAAAAGTCATCAAATTCCTTAAATTATAATTATTCATTAAGAATTTCCCCCAGACTTATGTGCAGACTTATGACTGAGTATTACCGGTAACCTTATATATACCCAGTATACATTTTCTAAAGCCCCAAACTTTATAAACTGCATTCATGAACAACACTATCAGTTATATCTCAACTAATGACATTTCCCAAATTCCCATGCAGTAAATTAAATGATAATACAAAAGCGCACATCAATTAAATATTACTTAATAACAACATACCTGATTATGGAAGTGGCGATTTATCTTGTAAATTAAACTTAAACTCCACCATAATTAAGTCAACAACACTGACGGACATCCTACATTCCTTTTCAACAAAAGTTTCCTTGTCCAGTAAAATGGTTTGCTTCCGATCCTTATATGATAATCTGACAACTCACTTTGAACAATCTGCATATTCTATATGGTTATATCTGAACAAAAGTGATACTTTGTCTGCAGTAAAGGTCATATTTCAATAAAACAGTGTTAGTATGAACACAATAATTTCCTCTTTTTTTTGTGTACACACTTCCTCATACCATTTGTCCCTCCAAATGAAAAAAGATAAAATGAATAAAAAAAGGTAAAATAAAATAATTGTATAAGGTAATGGTTATGAGTTAATAGAGATATTTTTTCTACATTTAATTGTAAGTAAAAGCATTCCAATTAAATTCATGTTGTATTGACACACAAAATCCATCACATATTTGAATCTTTGAATATTCAAACATATTTTTGGAAACAAGCAACATTTTTAAGATAAAGTTTCATTATTTTCGCAATAAAATGTATTATACTAATGAATCTGCATTTAACAGTACACATTCAAAAAAATAAACATGATCATAAATAATATAGAAACATTCGCATTATGATAGTTAATTAACTGAACCGATTAATATGATAACAGTCCTCATGTCAACTTGATTATTAATTATACACACATACATAGGAGTTACATGATCTACCTTAATACTTGCATAGATGGCTGGGCATACTTATTGGCAATTAATGTCACACTTGCATCAATAAAACCCCAACAAAGACCTGTCCCTCCACTCTGATTAAGGTCATATTTATGTCATTATTATGCATACATTGTTGTCTTTTTTATTGTGGCCATGATCCTTGCATGAAATGGTAATAGTGTAACAAATATTTGTTTATTGTTGTAAATATGAACTAATATTTGACAATGACTGTTTTATTTTGACCAGTCCCAACGGCAAATGTATCATACAATTTATAGCTATTAACAATGATAAAAAGTCTCTCATACTTTATAAGGGTTTTTCATTTTTTTGTAACAAACACTGTGAAATCATAGACATCTTTAAGGTTCCCTTCTAGTATTTACATTTTTAATAATAAAAAGCCTCATAAAAATAAGTGACTAATAACCCCAAAGATTTATTTGACAACAAAAGTAATCATCAATGTACTATGCAATCCCCCTTACAATCCTTTATTGTTTCTTTTTTTTTTCAAACAAATGAATACTTAAATGGAGTTCCTCACAAGAAAATCAAATAAATGTAAATTACTGTGTACATTGAAGAGTTATAGCCCTTGTCCTCAGTCTCATTGTCCTCGTTTCATTCACAAAGGTTTCAAATAAATCCTTTCAATACTTATGGAATTAGGTTCAGCACAAGAAGCACAACAGACAGACAGATTAGCCCTTTGAGCGCTGGAACCGGATTTTGAAGGCCTTTGCAAAAAGTTTGGATCCAGATGAGACGCCACAGAACATGGCGTCTCATCAGGATCCAAACTGTTTGCTATTCTGATAGTATTCATTGAAAAAAAATCAAAGAAAATGCTTATTTTAGAAATTCAGCAGACAACATTTTAGCAGACGACAAATTACCCAGCATGCAAAGAGTTAAGATGGATACAAGAAAATTCAGTCTAGGCAGAAAGTATTGTTGTACAGACTGCACAGGGTAATCTGGGACGATACTTCACATACATGCTTTAAGCCCAGTTTTCCTGGAGACTGGCTAATTACTTGTTCATTTTTCGTTGTCTTATTAAGTAAATAGGCAAACATTCCAAAAGTAACAAAATGTTCTCATCCATAGCAAAAGATATTATTTACAAATCCTGGATCAAAAGAGAATGCATACCAGGCCAATTTTATGACACACAATTTATCACAGACAATTGCCACTACACTGCATACCCAATTACAAGAAAATTACAGGAAATATCACTAAATTAAATCACCCCTTTGCATCATGATAGGCAATCATGGCCATCTGACCTTCAAGTTAGTACCATCAACACATTTTGCTGCAGGAATGCAGTTTGGCTGGTTTTCATGGTCAGCTTTAACCCATGGTTGTATTTTTTTAACAAATGTACCAAAAGAGTAAAGTCAACAAAAATAAATTGATAACATCTAAATGTTCCTGCCCCCAGGATTGGGACGGCTGGAAATTGGACCATAATAACCAGACTGAAGATAAATAGGTGTTATCCAGTAGCAAACAATACAGGCATGAAAATTCCCAAGTGCATCACTTATCAGTCCATTTATCTGTGAACTTATCTTTCAGCCTTGAAGGGGAAGTGACCACACACACAACTACAAGAAAACTTCTGTAGTTTACTAAATATGAAGTTATTTTATGTCTATGAATTTTTCAAAGAGAGTAAATTTTGCACTAGAGGCAGCTGTTTATTTTAATCAGTCAAAAAAGCATGTTTATTTTTATTTTTATTTTACAAATAATAGCAAAAAAAAAANCTCCATGAGATACACATGCATGCCAAATATCAAGTTGCTATCTTCAATATTGCAAAAGTTATGACCAAAGTTAAAGTTTTGGGTCGGACACACACAATGACAGACACACACAATGACAGACACACACAATGACAGACAGATAGGCCAAAAACAATCAGGCCTTTTTCTGTCTTTTTGGGGAAAAAGTACCTAGCAAATAGGGGATTTTTCGAGTCTCAAAATCTTCCAAATTGGGAAGAATTTTCATCGACAAAAGCATTATTTGGGCAGGTGGTTTACCAGCAATTTTGGATAAAAATCATATAAATTATGGTTAAATATTTTGTAGGTTGTTTAAAAAATAAAATTGAGATATAGAGTCTAATAATTATAAGTCATAAGACAATTCTTAAAAAAAAAAAAAAAAAAAAAATGTTTTTTTTTTAGGGGGGGATTTTTTTTTGAGAATTGGGGCAAAAATATGCATATTTGGCATGGGGAATGGGTCCGACTATCAGACCCATGAGATAGGCAGAAAAAGGCCTGTTAATATACCCCCTCTTCTTCAAAGAAGGGGGCATACAAATGCTTATGGTAAAAGGCATTTATCTTAAATTACTAAAAGTAATGAAATTGGCTAATTCTTGAAAATGAACAGTTTAACAATAAAATAATCAAATAATCTGGTTACAATATTTGTATTCAACCCGGGCGGACCATTATTGTACATTTTCTTGCACATCAAAATTAGGTGTGATGTCTCCAATGGTGTCAGTATGGATGCTGGAACATTAATAAAGTAACTAGCTCAGTGAAGAAAGAGAAGTGAAGATAAATGAACAATTAGGAAAACAACTGCTTTAGGCTTAACTGCTCTTCAAAAAAGTAATTATTAGATAACTTAGGTCATAGGTTACAGTTGAGCAACTAACACCTTTTGTCTGTCCTCCGGGATTCTTTCGCAAGAATTTTCACAATAACAACAAAAAATCCAAATTTACCTTGAGCTATTAAAATTATATGTGCATGATTTGGCACATGTGGTACATAATTATGCAAAAAAATAGTACAATGTTAGTTCTTGAGAAAAACATGTATTGCACTGTCTTTGAACTTAAAAAATGTTACGATTTAATTAATATTTCAAACACTTAATTGTAACTCAAAACTTTATCTTATTATCTAATAACTAGGGCAACAATATAGACAATAATTATATACTATGTATTTTTATAACAATTCAATCACATTAGGAAATACAAAACACAGGCTGATTTAGAGGCAGCAGAAATGTTATACGCCCCCCCCCCCCCCCCCCCCNTATTTCAATGAAAAGTGTAGTTTTATGGACATAAGGAGTCAATTTTTTTATATACATGTAAGTTAAAATTAGCATTTTTTAATGTCGTTTTTGCTGATTGATCCTTTTTGTTGATAAAATGACTTTCTGTATGTTTACATAGAATCTTAAAAAAATATGAGTTTATGTGTAAATCGTGCTATAACTTGGTTTTTGTAGTGTAATGTTTTGAACCGTTGAAATAAATTGTAAAAATTGTCTTCAATGTTTGAATTTTCAATGTGTATTCTTCAGATAGTGTATCTGAAAAATAGAAAGTATTAATTTGTTCTATTTTTTATTCACTTACCAAATTGAAAAGCCATGAACATCAGCATCTTCAAAATTACTTCTTGTACAATCTTCAAAGCAGCAACGAAACCATTTCAATAAAATTGCCTTGTAATAATATTACAAGAAAGACTTGCAAAGAAATTAATTCCTGCAGGAACAAATATTTTCCCAGGAAATTTGCAAGCCCACTCCAATTCATTATCTCTAAAACCCATAAATAAGCACGAAATAATTGGCAATTAGTTGCATATTTAGCCCACAATTTAACAGAACACTTTCAAGTTGACAAGTTTACTTGGGTGTGTGCTTTTTGAACAAGACAAATTATGTACGGAATAAGCAATCTGATATACTCAGAAGCTGATGCTATTTGATGTAACAGTCTGGATGACTTGCTCCTGAAACTTTTTAGATAGGTCAGGCACAAACTAAAAATCACACAACAACAACAACCTGGGATAGGGGATTTTAGCTGATGTTAATTTACATGTGTACAATTTAATTTAGAAATAGCTCATAAATCAGCCGTTAATTAATTTACCAGTCAGAATTTGAGTAGATAGACGTAAATTTAATTTGATGATTGTTATTTTAAAATATGTCTACACAAATCATTTGACCCCTGGGGCGTTGCCAGTTTTGAACCCTGTTGGATGATTTGAACAAACTTAGTAATAGACCACTAGACAATGTAACACACATAATATGTAACCCTTGACCCTTGAGATATTTGAAGTTTTCATTTTCAAAATCTATTTTTAGTGCTGCATGGGGATCAAATAAGCAACACATTGGAACCATTTAAATAGCTTTAAAAGAAAAACCACAAAGGATCATTTGTTATACTCTGCACAGCAGGAGGAGAAGTGGTTCGAAGGAAAAGTTAATGACTCCTAAACTGTTACAAATCAAATAAAAAATTAAATCCCTGACCCTTGTGGTTTTAGAGAAAAAGATTGTGAAGTTTTCACCGCGTTTAGTCTATTTTTGGCTCAAATGATCTACATATGAAATGGACTGGATCATTCATATTAAGTTTCGTAAAAATATGTCACCGGTTTATAAAGACGGATATCAACGCATCCTTAAAGCTCCTATGTGCTCAGGTGAGCTAGCTACTATGTGCTCAGGTGAGCTAAAAAATGCACAAACATGGTGCAATCGCTAGAAATGCATGTTAATTTCATGTTATATAACTCTTGAATACTCTTCATTAAGAAAGAAGCATTGTGACGTTGTCATGACGTCATGATGTCATAATGTGTTTCTCTCACTTAGCAACGTCATTTGGTGTTAGAGTGATAATGTAATGTTTCATCAGGGATAATTAAAGTGTAAACTATCACTTGGTGTTGGTGTGTATCTGGTGTTAGGTGTTAACAAGTGGTAGCAGAGGCGTAAAAAGAAATCCTCAGTGGAAAATTAGTGTGGCATAGTGTTATTCTGGCGTGGTGTAGTGTAAGATTTGAGTGACAACAGAGAATATACAGCAAATTCAGCATGGCAACCAGGATCAATCCTCCTATATTAGGAAATGGAAAGAACTATGAAAGATATAAGCAAGAGCTATTGGCCTGGAAAGAAATTACTGACATCAGTAAAGAAAAACAAGGAATTGCCGTTGCATTAACACTACCTGAAAATGACGAATCACAAATTCGTGAAAAAGTTTTTGATCAACTAGGTTTGGTTGAACTTAAAAACCATGATGGTTTGAAGGTCGTTATTCAGTTCTTGGATCAACATCTTGCCAGGGATGACCTTACTGACAGCCTGGAGAAATTTGAAGACTTGGAAGATTTTAAACGGTTACATGGACAATCAATTTCTGAGTTTGTGGCTATGTTTGACTCTAAATATAGAAAGATAGAAAAGAAGAGCATGACACTTCCTCCTGAGATACTTGCTTTCAAACTGCTTTGAAAGGCTAACATTTCAAAAGAAGAGAGGATGTTGGTACTTACTGGCATGAATTATGACAACAAGAAGACAATCTACGAGGAAGCAAAGAAGTCGTTGAAGAAATTCAAGGGCAGTGAAGGTGGATCATCAAGCCAACAAGATAGTATAAAGTTAGAGCCGGCTTTTCTGGCAGCTAACGAAGAGGCTTTGATTGCAGCGGGGTATTCGAGAATACGGAGCGGCTACCGAGGTAGCTACAGTAATAACAGAGGGAGTAGCTGGAAACGAGAAAAAGGGTGGCGACCCAACATGAGAGAGAACCAGAGAGGGGAGTTTTCAACGGACAGTCGCAAGAATGGATACACAAAGAACATTAACCCAACAGGACAAGACGGTAAACCATTGACATGTAAATCATGTGGATCTTTTCGACACTTGTTGCCTGCATGTCCTGACAGCTGGGAAAACATGAAGAGGGTAAATGCAGTTAAAGTCGAACATGCCGTTTTGTTCACCGGGCACAACACCAACGAGATCAGACGACAAGGGGCTGATGCTAGAAACTGTGCACTTCTAGACAGTGCATGCAGCAGTACAGTGTGTGGAAGCAGTTGGTTAAAGACCTATATGGAATCTTTGGACCAGACTGACAGAGAAAAGGTGTGCCAATCAGAGGGTCAGAGAGTTTTTAAATTTGGAGGGGGGACCTGCCTGAAATCAAAAGGTGAGTTCAGCATACCTGCTGTAGTTGCCGGAAAAGCAGTCACCATAAGGACTGATGCCGTAGAATCAGATATCCCGTTACTGCTTTCAAGTACAGCAATGAAGAGAGCAGCCATGAAACTTATCTTGAAAATGATACAGCAACATTAATGGGACAGGAGGTAGCGCTGAGTTTGACAACATCAGGTCATTACTGCATTCCAATAGATAAAAATGTGGAAGTTACAGTAGAAAATGTGTGTACAGTAAAACTTGAGGATCTGAGCAAACAAGAGAGGCATAAAACACTTCTGAAACTGCATCGGCAATTTGCACATCCTCCAAAGAACAGGTTAGTAGCACTTTTGAAAGATGCTGGCATATGGAGAGATGATTACAAAGAAGATCTGGATATGATTGAAACTGGATGTGAACTTTGTAAGGTATATGCAAAGACTCCTTCAAGACCAGTTGTTGGTATGCCAATGGACTCCAAATTCAATGAAAAAGTTGCAATGGACCTAAAACAATGGAATGGGCATTGGATTTTACATATCATAGATATGTGGTCAAGATATACTTTGTCGGTTTTTGTGGACAGAAAGAGGACATGTAATATCATAGATGTCTTAATGAAGGACTGGATTGGGAGATTTGGTGTTATGGGATCTTTGATGACAGACAATGGAGGGGAGTTCAATTCAGATGAGGTAAGAGAAATTACATCCATACTGAACATTCGGTTATGTACTACATCAGCAGAAAGTCCGTTTCAAAATGGATTATGTGAAAGAGTACATGCAATTACTGACATGATGTTGACCAAGCTCCATGCAGATAACACAAACATCAACTTACAAACACTCTTATCATGGGCAAATATGGCGAGGAATTCATTGCAAATGTGGAACGGCTACAGCAGCCACCAGCTTGTGTTTGGCCAGAACCCCAATATCCCAAACCTCATGAGTGAAAATTTGCCAGCTTTACAAGGATCAACTAGCAGCGAGGAGTTTGCCAAGCATTTGAATGCACTTCATGCAACTCGAAGGGCGTTTATACAGTCTGAAGCTGATGAAAGAATAAGACGAGCACTTAGAAATAAAGTAAGAGCAGCAGAACAGGTGTTTTAACATGGTGACTGTGTCTTCTACAAGAGAGAAGGAAAAGAGCGCTGGCTTGGACCAGGGAAAGTGGTTTTCCAAGATGGTAAAGTAGTGTTTGAACGCCATGGAGCAATTTTTGTGTGCGTATCACCAAATAGATTACAAAAAGTGAACAATTTGTTTGATCACAGAGAAGACATAAATGTGAAGGAAAATCAAAGATTGGATGAGGAAAAGGCCAAAGCTCAATTAGATATGATAAAGACAAGTGATCAACAAATTATTTTTTAAGAACTACCAATAAAAAGCTTGGACGACAAACCAGAAACCAGGTTAGATAGAGATGGACAGCAGCAAGATACCAGGCAAGTGAAGAAGATACTGAAAACCAATGATGACATTCAGTACAAAACACCAGAAACTGATGAGTTGATCCATGCAAAGGTTCTAGGAAGGGCGGGAAAAGCAACCGGTCAGAACAGAAACTGGTACAACATCATTGAGGAAACAAGTAAAGAGAAAAAGAGCATCAATTTGGATAGAGTTGAATGGGAACCATTGACAAAAGTGAATGTGGTGATGGAGAACAAAGAAGTCAAATGATGATGTTCTACAGGCAAAGCTTGCAGAATTACAGAAACTGAAACAATTCAGCACGTACATAGAAGAAAACGACTGTGGTCAAAATACTCTATCAATTAGGTGGGTCATTACTAAAAAGAATGATCAAACAAAAGCTCGACTTGTTGTAAGAGGCTTTGAAGAAGAAATCTCTATGCAAAGTGACAGTCCGACAGTTGGGAAAGGAACAATGAGAATGTTTCTTTCCTTAGCATCAATCAACAGCTGGATTGTCAAGACTACTGACATAAAGTCTGCATTTGTTCAAGGAAAAGAGATTAAGAGGGATGTGTACATAAAGCCACCAATGGACTGTGATTTTGCTGAAAGAGTTGTCTGGAAGCTACGCCATGGATTGTACGGACTAAAAGATGGAGCAAGACAGTTTTATCTGAGTGTTAAGGAAGAACTAATGAGGCTTGGGTGTCAAATTTCAAAAATGGACCCAGCAATGTTCTTTTTGCATACAAATGGAAAGTTGAGTGGCATTATATGTTGCCATGTTGATGATTTTCTCCATGCAGGAAACGAATGTCTTGAGAGAATTATGGCAAGTTTACTCAAAAGATTTGTTGCTGGAAAAGTAGAAGAAGGCAATTTTAATTATATTGGCTTCAAAGTTATGCAACAGCCAACAGACATAGTTTTAGATCAATCCAAGTATGTAGAAAACATAAAGAGTGGAAGTTTAGATACAGAAAGGGTGCAGCAGAAGGAAGATATGTTAACAGCAGAAGAGCAATCTCGATACAGACACATCATTGGACAAATCAACTGGGTCGTACAGGGAACCAGACCAGACTTGGCTTTTGAACTCATAGACCTGAGCACTAAACTGAAACAAGCAACTGTAGGTGATTTGACAAGAGCAGTTAAAGCAGTCAACAGATTGAAAGATGTGAGATCAATGATATCATTTCCGAGACTCAGCAAAAATATCAGGGACTGGAGGATTGTTGTCTTCACCGATGCTTCTCTGTGCAATATTAACAGTGGAACAGGAAGTACTGCGGCCTATGTTGTGTGGTTAGGTGACAACCAAAGAAAATGTTGCCCACTTGCATGGCACACAAACAAAATTAAACGAGTTGTACGTTCAACAATTGCTGCTAAGTCTACAAGAAGGCCTTGAATGTGGCTACTATTACAGACAGATGCTGGAAGACATCATGAAACTTGAAGGAAACACCATACCAATAATAGCCTACGTTGACAACAAGAGTGTCATCGAAGCTGTACATTCTACTAAGTTAGTGGATGACAAGCGTTTGCGTGTCGATATTGCAGCTATAAGTGAATCCCTGTCCAGCAACGAGGTGAAGGAGATCCGATGGTGTTCAGGAAAATACCACCTTGCTGACTGACTATGACCAAACGACGAGGAGCTTCAGGATATAATCTACTGGAAGTGTTGCATGGAGGGCGATTCTCAACAGAATTTATATAGACTGACTGTGACTGTGTTTATATTATTCATAATGTTTTGTTCGAACTTTTTAATTTTAATAATTCAATCTTACTTATACAGACAGAACTGAAAAATAAATATACTTTAGTGTATTTAACTTGTGTCCAAATTTGTAATTACCACTTTTGCTAAAATTTGACAACACATCACCACATGTAAGATATTGGTATACTAATAGCATTTTTTTTTATAAACATGCATTTTTAATTGTTTAAAGGCTGCTTTTATTTTACAATCTGTTAAGCCTATTATGGTTTGTTTTGCTAAATACACAATAGATCCTTTATAACGCGATCCGTTATAACAGTGTATCCAATATAACGCGGGGGGTGCTTGGATCCCGTTTTTTCTCCAACTGTCCATGTTATGCAACTACTTTTTGTATTTTCAGAAAACTTCAAAGATGGCGGCACTCACAGCTTGATTGCTGTATCCTACAGTCCGTTAAACCGATTTTAATCCCTTAGAGGTTAAACGACACTCGGCAGGCAGTTGGTGTTAATATGTTGTGTAATGTCAATAAAGGTGTGAAAAACTAGCGTGTCAGTGTTTATTGTTCCGTATCAGGATGGTTAAATGCGCTATAAATGCGGTATAATTACGGTACCCGTATAATTATCGAATTAAAGTTAATTTAAAAGATTAAAAACATTCTTACTTTGAAATTATTGCAGTTTGTCTATATGAAAGGATCGGCCGCGAAATATACTTCGCACAGTAGGTATAAAACACGGTTTTTTTTGACGTTCATTGAAAAAGATCTTTCGTTATGTTTAATCTTTCATTACATGTGAGAGAAATTAATTTAATAACCCAGACGATTTATTTACATGCAAACGCCGAGTAATTGTTAACAGAAATTCACTTTCATTTTTACCCGGTTTCAGAAAGTCCCCGTGAAGCACGTTTTTTACATGACTGCGTATGACGCAATCAAATATTTTTTTGTCAGGGATTGCATTTAATTTAATTTTAGCCGTACCTAATGAATGCTCTATCCCATAATGCACTGTACTCTTTACACTTCTGAATTAATGCGTAGGCATATGCTCGTGTTAACGGATTTAGTTAAACACATTTATCGTCATAACATGTCAGGATCATTTGTGGTAATTATTTCGGATTATCNTGAGAAATTTCATCAGAATTGGACCAGTAGTTTAGGAGAAGAAGATGTTTGAAGAAAAAGTTAACGCACACACGCATGCACGCATGACGGACACAGGACCATGACATAAGCCCCGCTGGCCTCTGGCCAGTGGAGCTAAAAACTGGACAAAATGCATGTGCGTAGAGTGTCATCCCAGATTAGCCTGTGCAGTCTGCACAGGCTAATCTGGGACGACACTTTCCGCCTAAACTGAATTTTTCGCTAAGCAGAGACATCAATTAAACAAAATATTCCATAAAAGCGGAAATTGTCGTCCCTGATTAGCCTGTGGGGACTGCACAGGCTAATCTGGGATGACAATTTATGCACAAGCATTATGCCCAGTTTTCCCCGAACAGGACACAATTAACACTCATTGAAAACTATACAAATGTCAAACAACATAAATAATATATAAACCCTTCAAAAACGTAACATCCTAGTATGTAATCGCTCAACTATTGTATCAGGAAGAACAATTCATAAACTACTACTGGTCACTCACTTTAAATCTTTCTTCATATAACACTGTATTATGTGAATAAGGAATAAGACATCAATTTGGGAATAAACTGTGTTTTATCAAAAGTGCATAATATGCGGTTTTAAATGTTGTATTTATTTAGTTTGACAAATTATAATTAAAACAGATACTTGCATATATAATAGCATCATTTAAATTGATTTTACTTCAAAACTGGATTTTTTATTAATAAGAAAAATAAATCCTCATGAAATGAAAGTGTGTCCATGCCGCGCATGGACACAGTTTATAAATACAGTTAAAATGATAAAAATACCATCACTGTCAATGAAAAAGTCATGGAAAATTGCTTATTTACCTTGAAAAATAGAAAGTATATTACAAAAATAAATGTAGATCATGAAATGAATAGTTTTGTTTGCGAAAATCACCAAAATGATGTCCATTCCCAGTTTGATGTTTTATTCCCAATTCACATAATACAGTGTTATATAGTCGTACAATCCTACAATTATCTGCATTTTACAGTAGCTCTATGTAAGAAGCTTTGTTTCACAGACAGACTTGTATGTGGCGTGTTCTGAGAAAACTGGGCAAATGAAGTCTCTTCTTTGCAAAAATCCAATTAAGGCGGAAATTGTCGTCCCTGATTAGCCTGTGCGGACTGCACAGGCTAATCTGGGATGACAATTTACGCACATGCATTTTGTCCAGTTTTCTCAGACCACGACACATATGACTGCACACAATGAAACAATGAACCACATGGGTTGCTCAAGTGCAGCAAATTCCACAGATATCAATAGATTGCCTTTGGGTTCATCAACTTCAATTGCATACAAGTCTGGATGCAGCCAATATTCTGTTACAAGAAAAACAAACTTCTGCAAATCAAGGCTGCTTAGGAAAACTTCTCACAAATATTTGTTTGCGTAGTCTTCCAAACTTTCTCTTAACTACAACATTCAACATAAAATGTCCATTCTACTTAAATATTTAAATTCAGGCAAGAATTTACATATTTAAAACGAGGAAAGAATGTTGAGAATTCCGCACAAACCTTTTAGTTAAATCCTATTTAAATTAATGCAAATATATTCATATAAACATTTAAATGATTTCACTAGAGCTCAACTTTCAGTGAATTTATGAATATCCTTTGTTTTAATACATAAAACACTTATGTATTAACATAAACAAACCTATAGTTAAATCCAAATTAAACTACTGCAAACATATTCATGTAAACATTTAAATGATATCGATAGAGCACAACTTACAATCAATGTATGAATATCCTTTGTTTTCATCCATGTAATACTAATGTATAACATTAACTACAAGCTCCCTAGCAGTCAAACTTCAGTGGTAAAGTAATTGTCAGCTGGGTTAAGAGGCTGGCTTGTTAATCATCACTGTACAGTTAACATTCAATCACCAACACAAATATCATTAAAACTCTCCTATCTGTCCAACAGATGTAAACTATCCAATGTGAAGGCAGGCTGTGTGCAAGTTGCTTACCTCTTCAATCTGTTCAAGTCACTGATAAGCCCTAGGCTGGGGCCCAGCCAAAGGCTTGTGGAATTTTAGGAAAAATATATGTGAACTGTAACTAAAAAAAGTATGCATTATATGTGTCATGTTCTGAGAAAACTGGGCATAATGCTTGTGCATAAATTGTCATCCCAGATTAGCCTGTGCATTGCGCACAGGCTAATCAGGGACGACAATTGCTGCTTTTATGGAATTTTTCGTTTGTATGATGTCTCTTCTTAGCAAAAATCAAGTATAGGCGGAAAGTGTCGTCCCGGATAAGCCTGTGTGGACAGCACAGGCTAATCTGGGATGACACTTTAAGCACATGCATTATGCCCAGTTTTCCCAGAACGCGACACAGTTATTATTATATGGAACACTTCTTGAATTCAATTGCATATACAACAATGCCTCACATATTTTTTCTGTTACTAAAATTATGAAGAATATGTAAAGGCAACCACAAATTGATCAGATGTTTGTCGGATTTGCTGCACCTTAATAAAGTTTGTAAAATGAAATATATATATATATAAATATTTATTTATTGAGCCTGCATGGCCAATTGTGTCGCGTTCTGAGAAAACTGGGCAAAATGAATATGCGTAAATTGTCATCCCAGATTAGCCTGTGCAGTCCACTCGAAGACCTCAGTTTTCTCAGAACACAACACAATTTTGCCACTCATCTAATTTTCTTTACAAAGCAGAGTTGTTGTTAAAAAGGTTACCTAAAATTGCATTTCTTATTTTTATTTTCAAAGATACTTGAACACCCCAATGACACTTCTAAACTAACCATTAAGCGATGTCCGGTACAAAATACCCAAAAAACTGTAAAAGTATGCCACATAAACTGGATAGTACACTATGCAGAATAAAAGTTATTGCTTGTCATCTAACCCATTTTCTGTTGCATTTCTGACATAAAAATACCACTAATTAACCCATTTATGCCTAGCGTCTAGAAAAAAAGCCTTGGCAAACAGCGTAGACCCAGATGAGACGCCGCATGATGCGGCGTCTCATCAGGGTCTGCGCTGTTTGCTTAAAGGAATTTCTGTAAGAAATATTCAAAATATAGAAATAAATATACCAGAAATCCATAATTTTGGAAATAAATTGTTCCAATTTAGAAGGATGGAAGAGTCCACTAGGCATAAATGTAAATATAAACAAAAGATACTGAGTACACCAACCAAATGTTTTAAGTGTGTCAAAACAGTTCTCCTTCGACGAGTTTAGACCAAATACACATGTAGCTTTGAGGACACTTATTTTTATGAAAAATTTGTGTTTTTCCACAAGTCCAACTACACGCTCGACCTCACTCTATTCCAAATTTTCTGTTCAATTACTTTTTTATCCATGCGTTTTTCTCTGAACAATCAGTGTCTTCATGTAAAAGAATAATCTGATCATTTAAAAGCTAAGGTCAAAATTTAAATCTTCTACAAATAAAACGCTCAATGAATTAAAATGTACAGTTTTGTTAAAAAAAAATCGACATCTTTACTACATAGTCATAAAAATCTTGCTAAAACGTTCATCCCCAATGATCAAGACTCAAAGAAATGAGGTTTGCAAAAAGAACCTTAATCACTTGCAAAATGCCACAACAGCACATCTGTAAGAAATCACCAGCAATTATTACCTTTTGATTGACACTGTCAAATTATCTTTTTAAAAGTGAGCATGTTAAACCATTTAAGTTGCAGATGAGCATAAAATCTACAAATTATTCATTGCCACAAGCTCATAACAAAACAAAGCAAAACTGAACTGGCGTCTTCAATTCTACTTTGTTTGAAAGCAATACGAGTTAGCAAAATTATGATGTAATCATTATAAAATGATAACATAAAAATGCTGACTTTGCGCTATCACATCTACATTCAACACTTCAATGTGTATTTAAATGCACATTTTTTGTGTAGTCCACGAAGTCTATATATGTTTGATTAGAGAAAAATCATACAATTATGCATTTACACCTGCCCGTTATCAATAACCCTTTGCATGCTGGGAACTTTGTCGTCTGCTAAAATGTCGTCTGCTGAATTTCGAAAATCATCATTTTCTTCATTTTTTTTCAAAGAATACTATCAGAATAGCAAACAGTTCTGTGGCGTCTCATCTGGATCCAAACTGTTTGCAAAGGCCTTCAAAATCCGGTTCCAGTGCTCAAAGGGATAAAGCTTTCAATATTTTGGTTATGCATCTACAATAAAACTCCATCCACCATCTTTATTAAATTTCTGCAAAAAACTGAATTAATTACAAAGCAAATGCTTAACAAATTTTCTCCATCTTCAACACATGGGAGCAACATGTTCTGTCTGTCTATCCATAGAGCTTCATATTGCAGCAACATTTGTTAATGCAATTTACCAGGTAAATGAAAGCCCAAAAATTGTGTGGGAAAATGCTTCCACAAAGCAAAGCAGTACCAAGTATTACATGAAAAACTCTTTAGAACACAGACAAGATTAAAGAGGCTATGTCTTCAAAAAANTCAGTGTCTTCATGTAAAAGAATAATCTGATCATTTAAAAGCTAAGGTCAAAATTTAAATCTTCTACAAATAAAACACTCAATGATTTAAAATGTACAGCTTTTTGTTAACAAAAACTCGACATCTTTACTACTTAGTCATAAAAATCTCGCTAAAACGTTCATCCCCCGTGATCAAGACTCAAAGAAATGAGGTTTGCAAAAAGAACCTAAATCACTTGCAAAATGCCACAACAGCACATCTGTAAGAAATCACCAGCAATTATAACCTTTTGATTGACACTGTCAAATTATGTTTTTAAAAGTGAGCATGTTAAACCATTTAAGTTGCAGATGAGCATAAAATCGACAAATTATTCATTGCCACAAGCTCATATTACAAAACAAAGCAAAACTGAACTGGTGTCTTCAATTCTACATTGTTTGAAAGCAATACGAGTTAGCAAAATGATGATGTAATCATTATAACATGATAACATAAAAATGCTGACTTTGCGCTATCACATGTACCTTCAACACTTCAATGTGTATTTAAATGCATATTTTTTGTGTAGTCCACAGAAGCTATATACGTTTGATTAGACAAAAATCATACAATTATGCATTTATACCTGCACAAAAATGTGAAGAATAGTGCAAATGAGGGGCATAGCAAGCTCTAAGCTCTATTTACCGGTAATCAATAGTGGCGTGTTCTGAGAAAACTGGGCAAAATGCTTGTGCGTAAATTGTCATTCCAGATTAGCCTATGCAGTCCGCACAGGCTAATCAGGGACGACAATTTCCGCTTTTATGGAATTTTTGGTTTAAATGATGTCTCTTCTTAGCGAAAATCCAGTTTAGGCGGAAAGTGTCGTCCCGGATTAGCCTGTGCGGACTGCACAGGCTAATCTGGGATGTCACTTTACCCACAAGCATTTTGCCCAGTTTTCTCAAAACACTTCACAATAGGCTTACAATATTTTGGTTATGCATCTACAATAAGACTCCATCCACCATCTTTACTAAATTTCTGCAAAAAACTGAATTAATTACAAAGCAAATGCTTAACAAATTTTCTCCAACTTCATCACATGGGAGCAACATGTTCTGTCTGTCTATCCATAGAGCTTCATATTGCAGCAACATTTGTTAATGCAATTTACCAGGTAAATGAAAGCCCAAAAATTGTGTGGGAAAATGCTTCCACAAAGCAAAGCAGTACCAAGTATTACATGAAAAACTCTTTAGAACACAGACAAGATTAAAGAGGCTATGTCTTCAAAAAAGTTATTCCCTACAACAATTGTTATATTATTGTTAGAAAGAAATTGCAATACAGAGGCAAATTATTTTAAAATACTAGACTGTTCACACGGTTTGTAAAGTTTCCAATACGCCGTATGAAAAAAGGCACCAACTATTGGGGGCACTGTTTGCCAATGGAGGAGATCTATTATGTTTTAACCAATTTAAATGTTGATTTGGCAAATTATGTGACTTCATGAGTTTTCACAATCTTTCCCTCAAGCCATATAAAATAAACTGCCCCTCAACCTGAGAACGCCATGTTTTGAATGGAGCGGAAACCTTTTTCGACCTCAGTTGAGATATCATTCAGATAAATGTTCTGACCAAGGTTCACTCTGATTGGGCAAATTATATGACTTACAGAGTGACAAGCTTAAGCATTCACATTTTCACACTTTTCTTAAAATGATTTAAGAAAATCTTTTAATATTTATTGACATTTAACCCTTTGCATGCTGGGAAATTTGTCGTCTGCTAAAATGTCGTCTGCTGAATTTCTAAAATCAACATTTTCTTCACTTTTTTTCAAAGACCACTTATCAGAATAGCAAACAGTTTGGATCCTGATGAGACGCCACGTTCTGTGGTGTCTCATCTGGATCCAAACTGTTTGCAAAGGCCTTCAAAATCCGGTTCCAGCGCTCAAAGGGTAAACCCTATGGCGACTTTTTTGTGGACCATGTCCCTTTAAGCCATATGCAATAAGTAGGCGATGCAAAGAAGAAATGAACTGCAGTAGGTGGTGCGTTTGTTTGTGTTCTTTATGTGTAGAATTCTCATTAAATACCAATTCTCTTCAGAAATAATTGTTTTAACAGAGACATACCAACAGCAAAATGTGAAACTTGTGCCAAGAATAACATTTCTGCTTCAGCTGCAGGCCTTAAATATTCATAAAGCCTTTCAGAATTTGTGTCAAATTGTCACTTTTAAAATTGCGTTTAATAAAATTTAACCGAATCACATAGATGCATTTATACTGGATTCTTTTTATTAATTAGTTTATAAGATTTAACCCATTATACATGTATTACGCATGTATTTGACATTGTACTGAGAGCATGTTTAAATATGCATTTTCTATTTTAGACATTTTTCCTCCATCGGAAAAAACTTAGTTTCATGGAAATTAGAGTGGCATCTAGAGTCTTTACATGTTAAATGTTGATGATGCATGACAGACAAAATGCGATCACAAAAACATCATTTGTGCTCAGGTGAACTAAAACAAAAGATCGAAAATGCTCCCACTTGGATTTGAATCCAGGTCTTCTTGATCATAAAGACAAGATGGCCATGATGACCCTAAAGTGCTCACCCAGACTTCATGTGACCAAGTTTTGAATTTAAGATAAAGTGCATACTTGTGTATTTACAAATTAAAAGTCCAAATAAGAGGGCCAAAGATTCTTCTCCGAGACCCCAAGGAACTAGACTGGTCTGATCAGGTAGGGTATACATTGTGTTGAAATATACTTGTAAGGGAAACTTTCCAAATATGTGGAAGCCGTGTTTTCGAACAAACCACAATCATTCTCAGCCAAGACATCATAACAACCCAATTTGTAATATTCATGATAAGACTAGTGGGTCAAAAATATGACTGCTTTCTTGAATATTTAAATGGTTTCACTGTAGCGATGTAAGGAAAACTACCCTGCCTAATTAACCCTTTGAGCGCTGGAACCGGATTTTGAAGGCCTTTGCAAACAGTTTGGATCCAGATGAGACGCCACAGAACGTGGCGTCTCATCAGGATCCAAACTGTTTGCAATTCTGATAGTATTCTTTGAAAAAAAAATCAAAGAAAATACTAATTTTAGAAATTCAGCAGACAACATTTTAGCAGACAACAAATTTCCCAGCATGCAAAGGGTTAAAGCCATGATTTTCGATAAACCTGAACCATATCTCACTTGAAAAAGAAATCATAAGAGAAAATCATCTGAGCAAGCTTCATAAAGATTGTGAAAACTAAAAATACTTTTCATTAATTTGCCCTAGTGACCTAGTTTTTGACCCAAAATGACGCAGTTTCAATTTCATTGAGATAAATATTTTTTTTCAATGACAATTTAAAATTAAAGAAATTAATGAAGCCCCTCGAGTGTTCACAGGCTTTTTCTTTAATTGGACCTAGTGACCTAGATTTTGACCCAATGTGACCCAGTTTTGAAACAGACTGGAATACCATTGGGAAAAATCTTATGACAAAGTTTCACTAGAGCTTTTTCACAGACGTGACGAATACCCCCACATGCGGCATTGACACAGAATATTTTGCATGTTGTCTACACAAAATAAGAAAAGGTAACGTGATTCGGTCAATTTACTTTTATTCACACAGTATAGTTATTTAAATATTTTACACAATACTATACTTTTCATATATAGCATTAAACAATTATTTTCTATTGTTTCTATCAAAATATTTCCATGCATATCCTTTCTCTATATCAAAGCGCTAAAGGCACTGGATTTGTTCGCTGTTGTATAATCTTAGACGCAACTCAGTTTTCAAAATTATGTTATAGCTTTTTATATCGCAAGTTTGAAATGACCACAACCCATTCAAATTTTTAAAGAGTGTGCTTTAAAAGCACAGGTCGAGATGTGTTGTTTTTTTTTAATCATTGATACAGCTAATCAGTGTGCACAGGCTTATCTTATTTGACATACATTAAGCCCAGTTTTCCATGAAAGCAGCCAATATGTACAGATTTCAATGATAAACACTAGACTGGCCAACGTTGTCTTACAAGCTGTTAAATACTTTTGAATACATACACACTATGTAGTGTACAGTGGAAACTATAAACATGCACATGCGGTGGTTAGAGCAGACGCTTTTAGCATGTGTTGTCTGCATAATTTTACTGCAGTTATCCACACAGGCAGTCACGGGTTAAGGTTCCTAGCGTAGTTAAGCAATAGTGATTTGCAAAATTGCCTCTACATTATTGTGAGCTAACGCTCACAAATAAAACCCAAAAAATAAACTAAACTGCTAGTCTATCAAAGCTAATTCTAACAGCTTTTTAAATGTTAAACATCTATTCATGAAATCAATTTGCTGCAGTATAAACAAGAGCATGGTAAAATTAATGCTTTTTCAACAGAGTGTTATTAATGTAAACAATCTGGCAACACAATGTTTTTAAAAACTTCATGGTTAAATGCTAATAAAGGGAGACAACTCAAAATGTGCATTGTAACTGATTATTCGTAGTTACCCCCCTTGTGTCAAATTCAAACTAAGTGACCCCGTGACCTAGTTTTTGACCCAGCATGACCCATATTCGAACTTGACATAGACATCATCTAGATACATTTTCTGACCAAGTTTGGTGAAGATTGGATATAAATTACTGGAATTAGAGGGCGGACAACACATTCATGTTTAAAACGCACTAAGTGACCTAGTTTTTGACCCGGCATGACCCATATTCGAACTTGAACTAGACATCATCTACATACAACTTCTGACCAAGTTTGGTGAAGATCAGATGATAACAACTTGAGTTAGAGAGCGGACAACAAATACGGACCGACAGACCGACAGACAACAGACAGGCAGACAAGCTCACTCCTATATATCCCCCTAAACTTCGTTTGTGGGGGTATAATGAAGATTGGACAATAAAAAGGGTTTCTAGAGTGTTGACAAGCTTTTACTTCAATTTAACCAAATGACCAAATTTTGACCCCACATGACATAGTTGCCACTTATGCTGAGATAGCATATGGGCAAATGTTTTGAACAAGATTGGGCAATAAATGTGGCCTCTAGAGTGTTCACAAGCTTTTTCTTTAATTTGACCTAGTGACCTCATGTTGACCCCAAGTGACCAAGTTTTCGAAATTGGTCAAGATATAGTTGGGACAATTGTTCAGACCCAATTTCATGAATTTGGGCCTTTCGAGTGTCAACAAGCTTTTTTTTAATTTGACTATCACAAGCTTTTTTAAATTCGACTAAGTGATTTAGGTTTTTACCCAGAAGCCATATAAGAAAAACTGCCCCGCCTCCTTGCAGCCATGTTTTCCAATGAACCAGAACCATTTGTTAACTCTAAATGTTCTGACAAAGTTTCATGAAGATTGGACAATAAATGTGGTCTCTTGATTGTTCAGGAGCTTTTTTCCTTAATTTAACCTATTTTTTCACCCCAATGTCACCCAATTAAGATGGGCAATGAATGTGGCCTTTAGAGTGTTCACAAGCTTTTTCATGAATTTGACCTAGTGACCTAGTGTTTGCCCTGCATGATCCAGTTTTGAACTCAGCCAAGATTTCATTGGGACAACTATTGTGACCAAGTTTCATGAAGAAGTTTCATGTGGATGATGAAAGACATACCAAAAGCAATCACAATAGCTCACCACGAGCCAAGGTTGTGCTAAGGTGAGCTAAAACCCCATTCAAAAATATTTGTAAATCAAAATATGTATCATAGCACTGCGGGGAAGACATACATTTTGGATGTATGTCCTTTCCAACTTATTTGCAAAAGGTGATTGCTTCAGGATTGTCTCATGATCATGTATTGTTCGCAGGCTATTTCATGGGTAGTATTTGTAAGTTGTTCAGGGGTAGTTTTTGTAAGTTGTTCGTTGTTATCAATTTGTTTAGTAATTACCTTCATATATCCTACAGTTAAATTCAAAATTACTTGAATTGCATGTCTTGATTTGTTATGGACCATTAAATTTGATTTGTTCACTTTGGGTTCAATGATCATTTGCATGGCAGATCAAAGGGTCAATGACTATTTGCTTACAATCTTACCTGGAGCTCTGCTTGGCATAATGATTGTTGAGATAGACATTTGGACCAAGTTTCATTAAGATTTAATTATAACTGAAGCCTTTATCAATAGGTAGCAGGCTAATGCTAAATGACAGACCCAAAACACAGACTTATGACAATAGCTCACCTTGAGAACTACAGGCACAAGTGAACTAATAATGCTTTAACCACTCATCTATAGTTGTTATTCTGAACTCATCAAACACAGATTTTTCCGCTAATTTACATCAGAAAACAAATAAAACTGTACTAAATCCACTGGCTTACGTGTTGTCATTTAAATTAGAGTGACCTCAAATCTATTGTCAATATGCGAATATTTATGTGACACAAGTTCATACAACAGTAAAAACTTGTTTGTACCTAGCAATTAGTTGAGCTTTGAAAGAGGTCTATTCTAATATTGTTTTAAAATCAGGGTGTTTATCTTGAATCAGTAAATCAATCCATAAGAAGTCAGCAATTTTAATGAAAATAAAAAAACAGTTTCAAATTATTTCATATGTGTGTGTTATACCTGCTAAATAAAATACTCATAAATAAAATAAAAGGTTTGTCAAGATTACATGCTTCTACAAACAATTCAACTTTGTATAAAACTAAATACTTGTAAAAATGACACAACAACCATAATTCTACAAAATGTGTTGCTGTGAAAGTTTCGTAGAAATCTACAAAACAGTTATATAGGAGTTGTATGTGAAACATTTGTGGGACTATACATTCTTAGTGGAAAAAAAGAAAAAGGGACATAATACTGCCAAAACTGGTGGGAGCCAAATTTCCTTCCTGAATGATCATCTGAACATTAATATCATTCAGCTGTGAAAGTTTAAGCTAAATCTGTGCAGCAAATAAAGAGTAGTTGAGTGCACACATTTCATGGACTATACTTATATTCTATGGTAGAAACAAGGATTTATATCTTCCTAATCACAACCATTTCATTAGTTAAAGGGTTCACAAACTTTGGGACGTAAAAATGCAAGTTACAGACAGACAAGTGCAATGCTTAATGTCTAGCACTTTGTGGGAGCATAAAAACTTGGTGTATTGTCTGATACTTAAATCTGTGAGCAGGTCATCGAAGTATCCCATTACTGTAATATGCTTTTAAACATCAAATGCTATCATTGATGAGTTATCAATAAATAGAGAAATCAAAACAAGTATAACCTCATAACCCATATTGCAAAACAAGCTCGGCTCAGTCATTATTATTTGGCAAAGCAGTTTCATTGTAACCTACATTTAAATTGATTCATATATTGCACCAAGTGGAATTTGTGTTTTGTATAAAATACCCAACTCGTAAGAGGTTTATATTCCATTAACATATGGTAATAATTTGCTAAAGCAGAAAATTTGTCATTAAGATGCAAACAATAGTTATGTGTGTGCCATGGCAATATTACAATAATGTTAGGCACCAATTATTGTTTACCTGGCACTCCACTTTATTTGAGCTTAAACATAAACAAAAGAATCTGGGAGTAATTAATTGAACACATCAGCAAAGAAATAAATGAAGTGATATTTTTGCTGATTTGGAAAAAGTACCGGTACCAGCCTAATAAGGGAAAATTAGCACGAAAACCATGAAATTGGGAAAATTTGTGTTGTAAAATCTTCAAATTGTGAATTTTGAGTATTTTTAATTGCTTGGTACTTAACTGCGCAAACCCTTTAAAATATTCTTTTTCATGCCATTTTTGGTGACATGTTCAATTTCAGTAATCAGTTGGAACTGACACTCATGTTCAAGACGTATAATTGTATAATAAATTTACTGAGATACAAAGATTAGAAACCAGAGCCAGCGGAATGACTTAGAATTGTGTTGAAATTAGGTCACTTCCTTGCTTTGTTGTGGGGCTAGCTCTTTAGCGACGCAGTAAGTGTCTGCTTATCACCCTGGAGGACCTGGGTTCAATCCCTATTTGGAGATCAGGATTTTTCAATTTAAATGCAATGAGGCAAAAAAAAAACTGTGAATAATTTAAGTACATTTGTCTAATCTTGTGTAAGAGCTTCAGGACCATCAGGGTGCATGGCATGCTCTAGCCGGTGTGTCTGGTCCTTGAAACATATAGAGGGGGAGGAGTGTTGTGCAATAAGGTGATTTCCAAGAGCGATGCTGTTGGGCTAGCTCTTAAAAGGTTGCGATAAGAGTGCCTGCTTATCACTCTAGAGGACCTGGGTTCAATCCCCTTTTGGAGATCAGGATTTTTCACTTCAGAAGGAATGACCTGAAGTATGATTCACCAATCATCAAAGCAAGCAATGCAGGCCTTTTTCTGTCCATTTGGGGAAAAAGTAAGTAGCAAAATTGGGATTTTTTCGAGTCGCGAAATCTTCCAAATTGGGAAGAATTTTCATCGACAAAAGCATTATTTGGGCAGGGGGTTAAATTCCAGCCATTTTGATTAAAAATCATATAAATTATGGTTATATTTTGTAGGTTGTTTAAAAAATAAAATTGAGATAGAGTGTCTAATAATCATAAGTCATAAGACACTTCTTTCAAAAAAAATAAAAAAATGTTATGTTTTTTTCTTTTTGGGGGGGGGGGATTTTTTTTTGAGAATTGGGAAAAATATGCATATTTGGCATGGGGAATGGGTCCGACTATCGTACCCGTGAGATAGGCAGAAAAAGGCCTGCAATGAACTGCAGATGCTTAAGCTAACAACACAGAAATCAAAAACTGAAAACGTTTGTTAAATAATAATGTTGTCTTGATAACAGACATACAAAAGGTAAAAAAGGCAAGCTCAAAGAAGAAACAATGGAATTCATACAGAAACCAGTCAAATTTATAAGAAAGATACCAAACAATATATTGCTAAAATATCAGATGCTTTGAATATTATTAAATGGATAACTTACAAGTTCCAAACTACAAGTAATATTTTCCATAAAGCTATCTTGGCATATTTCAAACTACAGAGCATAATTTTCCTTGTACAACTTAAAAGTCCTGAAAATAATTGATTGCGGAACACTTTGCCACAATATAATCTACTCTAAATAATTATAAGTTTTACACAGGATGGTCCTGTAATGTCTAAACTCCAAATGAAAATAACTGAGTTTTCTTAAAATACCTATTTAAATAATTTTTTAACAAAAAAATAAGCAAAAAATAAGCAAACAAAATTTGATTAAATTATTTGCATGTTTAACCTGCAACAGCAGAGAATAATCTACTAATCAATGTTGTTTTTGTTGTTTTCAAATTTTAGTGGTTATTGACGTTCAATGATTGTTGGCTATATGTCACATAGTAGACTAACATCTATGTAACAGAAAATACTGGATTCCATGAAAAAAAACATTACATTTTCTGGTCAGCGAGTATTTCTCGGACAAAAATTAGGGTTTTTATTTAATCACTTTCTAAATTATACAATAATACAAAATATTGAATAAAACAATTACTGATACATTCTGGGTTCGTCATCTACAAGCGAATGAAAAAACAACATTTTTTTATGTGCTTATGCGTATGTACGAGGGCCGTATATAGGGTCATTAAAGGGAGGTAATTTTCCACAGTACACAAGTATTAACCGGACATTTATATAAATTGAGTATTTTGAAACAAATCAAAGTTTAAATGAAACTTTTCTTAACATTAAATTTAAAATAACATAAATAAATTAATTTGATGGTTCAATATGTCGTCTTCTGCGCGTGTTAAATAGAGTTATAATTTGTTTTCCAATATCAGTGCAAAAAGATATCTTTAAATAAACATGTTTACTTATAGATATTTGATCAAACGATGCTTCCTTTTTGCAAGGGAGAAAATCCAAACAGTGAATTAATAGTGTTAAATGGGATTTTATTTCTTTTTCTTTTAAATGTTTTAAAGGTAAATTTTGCAAGCAATTAAGATATATGTATTCAGCAAATTTTGTCGAGTTTTAATGTAAAAACTATAATTTCAATCATGTGTGCGTGTTAAACACATTAGAATCTGGTAAAATAAGTGATTGTAAGACACACAATTGAGACCTACTTTATTGCAGTAGACAAACAAAAATCTCAAGCACACAGTTTGGGTTTCAGTAAGGAATTTTTTTTGAGCATGCGCGTGCTATTTAAGGGACTTGTTCACAGTTTATCAAAATGAGAATTTTAAAACTTTTTGTCACAGATTCAAGAAATAAATGAACAATGTACATCAGTGTGCAAAATAACAATAATGACGCAGATTTATACTGAAAATACACCTTTGTTTACAAAAAATCATCGTTAGAAATTGATAAATTTATTAAGCGTCTCAGACGCGAAACAATAGCAAAAATTTGATTTCTTTTGTTATCGTTATATTTTGTAACAACACGTGGATGGTCATACAAAGTATTAAATAAATGGCAACCCATGTGAAGACGGATGGTCAGGTCCGCAAAGATGTAGTCGTAAAGAATCAACGACAACCTGAACATTAACTCTGAATTACACACAAACACACGTGAAGACGGATGGCTGAGTGGTTTCGGCGCTTGACTTTTACTCCATGGGTCAGTGGTTCGAGCCCTGGTGTGGGTAACTTTTTTTACTTTTATTCTTGTTTTTATATTTGAGCTCTTTAGTTCTGATGTTTATATTTATCAATTTAAAGCAATTAGTGACAAACTTCAAAACATGCAAAAATCTGTGAACAAGTCCCTTTAATATCCCCCGGTGAGGAGGTCAGATTTAGATAGATAGATTTATTTCGGAGAAAGCATACATACACACAATGCACTAAAACAACATGTACATAAAACAATATGAATTTAAAAACAATCATAATTGAAAGGTACATGCATTGAATGCACTATGGCATGCAAACTAACGCCAAGGATTACACAAAAAAGAGCAATATCCCTTATTTCCATTGTGGTCATTGCGACGAAATTTGTAAACAATGCGATTGTTTAACTATAATACTAGCATTTTAACAAATTGCTGCTGTCAACTTCAAGAAAACAATCTTCTGTAAGTTTGTGACAAAGACAATTGTTTTTAAACGTTACAATACACAAAATAAATAGAACGTCAGGTAAATACTTCTGTCCGACGAATACTCGCTAACCAGTACATCTTGAATTATCCAAATTTGTCAGACAGAGCATACTAATGTTTTTGTGAATTCAAAGTGAAACAATTTATGGATATATACTTTGGCGGTGTTCAAAAACAGTCATAGTCTTCAAATACACAAGGCATTTATGCTGATTTTGTAAAAAAATGTGTTCTCACCAAATTTGTCTTCCCCTTTTTCAGACATTCTCATTCTAATTCAGCATCAGTTTAAAACAATTGTGACACTTCTAACGATGAATAATTAAAAATAACAAATGAGTGTTATATCAGGACAATGTCATGTAATCAAATACTTATTTCTTTAAAATTTAGTCAGAAAACCTACACTATTTTGGCCGAAATTTCGAATGCTAAAAATGAGAAATATTTGTCTCTTTTGTATTGATCAATTTTTAAATTTACATCCAATAAAAGTAAATGTCAGTGCCCCAGATAATTATTTGGTAAATAGGGTTTTTACCCACTGATTTTGAAAAATAGGGTGATTTTAATTTTTAAATAGGGTGTAATTAGTTATAAAAAAATATGCTATAAAATCATTGCTGCTTTACTTCTGTTGCACAGACTGGGTGCAGTATGCACATTTCAACTTTTTCTGTCCCACCAAAGTCAACAATTTCTAACCAGAATATGACTTTTTCCATTTTTGACAGGTTTTCAGGTTTCAGTCATGGACTTTCCGTCATGTTTTTTGGATGTAAACTCGCTGCTTTCAACTGCTGCATACACAGTTTCTAACAAACCGATAACACGAATTATTAGGCACATATTCGATCTGGCCTACTTGGTTGGAAAAAGGTCGCGATTGACATATATTAAGCGGCTTTAGCGCAACAATCGCGGACGTCTTTCGACCTCGCTTAGACAATTTTTTTACGCACCTTTAAAGAAACTGAAAGTACAGACGCTTTACAAATACACGCAAGTCTTAAATATTTTGGTCAGACGCTTAATTTGCTATGAAATTTAGTCCTCATAGCATTTGAATGACTTCGAATGTTTTGCTCCCCTCCATCCAGGCGATTGCTTACTTTCGAATGAAGAAAAACGTCATCGCGATACGAGAAAATACCGAAATTGCGCAAAGCATTTTCGATGGAGGCTTGTATCATACGCATCAAATTTAAAGAACTAGCGTAATAGTCAAATTGATTGCGTTTTCAATACGTATTTTATTGAATTTCATTGCGTTTTTAAACATTTTAATAGGGTGAAAAACGCTGATACGCAGCTTATCCGGGGCATTGAAATGTAAATATATTTTAAGTGTATTACATGTTTGTATAAAAATTGTATTTACCTTTGGATATTATTTCATGACTAATCAGGTGCAGCTGCTGCAAATCAACTTGTTGCTTTTAGTCTGCTAATTTGTTGTTGTTGTTGTTTGACAGTTCGACAATAAGTCGGGGTCAACAAACGCTTGATCAAAACAACCTAACAAAATGGCAGCCTCCTTGCGGTCATGTGTTTTTGCAAGAAATTCTTCATTTTCCCCTTATTTTTTTGCTCGAAACTATTATAGGCCTTTGTCGGTGCTTGCGAGTCAAAGATATTCGTTGGATGCTGATTTACAAATAGGTAGATGTAAATCTTAACACAATTTGGTCTATGAATTTACACCAATAGAGTGTAAGTAGTTGCATGTCTTATTTTGACATACAGGTTACAGCCCACTAATTAATTGATAAGTTCGAAAAAAATCACTGTAATGTTTTAAGTGTGGTGACCAGCTAGAAATTTGCCCGTAGGCAGATTACACTAAACTAAAAAGAATCTGAAAAAAAACAACACTTTGATACCTGATGAGTTCTTGAGACTTGACTTGCATTTGATGTGACATTTATTTCTTAAAATGCATTCAGCTAAGAATTAACTCTTAGAAAAAGTATTGCCCTTGGGGCTCTACGTGCACAATTTGACTTTATATTAAATTCAAGTTCAGGGTTTCACATTAAATCACATAAGGATAGGAATTAGTATGTTGTGACCTGCTTATGGCTTATCCTGTGACCTTCATTTTGTCATGTTTAGAAAAAAGGAATTAAAACTATTCAAACTTCATATATTTCCAAGGCCTGCAACCAAAGGTACTACTGTACCAGGCACACTGTTTGTCACCATGGCAACGCTACAGGCAAATGTCATCAGACAGTAACAATTCTGCAGAGAGTACAAAGGAGGAAGAAGAGTACCATACACTTATCAAAGATACTGAGCGATCTACAGGTGTGTAAGTTTTCAATATTATTTATATAGCCGGGTTTACATTATAAAATAATTTTGCCAAGGGTCTTCGGAAAACTTTGTGTATTTCTGTTCTCAATTGTTAAGTTTGAACGGAGATAGTATTATAAGGTTTTTCAACCATGAAATAGATAAGAAATCTCTTTATATGTGTAACATAGCTGCAGGTCCAACCATAATTTCATAAATAGAAATAGATGTTTTAATAATGTAAGAAAATGTTAAAAGTTTATTTACATCAATATTTATAAATAAAATAACTATTGTAATTAATGATAAATCTTATATCATAATAATAAGGGTTCTATAAAGAAAATATTTGAATGTTAGGAACAATAATAACATAAATGAAGTTTGGAAATTTAATAGCAAANTCATAATTTACAATTACATGAATTTTCTTGCCTTATTTATGAAATAAGAATTTACCAGGTTTGCGAGGGACCCCAGCGGGAATAAGAACCACCTCAGCACCCTTTAAACAATCAGCAAGTTGATTAGGGCCCAAAAAGCCTTTCACTTGAGCTGGTGATGATATGTGACTAAGATCAGCAGCAACTCCAGGCGTGTGTGCAATGTCGTATAATGACAGTCTGGTTACAAAGGGTGACATTTTGAGAAGAAGGGAGAGTGGCTGTCCAATTCCACCACCGGCACCCAATACTGCAACATTGGCATTGTTCTGTAAAAACAAAACAAAAAGAACATGATAAATACTGACATAGGACATATTGGTAAACTATTCAATAATTAAAATTGATGTTAAGTATTCTAGTGTTTTACCCAGGCATTTTTGGGCAACACTGTGCTGCCAATACATTTTGAAGGGCATGTGTGCCTTTTCAAAAGCAGAAGCCTCCACGCATCCTTGTGGATAATGATCTTATTTTCCAGTTTTCCAAAATTGTCAGCCTAGATGTCAGCAAAAACAACTTTCGTTGTCTGTGATGCTCCAACCTTGATTTATTTACTCTATAGCTATACTTTTAATCAAGTAGATTTTATCAGGAATTGATCTATAAAAGCTGTTGTCCTTCTTTGAGACCCAAAGAATATGGGCACTTTCACCTAGATGTATTTTTCCCCTCTGTTAATGTATACAGTAATTGGCAAAATATTTCTGAATTTATCATATTTGTAATTTGTATACCCAAGATATATTTTAATTACTGTAAACATATATATTATATTAATCAACAAATTGACCAATGCTTTGGCTAGATTGCACTTTACCGGTACGCTGCCATCTTGGATTCCAAAATTCGCACACCTGCACAATAATTATTAGGGTTAGAGTTAGAGTGTGTACCGGTAAAGTGCAATTGCGCCAATGCTTTTTTCATTATCCCCACGCTTTTTTTCTCCGCCGTCTGTCTGTCCGTCCTGGCCAATATCTCCTCCTACACTATTAGCACTAGAACCTTGAAACTTACACACATGGTAGCTATGAGCATATGTGCGACCCTGCACTATTTGGAATTTTGATCTGACCCCTGGGTCGAAAGTTATGGGGGTTGGGGTGGGGCCGGGTCAGAGATATTCACTCATTTTTTTAGGTTATTTTACATTAACTTCTTCATTTCTACACCGATTTACTTCAAATTGATACTGGACCTCTCTTAAGACAATACGGTCAATATCAGATTATCAAATTTATTTACTAATTTATGATGGGTGCATGAGTTAGAACCAGCTACCCAGATATCTAATTTTTTAGAGCACCATGCTAATGTTTTAGTGGCCGGCCTTTCACAAGAATTTGTAAAGGCACAAGGGAAAAGACCCTTAGCCTTAAATGCAGTTCCCTTTTCTCACTTTTCATGGGTCCTTTTTTTTTTATTTCGAAATAACTTTATACCTTTAACAAACAAATAATGGTTCTGCTGTGTATTTTTAGTTTTCCAAATCCCAGACGACAAATGAGTTGCCTCCCTTGTTTGCGTCCTTCAAGTTCAAATTTCGTCACGAGACGACCATGACCCGTGCAAACGTATTCAAGTCCGATTTTCATTCCATGCATTTTCATTTAAGATGTATAGAATTAAAAGCAATCATGACATATTTCAGAAAACCACTCAGTTGATGTCCATGTCAGGGTCACTCTGTCTCTGAGTCTGACAGTGTGACAGCGAATAGCGATGAACAAGTCATGACTGCGTTTCAAAGCTCGTGCAATTTTTTCAATGTCAACTCGCCAAAAACGCTTTGATTAAAATTAAATATACTTACAGAGATAGTTGTCGAAAAGCCTCGATTAAAAATGCTTGAGGCAGGCCTTGCTAACCTGGAGAACATTGTGTAGACTTGTCACTATCCTAGTCACTAGAAACTTGCAACCAGAAACTTGACCTACAGTTTTACCGGAAGTTGCTTGACGAGAACATGCGCATTAACTTTTTTTTGTATGTATCCGCACATGACAACATAGAACTATTTCCAATTTTTTGTACTAATAGAATACGAATAATTTTAATAAATAACGTTATTGAATTGTTTTCTAATGACGTGTTATTAGTTTCTGCAAAGGGACATGTGATATTTGTAATGAACTTATTTTTAAATTGTATTGAATGCAGAACTATATTTATGCGCAAGTTGTGTTTACATTGGCGGTATTCTGGTCAATTAATGTTAGAAGTCAATAAATTTCTATAATTTTTACTTTCTTCTAATTAATATATATTTTGCAAAATGGAAGGCCTTGTACTTTTGGAGCCAACAGAATTATATAATATGCTCCAGCAGTGTACTGTGTATTCAAATCTTAGCGATCATAATTATCTGTTACTTATTGGTGAGTTAATTACTATATCACGTTTTCTACTGCATTTGTTATTGACAGTTCATTTGTTAGTTTACAGTTATACGTACTTAGTGGATTCTTAGTTGTTGTGTTATTGTATGGGACATAATGCTGTCAATCTTTCTTTAGCTCTCCGCATGACAGGTTACAGTTCTTCATCACCTTATCGCCTCCATGTGATCTTGGGGTGACTGTCTCGTCTCTTGCCCTGGTGATTTCACTGCAAGACCTGTCTTGTGGATGTTTTTGCAAGGTGTGACAAATTCACCTACATTTCTGCCTTGCTGTCTGATGGGATCCTGGTTTGCCTGTTTCCATAAGTCTGTGGTCTTGGCCATCTGATCTTGACGATGTTTTGGAGGCACCTGTTCGTGAACACTAAGAGCTTGTTGGTCAGAGTGTTGTTGACTCTCCAAGTACAGAGCTGTTGAGGAAAACAGACTTGACGCTGTTAAAAATCCGGTGTTTACTGTGGATAGAGAGGGATGTTGATTTCCCTACTGGTCTTAAAGTGTTGAAAGCATATCTGACTTTCCAGACTCTAGCTATCGACGTCTTCATCAGGACCGCCTGTTGCTGACACGGCGCTGCCCAAGTAGGTGCAGAAGTCCACTTACTTGAGCTATTTGTGTCCCAAGGTAATAGGCTTCGGTTGTTTCTTGTCCACCGCTATGGTCTCTGTCGTTTTTCAGGTTAAACTGTAGTCTCGTCTTTGTTGCTTCTCTGGCAAGGTTGTCTGTTTTCTGTTGTTGTGGGATATCATGAAAACCAGTCATCTGCAAAGTCGGGGTCATCCAAGGTCTATGTCAGGGTCTACTGGATCCCAGTCTTGCCTGTTTTGGTTGTCTCTTGCATGACCCAGTCCTCTACAAGCAGGAACATCATCTGTGACTGCAAACATTCTTGACGGACTCCCGTATAGTCAGCTCAAAGTCCTCTGTCTGTTGTGGATCACTTGGCATGTGGCGCCCTCGAACAGTTGCTGGATCAGGTAAACAAATGTTGGCGGGTTTCAATAGTGATGGAGGAGTCTTCAAATGGTCTTTTTGTGAACACTTTCGAACGCTTGGCGGAAGTCAACGAAGTTCAGATACAGCGTTGACTGCCACTCCGAGGTCTGTTCATTGATTACTCTAAGCATGACGATCTGTTCCGTGCACGACTTTTCTTTCCTGGAGCAAGGTTGTTCTGGTCAAAGTCTTTTGTCAACCCCATCTTTAAGTTGTTCATAGATGATGCAGGTTAGTACCTTGCTTGGCACTGAGAGTTGAATGATGCTGCGGAAATTTTTGCAGATTTCGAGGTCTCCTTTCTTTGTAAGTTTCACCAGGTGTCCTTTTTTCAGAATCTGCTGAGACTCTTTCTTCTGCAGAGACTTTTTGCAGTAGAGACAGCAGCATGAGTGCTGTGGTGGAAATGTTTGTCCGGTCCAGCTGCTTTGTTGTTTATCAGGGCATTCTGGATCTAAGCTTTTGTTGGAGGGTTGGTGTTGACTCTGAGTGGAGTTTCTGCAGGAAGGATGTCCGGTCTCTCTGATTGCCGGGGATTTTTTAAAGGTCCTTGAAATGTTTGGCCCATTATTGTCTCTGGTTTTCCTTTTGAGACTGTCTTTGACTGGTCTGTTTTATTTTTGATTAGATTCTTGGTAGAGAATTTTCTGGTGATCTTATACAGAGTGTTTAGATATCTCTTTTCAGCTACATGTTCTGCCTCTGCTGCCATGGTGTTGTAGAAGACTCTCTTGTTTGTCCTGGCACTTTTTTTGTTTTCTTCGTTTATGCTGGTGAATTTTTTCTGGAGCACTTTCTTTTCATCTTCATTCTTAGGTGTTGTTGATTTTCTGATTGATTGTATCTGCAAAATAAATATTCCTTTATGTAGTAACCAAAACACACTGATATTTGAAAACATAAATGTTTTATCGGAAATTGGGTACTTATTCTGCGGTTCCAGTTTGGATTGGTATTAACTTGATGCATTTTTTGTTTGATTCCCATTACTATAGCTTGTTTTTGTTGAAAAATTCCTAAAATGAGTATCTAAAGAAAGTTTATTAAAATGACCATGTTTTTATTTGACTTCAGATGTTGCGGGGTAAGTTACCCGTGAAATGACATCTTATGATTCAGGCTAGAACTTGAACAAAGACATGATTGAATTTCTTGTAACTTAAAGTATGTTTTTGTTACAGATGCAAGAAATAAAAATGAGTATAATGAGAGCCACATTGTCACAGCAAAAAAGGCACCAAAGGTAATGTTTTAAAGTGTGTAACTATGTGAAAATATCAGCCAATTATGAATTTATTATAAAACATGTATAAATGGTAAATTCAAGTTTTAAGAAGCTCACAATTCATAAACAAGGATTGGTTGGATGCAATATCCTGCATTTGATGCAAGCAAATTACAACTATCTCAATACATATCAAGCAAATAACCAGTACCCTACATTACATGATTTGATGTTCTGTAAGATGCCCGGAATGGATTGATTTTCAAATAACTTGGCAGAAGTGATCAGGCAGAGTGTCAAGCTGAAGAACAAGGTTCCTTGGTCTAAGGTCATGGGCCACAATTAAAAGTTAAAGGTTAAATTTAGTTGATCGATCCTTATCACTTTGTCGGGAAATAACTTTGACCAGCATGGATTGATGTTCAAATAACTTGGCACACATGATAAAAATTATGAGACAGAGTGTCACTCATAAGAAATAGGCCAAAAGTCCATTCACAATTCGTCCTCTGGCAGCGCTTGTTGAACAACAGCTTGCTGAGTATGTTACAAATAGCTGTGCCAAAACAAGTACCAGAGTCTTAAGTATGTTGACCCTTGAAATTATTATTTTGAACCCTCACATTTTTTAAAGCTGTGGACCATGCATGGTTTTCAAAATATAGTTGCCAATGTCGTTGCGTTGGAACAAATAAAACATTCAAATGTCGGAATAGTTTATATGCAGTGAGTGAAATGTATAGTATACAAAGGATAATCATTCTCAGGTTTTTTTCTCCCCTTTTTGGGAAGATATCCCATGGCTTTGGATTTGGGAATTTTATCGGCATTTTCAAGAAATTGGGAAAATAAATTCAGTAGCCTACTTTGGTAGCTCTTTAGTACAACCATATATATTGATATAACTCTGTATTATAATTCAAATTAAAATCATATAAATCATTATTATGTACTTTGTTACATGTAATTGAAATAAAATTGTGATAAAATAATCATAAGACACTTCTAAAAAAAAATAAAAAAAAATGGGATTTTTTTTCCAAATTTTGGGAAAAAAGTATACCTTTTGCCATTGGGAACATAGCCGTTATTCGGCTATAAAATCGGGCCAAAAAAAAACCTGNAATAAAAAAAAATGGGATTTTTTTTCCAAATTTTGGGAAAAAAGTATACCTTTTGCCATTGGGAACATAGCCGTAATTGGCTATAAAATCGGTCCAAAAAAAAACCCTGATTCTGAATGTGTTTTTATATAAAAGAAGAACTTTTTCCATTTGACTCCAAACGTTAATAATTAATCAGAATGTTTTTGGTTGTAGAATAAAGATGGCCAGTTCTTTGTTCCATTTGACTCGGAACTGGAATGCAGACAGAATGTGGTGGTGTATGACAGCAACAGCTCTAGTTTGAATGAGCTTAGTAAGCATGGGTTAGCTCTAGTTTGAATGAGCTTAGTAAGCATGGGTTAGCTCTAGTTTGAATGAGCTTTAGTAAGCATGGGTTAGCTCTAGTTTGAATGAGCTTAGTAAGCATGGGTTTTCTTTATTCTCTTAACCCTTTGCATTCTGGGATAATTGTCGTCTGCTAAAATGTTGTCTTCTGAATTTCTAAAATAAGCATTTTCTTCATTTTTTTTCAAAGAATACTATCAGAATAGCAAACAGTTTGGATCCTGATGAGACGCCACGTTTTGTGGCGTCTCATCTGGATCCAAACTGTTTGCAAAGGCCTTTAAAATTCGGTTCCAGTGCTCAAAGGGTTAAACGCGGGGCTTTAGTATATAATTTAACACCATGCAAGATGTGAAAAATGCATTTCTACTGAGCATACTTGAGTAGTCAGTTTTGTTTTAATGAACACACTGGGAAAAGGAATATTTACTCAATTGTCACAGTAATTCAATTGTGAATAAAATATTATGTAAGTGATTGATTGAAGTTAAATAAAATTTCGCTGAATAACAATTTTCCCTGTGGTTTGTGAGATTATATAATTTATTTTACTAACTTGAAATTTTAAAGAAATATACATAACATATGTTTAAATCTTAAATATATAACAAACAATTATGAACATGACACATGTTTTTGACAGGCTTTGAAATATTGCTTTTTTGAGTGGATAAATAAGTTCATTTGTTATTTTGTTGTATGATAAAATTAAATTCACATGCAGTAAAAGGCAATACAACGTACGGCCAGCCCGAGAATGGTTATGTCAACCAAGATGTAAGCTGGGATGTGATATTTATATAATGTAAACTTGATTCAGATTTATTGTCACAGACTAGAGTGGTTTTTGTTTTTTCGCAGACGATGCCACAGACTGTGCCTCCCTTCTCTGGCAAATGGGAAGCAGGAACAAGGTTTACATCCTGAAAGGTAGCTAACTCTTGAAGCTCATTGAACAAACTCCTAACAGCAGTTACCTCCCTTAGTAGTTAATGATGGCCATTGCTGTCATTGGTAAACCTATTCGAGGTTTGTTATGATGGACGGGGTTTGATCTTCAGAAACGCTTGAAAAATCTCTGTATGCTAGTTGAACGTACCCATCTAGACAGTTACTTTCCCATTATTCAGTTACTATTTAAATCACCAAACACCAGTTAATCCTTATATATTTTAATATGATTTATTTTCAGAGCATATCTCTCACCAACTTTAAATTTGTCCCATGTGATTTGTGACATTATATTATCATAGTCACAGGGAACTGACAGTGGTTAGATATATATTCTATAGATCTCTGCTTGGAACATATTTGCTTGCTTGTTTCAACCTCTTTAAGTGAGACACATATTCTGTAATAGTTATTGCCCTTGATAATTGCATTAATATGAGTCCAGCTCTGAGAAAACGGGGTAAAATGAATGTGCGTAAAGTGTCATCCCAGATTAGCCTGTGCAGTTTAATCAAGGACGACAATTTCCGCCTAAGCTGGATTTTCATCAAGAAAAGTCTTCCTTTCAACACAAAATACAATAAAAGCGGAAAGTGTCTTCGCTGATTAGCCTGTGCAGACTGCACAGGCTAATCTGGGACGATACTTTACGCACATGCATTAAACTCCTTTTTACAGAGCGCGGCTCCTATAGATTTGGGGCTTCTGTTTCACTGAATAGCAAATGTGTGTTAATAAAAAAATTATCAATATCTAACCATAGCTATTCCAATTAAATGTATTTTTGGTATACGTCTGCAATGAATTGAGTGTTTGTTACCGTAGTAGTAATGGGCGAAATAAAACAAACTTAACACATTTCTTGTATTTTTATCCTCTGTAAAATATATTTACATGAAATTTATTTTCATAATTTGTATTTATTATAATATTCCATACTTTGATTCATAAGTAACATAACCTGAGCAGACTTAATGGTGAAAAATGGAAAACAAGCCAAAATCTACGACAAAATTACATTTGTACATCATGCAATACTGTGCATAAACTAAGTTACATGTCTTGACTTTTTGAGTGCATGTAAGACTTTGATCTTACTCAAAAGGAATCTTCAAAGACAAGAAATGTGTTGTACCTGATGTTGAATAATTTACATGATAGTTCCAGGATGGAATATGAAAAATTAATGCGCTAATGGCACATGTATAAAAAATACAAGTTCATCTCATATATTTATGTGTAAATTCAACTTTCTCACTTTGGGTCCATGTCATGGCAGAATTATGATCCTTTGACTGGTTTACCACTATATGATATGTTGTCCATTATTTTTTTCGTTTTTAACTGCTCTTTAAATACAGGATCTCACTCAAACTTTCACAGTTGAATGACCACAATGTGTAGATAATCGTTAAGAAAGGAATAGTGACTCCAACCAGTTTTGGCTAAATTATGTCCCTTTGTTTTTGTGTCTACTGTAGAATATACAGTGCCATTGTCTGTGTCCATACATGTGTTGTGGAGGCATCAGTGTTTGTGACACATTTCTAGCGTTTCAAGAACTGCTTTGATGTTATTTTAGATACATTGAAGAATGCATAATATTGGTCTTGCATAATTATCAATTACCAGGTTAGGCACTTATTGCTTTTTAATTATGAAATAGCAGTAGAAAGTACAGCCACAGCAGTCCTTCTGTTTAATTAAAACACATTATTATGCATTTTAAGCTGATCTGAACATGAAGTGCTCAAGGTGGGCTAGTGTAATCACCTAATAATAATGTCCGGCTTTGTGCGTTGTGTAGTGTGGTGTGGACTATATGTAGGAAGAGTTTGAATCTGGGTCATGTGGGTCAACATACTAGGTCACTATAGGTTAAAGCTTATAAAAACCTTGTTACTGCTCGAGAGGCCACATTTATGACTCAATCTTGATGAAACTTGGTAAGAATGTTTCTCTTGACAATATTTATGTATAATAGTTTTGTAATTAATCATCATTATAATTTTTATGTATTGACAATATCTTTTACAGGTTTTTATCTGGGTTACAGGCTTTTAAAACCTAGGTCACCGGGTCAAATCATTGAAAACCTTGTTATCATGCTAGAGGCCATATTCACGACTCAATCTTGATAAAAGTTGGTTAGAATGTTTATGTTGGCAATATGAAGGCCATGTTTGAATATGGGACATATTGGGTAAAATTTGATTACGGGTCAAGTCTTCCACAAACTCAGATGAGCGCTTAACGGCCATCATGAACCCCTTATTATTACATATGCTGCCCTTAAAGCTTGAACAGGCATCAAAACATTCGCCCACAGCTGTAACAGTAAGAGTATCGATCAGAAGTAGGTCAAGCAATAACTGCAGTGTATTGCTAATCTCAATACCATGCAATCTTCCTACTTCATTTGAGGACAAAACTGAAATGTTTTTTTTGAGAATGCATTTAACAAACAGTGTTAAGCCTGATATTGTATGTTTTATTGCTATTGTAAGAAGGAATCTTAGTTATTGTATCAGTAATGATTGAAAGTAGTGCATATTTGTTATGACATCAGGTGCATTTTAAATACTCAAAAGCACAGTTTCAGAAGAACTATCATTGTTTGTTGAAAGGCTATTAACTGTTTTACTGCGACTAAATCAGTTTATGCAATTAAAGACTGTTATAAGAATAATAACAAACATATGGTTTTTTTTCTCAGGGTGATGCAAGTACATGTATTCAGCATGCTTAATTGGTATATAACCCTTTGCATGCTGGGAAATTTGTCGTCTGCTTAAATGTTGTCTGCTGAATTGTTAAAATAAGCATTTTCTTCATTTTTTTTCAAAGAATACTATCAGAATAGCAAACAGTTTGGATCCTGATGAGACGCCACGTTCTGTGGCGTCTCATCTAGATTCAAACTGTTTGCAAAGGCCTTCGAAATTCGGTTCCAGCACTGAAAGAGATAAGATGGACCATGTTTATATTCATGTGATGATTATTTATGTTACCTTTTTTTAAACGTAATTATTATTTGTTTATGGCTGTTTGGGTAAATTTATGACACATAATCATCTCTTGACGTAGAATAAAACCCTTATGCTAAGACTCTGGCTTTTATAACATTTATAACAAGACCCTTTGAACATTGTTTGATGTGTGATGTTTGGTACTTTTTCATATAGGCAATGTTGAGCAGAACCTTTACAACAATTATAACAAGATGCTTTTGAACATTCTTTGATGTGTGATGCTTTTTACATTTTTTATACAGGCATTTTGTTAACCAAGGTCATTTTTACCACAGTGAAATTGCCGTCAAATTTGCTCCTTTCTGTAATGATTGCTTCTTAAAATGTCTTTTTCCAAGAAATGTTTAAATGTTTTTATTAGCTACCTTATTTTGTTCTTAATACATGTATTTCTCCTGCACATATCAATTAAGACTATGTTGTCCTGAAAGATTGTTGTGCATGAATTGAAATGTATTTAATTTCAGGCGGATATGAAGAGTTCTCAGCCCTTTATCCATTCTTACGAACTCAGAAAATTATTTTTATGCCCAAGGTATGTAAGAAAATATGTTGGATGCATTGACCAATTCTTTGTAAATTACATGTAATTGAAAGTGTCTATCTTTTTCTCTAAGTATACAAAATTATATGATTAAAGAATGATACATCACACTTGTTTTCAATTTAACTGTGATTATATTAATGATTATACATATCTTTATCAATATTGAAACATGTACATGTAATTAAAAGTAATGCTAATTTATAGAGTGTTATGTGATCATAACTAATTTTAATTACCGGTACTGCAAAAAACATTTACCAATTTTTCAAGTGAATAGAAAAAGGGGTTTATTGCATGTGCGTAAATTGTTGTCCCAGATTAGCCTGTGCAGTCTGCACAGTCTAATCAGGGACGACACTTTCGGTTTTTATTATGTTTTTTATTTACAAAAAGTCTCTTCTTAGCAAAAATCCAGTTAAGGCGGAAAGTGTCGTCCCTGATTAGCCTGTGGGGACTGCACAGGCTAATCTGGGACAGCACTTTACGCACATGCATTAAACCCCCTTTTCACAGAGCGAGGCTCATAAACAATTGTAGGAACTAGATGAGATCAAGCCATACCCAGCGGAGATCCTCCCAGGCTTTCTGTATCTAGGCAACTGGCGCCAGGGTAACGCCCCCTACATACAGAAGGACCTCAAGATAAAGGGGCACATAAACTGTTGTGTGGAAGCAGAAACATTGTGAGTTTGCGTGCATCAGTTGCAATCCACTGATAATTTTAATTGATTTAATATTCATACAATCTGGTATAATGGGTTTGGATTTTAATTAAAACTTATCATGTCTTGATGCATTTGATGGTTGCTATAAATTACAACCTGGCTTTGTTCAGACCCTTGTGCAATTGATAACAGTATTTTATTAAGCTGAAGAATTTCACATTCAGAATAAATCTGACCGCTGAAATGCCGGTCTCTAAATTGAAATCTAGTAAATGGCTACAAAAAAGGAACTCTATTAAACTTAATTAACTATATTCAAAGTAAAATCATTGAACACCACTGATTGTTTTCTTTAAAGTAACCATTTTAGCCTTTTATATCAAATAAGTCCCTTACCAAAGGGTCCTGTCAACTCTTAACAAAGCTATTTCATACTGATCTATTTTTTGGTAATTTCATACTGATTCGTTAATTTTTTTTTACTATATAAGAAAAAATGTGTCTGAATTATTCATTATTCTTCAGAACATTTTAAATACCATGCTTAAAATGTTCATTAAGTGGATATGGCAGATTGCATGTAATTCCTATGCCCTTGGCCCAATGGTCAAGGTTACAATTTTAGGAAATTGACTAAGTCTGGAATATGCAGCGAAGAATACATCAGAGATTTTATAAATACTTGCCACAAATGTCCACCATGAGGAGATGGCATGTGATCTGCAAACCTATGCCCAAAGCTTAAAGGCCATGGTAACACTTACAGGGTTCATGTCATACATTAGCAAAATACAATTAGTCTGGACTGTAAAATTCTTCATTCATAAGGGAGCTTCAAATAACTTCCCAAAAATATTAACATGTGTCCTGTGCACAAGTGTCCCCAGATCAAGGTCATGCTTAGCTGTCAACAATCAAGCATAGGCATATATGTGACAGATATCCTTTAGATTCTAAAAGGTATGCTTCACCAGCATTATAGTTATAGTAACACCACCATGTTCTTTTTCAGTTACCCTGCAAATAGTGGTAACCTTCTGCACATACAGTGTGTTGACTCCAGTGATGCAAACCTGGCAGCAAAATTTGAATTAGCCTGCAAGTTTCTTGGTAGGTACCTGACATGGGTTATGTTATATATGTGTGCAACACTTACAATTTTATGCAACCATTTGAAACACAGGTGTAGTTTTGGAACACATAATCAAGCGGGCAGGCGTACATGCAGATCAATCTTTGTCTGGAACAAAACTTTGTGCAGCATGGATGGATGCTAAAATATGATGACAAGCATGAGAAAAAACCCAAGATCTAGGCCAAAGGTCAAGGTCACAATTCAAAGTCAAACATAAGAAATCAACCTCTGATACTTTTCCCGAGCATAACTTTGTCCATCATGGAATGGTTTGTCAAATAATTTGGCAGAAGTGGAAAGCATGAGATTTCAAAGTGTTGCGCTCAAGGCGCAGGTCAATAGGGTCAAATCAAGAATTCAACCCAGGACACAATGTCTTGACTATAACTTTGTTCAGCATTTAATTAAGGTTTAAAACACTTGGCTTACTTGACAACCATGAAAAGACAAAATGGAGATCCAGGCCCCTAGGTCTTAGGTAAAATGTTATTTTAATTTTGTAGAATGTGAAAGGCATGGTTAAGTGTAGTGTGATGTTCAAAAAGCATTTAATTAAGGTTTAAAAAACTTGGCTCACTTGACAACCATGAAGAGACAAAATGGAGATCCAGGCGCCTAGGTCTTAGGTAAAATGTTATTTTAATTTTGTAGTAGTGAAAGGCATGGTCAAGTGTAGTGTGATGTTCAAAAACCAAGTGTCCAAAAGCAAGATCTCAGTTAAAGGTCAAATGTCACATATATGAATAAAAGCTCTTTGTTGAGAGCTTTCCTTTGTTTAGCATAAATGTCAAATATCAGCACTTTGTCCAGCATGTTAAGACGGAAGGATAGCAACAAGAACCATGCAGGTCCCTAGGTTGAAGAATTTTAGTGTCAATTCAATTTCAAATGTAAAATTAAGGAGACTAATGCTTTGAGACTGACCAGTTTTCCTAAAAGGCTTCATTGATGGCCATATCTCTTTGACTTTGATAATCTTGATTGTAATAATTTGGTGCCATGTAAAGTAAGTCTTTTTATGCCCCCGAAGGTGGGCATATAGTGATCGCACTGTCCGTCTGTCTGTCCATCTGAAATTCCGTCACACTTTGCATTTAGGTTTCGAAAAATGTGGAAAAACACTTTGCGTTTAGGTTTACAAAAAATGTGGAAAAAGGGGTCATATGTCATCCTATGGTGACGCTCTTGTTTTTATTATTTTTAATTAATTGTTATTAAAACTAAGTTGACTGGTCAATAAATTAATTACTTTCACAAAAAACATTTGTATGGACGCTTTATTTCTTGTTTTATTTTTTAAGGTTTTAACCACGTACATTGTAATAACAAATAAAATTATAAACAGTATTAAAACTAATGTACATGTTGCTGCTGATGTTGCTGATGATGATGATGATAATGATTTACATTCTTTCAGACTCCTGTAAAGACAACAAGAAACCAGTTTTAGTGTTTTCTAACCTGGGTATCAGTCGAAGTGTTGCCATTGTGATTGCATACCTGATCTATCACAAAAAGATGAGTTTAGAGGTAAGTGTGCATTGTTGAATACTTTGGACAGTTTTATGGAAGAGGTTGTACAATCTATGAATGTTTTTTTATCTGTTCATTTGTAACTGCATTGTTATGGGAGTATTATAGCTATGTTTTAATTTAAAATGAAATTCATATATGATTGTCAAACATGGCATTTTGTTTTATACAGACATGTTTATGACTTAGTCTGTAATTGTGCATGTATTTGAATTTGCATTTAATTTGTGGCATACATTTAAAGTTGTTGGACATATGAATTTATTACAGTATATAACACGATGACATCTTATGTTTCTCGGTGAGCTTTTCCATTCCTTTTTGTCCACCATCTTCGAACAATAAACATCCATAATGCATTGTTTGTGAATTGGAAAACAACAATGATTCAGACAAATAAACTAAGAATTGTTGGTATAAGATAGGTCTCATCAATAAAAAGAGTGAAACAAATAGCCTTGTTGTTCTGACCGAAAAACTTTCTTTTAAAGATGATATGCATTGGTCACATTTGTCTCGTTTGGAATTAATCAAATAGGCATTCTTTATTATACCCTGCCGGTGGCTGAGGTATAGAGTTTTGGCCTTCTCCGTCCATCCGTCAGTATGTCCGCCTGTCACAAAATTTTCAGGGCTTTATCTTAAAAACCATATAAGACCTCAACATGAAACTTTATGGGTGTATAGATATCAAATAAGAGAAGTGCCATGCACAAGAACTTAACCCTACACTTTCTTAAATAAGAGTTATTTCTCTTTTTTGTATGTTTCACAATACTTTAAATATTAATGATTCATGAAAAAGGTACTATCTGCATTTAATTGTCCGCTGCAAACCAACCACAGGTAAATGAGTTGAAAACATAATTAAAAATGGCACAACCCTTCACTTACACTTTGTTTTTTAGTTTCCTTAAAAGAAATTCATTGGCGGAGGATATCAATTCAACAAAGATCCTTTTTCTTATCTCTATGTGTGTTTACAGGAATGTTTGCAGTGAACTTATATGCATAATAATGGGTTGTTTTATATTCTCATTGTTTTTTACAATTCTCTTTGGTTTCAGGAGGCATTCAATCATGCACGCAAGTGCTCCAATTACATTCAACCCGTGCAGGCCTTTATGGACCAACTTGCTGACTGGGAAAAGAAGGTCAGGGGGAAATAATCCAGAAAACTCATCGCAAAAACTGGGGCTCACCAACTACATTATTCTAATTACTGGTTATTTTGTATTATTTTGTTTTGAACTATTATATTTAATACATTAACTTTTTCCCATCACTCTGAATTACTTATTTTGAAATTCAGAAAGTGTTTTTTTTGTTACGTTTTTTTTTGTACAAATATGTGTATAATTTGGTAATTGTTAGATATATATTTTATTTATCTGTGATAGTTGTTACAAGAACTTTTACAAATATGTTTTATTATGTTTGCACATATTTCCGTTGTCAATGCTATTGCATAGCCAAATTTATTACATACCTTGTTATTGAATGGTTTTGTTTTATTCAATTTGCGCACTTATTGTTGATAGTGAAATGTTTAGAAATTATATTGTCTTCAAATTAAAACTCAATGTAACTTGTTTGAAGTATAAATGAAAACATGTTGATCAGCTATGACCAGAAACATTGCACATCAAAATCAAAATGGCTATGAGGTGTAAAAATTTAAATGATTTTTCTCTCAAATAAGTACACTATGTAAAATTTGTGTCTGTTTATCAATCATGTATTCCTTTTCCATGCAGTTTTCTACAGATTTGAGTAAAATCATGAAAGCCTAATAACATAGTGTTTCTTGTATTCTTTGAGAGAGAAACTACATGGACATGAGTACATACTAACAACATGTTTCATATTAATTAATCGTATGCATATTACATAGGATATATTTGTTGTTTTCCAAGGAATTATTATTACATTTTATATGGTTAGAAACATGTGAGAAAACCCCCGACTTAACATAAGTATATTCAAACTTGCTCTGAAACTGAACTATGATTACAGCAAAGTAAAGAAACTAGGTATGCTTTAAATATCCTAATTACGTCAATCATGAGCACATTCATATACATGTATGTGTCGCGTTTTGAGAAAACTGGGCATAATGCATGTGCGTAAAGTGTCATCCAAGATTAGCCTGTGCAGTCCGCACAGGCTTATCAGGGACGACACTTTCCGCTTTTATGACATTTTTCGTTTAAATGAAGTCTCTTCTTAGCAAAAATCCAATTAAGGCGGAAAGTGTCGTCCCTGATTAGCCTTTGCAGACTGCACAGGCTAATCTGGGACGACACTTTACGCACATGCATAATGCCCAGTTTTCTCAGAACACGACACATATTAGCGCTGTGACCATTGGGTGACATTTGATCGGAACACAAAGTCACAACCAAATTTAACAGCGTATCTGTGTATTAATCTGAGTAAATGAAAAATGCTGACGTCAAGATGGCTGCTCTAGAGGAACAAATCTTACAAAAAAATAACTGAGTAAAGGTGCATAACTCAAGTAAAAAAACACCATAAACTTGTGGGTGGAAACATTAGCTACATGGTAGTAATATTTTAAGTATTTATACTTTAAATTAGATATATTTGTTACATTGGACTTCATGAAAAATATTTAAAAAATAAATATAATTGAGGCATAAATCTTAACAAAACAAACAGATATACGGCGGTAGCTTTATTTAGTGAATACAACACTAGTATTGCAATTTAGTGGATACAGTTATAGTATTGCAATTTAGTGGATACAGTAATTCATTGCCATTGAGTTGATGCAGTAATAATATTGCAATTTTGTGGATACAGTAATAGTACTGCAATTTAGTGGATACAGTGATAGTATTGCATTTTTGGATACAGAAATAGTATTTCAATTAAGTGGATACTATTATAGTATTGCAAGAGAATATTGATTATTAAAGTAATGGCACAAGACTTATCCTTACCTCAGAAGAGGGAGGAAGACGGATTGTAAAACACCTCCCTTCAAAGTCATTCAAAACATGTATATTTTGTATAAAACTGATAACCGAATAGATATGTAAGTAACGTGACTCGCATATGTGTACAAATATATCGAGATTCTTTAATAAATTAACACAACAACAGTGCACTTCCCACACATGTTTTGTTTATTTTAATAGGAACACGATATTTAAAACATCTGTATTTAAAAACGATAACAGTAGATATAAAGATTCTGTAAAACAGTTGTAAAAACTACTTGAGTGTTTGTGGTATTTACCAAATGTTTTAGATTGATTATTATAATTAATACATATTACAATGTGTATACTTTTTATAACTGATTGGGTTTCAATCTTAATTAGCTTTTTTTGTCAAAGGAACACCGAAAAATAAGTACATTAATATGTTCTTCAAATATTGTAAATATTTGTTTAACAATAAAACTATGTTGTAAAATAAAAGAAAGAAAAAACACACTTCTATAAGTTTATGAAAAGAAACTACAATGATTGAACACTTAAAATGTAATTCAAATAATTCAAATATTTAAGGGCAATGCCAACATTCCTTTACGTTTTAGTGCTACTACATTCAACGTGATAGTAAATCTTTAAGTATAGATAGATACTATTTTCAAAATCTTTCAAATATAGATGTGCATTATTATTTGCATAAATTTAACATGTACTTGTATAATTCAATAGACAAGCGCATTTTTACCAACAATTAGCTCTTTTGTCAAAGAAACACAAAACCATTGGTAAATAAAAATGATATTTAGATATTATAGTTACAATCAATTTATGTTATAATATAAAATATATAAGAAACAACAATGATTGAACAATTAAAATGTAATTCAAAATATCTATGAGCAATAACATATTTTGTTAAGAACTACTACAACATAATCAAGGCCGATTTAACATATTGTCTACGCAAGGAACCTCCTAAAATAGTAACATTACTATTGTCTAGTTAATATACATTCTAGAAAAAAACGTTCATACGTGAGATAACATATACAAATATTAAATGTAATAAATTGATAGTTATAGAAATGTTTAGTGGACAAATATGTATATATGTTTTACCAAAAATAAAACACAAAACGGCTTAAGTAAGCTGACATGTAAACATATTCTTCGTTATTAAGAACCAGTTTTTAACATGTATTAAACTATAAATATATAAACAGCGAACAAAAAACAGCAACAACAACCAGCGTTTTCAATAGAGAACAACAAATATATTAATATATTTTACTGTATAGTGCGGAAAATCGACAAGAGCTAATTGATTCGTCGAACGTACGTGTAGTACCGAATAGATACTGCAACGTTAGTATTCTCAATTATTATATTGTAACAGTATAGATATAGAGAAAATGGTATACACAAAATAACGTTATAATTTTCTGTTGTTTTTTTGTTTCCATCCATTTAAAACAGTTCATTATATGAGTCGCTTTCTGAGAAAAAATGTGCGTAAAGTGTCGTCCCAGATTAGCCTGTGCAGTCCGCACAGGCTAATCAGGGACGACACTTTCCTCCTTATCTGGATTTTTGCTACGAAGAGACTTCCTTTAAACGAAAAATGTCATAAAAGCGGAAAGTGTCGTCCCTGATTAGCCTGTGCGGCTGCAAAGGCTAATCTGGGACGACACTTCACGCACATGCATTATGCCCAGTTTTCCCAGAACGCGACCCATATGAAACCGACGTTCAACGATGACGGTCTAGTCCTATATATCCATACGACTTCCGCGATATTTACAGATAAAGTGTAAAACCAGCTAAATAAGCATAAAGTTTATTGTATCTCCAGTCAAATGATGCTTAATACATGTATCATCGCCCAAAAGGGAGAGAACAAATATCGTTCACTGTTTCGGTTATGATATAACACGTTATCAAACCGGAGATAAAAAGTGCAACGCCAAGCTTCCTTTACGATTAAGTGCTATTACATTCGACGTCATAGTAAATCTTTAAGTACAGACAAATAATATTTTCAAAATCGCTAAAATTAAATACATGTATGCATTACACGTACAACTTTAGTAACTTAACATGAACATGTGTAATTTAATGGACACACGCATTTTTTACCAACAAAACCATGCTCTTTGTTCAGGTCATTTCAACTTGCCTCATATTACAAGTGAGTATATTTCTAATAAACATTTCTTCGTCCCCAAAAACCATTGGTTACATCCACAACGTAATTCCTTCATTTCTTAGAAGTAGCAACACTGTTACTAAGCACCATCCCGGTGTTTAGCGCGAAGAGCGGGGTGCCTTGGGTTTGCTCTTTGGTCCCGTCTGGTTCTGCAAATCAAGAAGAGACCATTTAAACGATAAGTTCATCTTACCACTGAATGTTTCAATATCGCCGGGCTTTAGGATTTTTCTGTCGGCCTTTTGTATGTACATGTGTATCGCTGTTGTTTATGAGAAGGTCGTTCATGAACGGATGGGTTTCATACATACAGCTTTCTTTGTTTAAAGTTTTGAAGTAATGTATAATGTTTGTCATTTTAAATAATAGTGTTACTTGAATTAATTACTTGCGTGAAGTATTTTACCATTGTAACTTTGTAAATGTTTAATATGTGGCGTTATAATAAATACTTCTGCTAATTAGTATGAAATTGTATTGTCCTCCTAATCATCCTGCCCCTACCTCCGATGGAATGGGCGTTACGGTTTCCCTGTCGCTATTCTGTCGGGACTTGCCGGCAGAGTTGATAAAACTCCAAGCCTTCTTCGCCTGGTCACGTGCTCGGTCCGTCACTTCCGAGCTACGCAACGTCACACCGAAAATATCCTCGTGGAACCGGTTACTTTCCTACAATTTACATTGGGGCGATTTTTTAACCGAAAACCGTTAGTCATTAAGCAACAAAATCAATTAATCAATAATCGAAATGTTGAAGAATACAGCATGGTAATAAGGAATGATTAAGATTGTATTACTCTAATATTTAGGTTAGCAAAAAGAGAGCGCGGCACGCTATGTGGTCGTAAAGCACGAGTTTTTTTCTCTAACTTAAATATGCGCTCTATAATACAAATGAACGAGCTCTTAAATTTACCCTAAGCTTCAAAATGAAACTTTTAGCGTCATGTTGTGTCAGGTTGCCTTCCGACGCTAGAATCTTTTCGAGCGTTGCCGTTACGTCAGAAGCCATTTTGACGTCACCACACACGTAAAAGTGACCGGACTCTTTAACGATGCAGCGGAACACGTCGGCAGAATTCTGTTTCAGAATTGTTTGGACGTAGGTCTGAAAAAGGTCGAGCATCTAAGACGCTTACAGAAATACTACAGCAGAAATGCTCAAGGTTCAAACTAGGTTGTTTATAATCATTTAGATCAATGCAAAATAAAATGGCAGTGTGTCGCGTTCTGAGAAAACTGGGAATAATGCATGTGCGTAAAGTGTCGTCCCAGATTAGCCTGTGCAGTCCGCACAGGCTAATAAGGAACGACACTTTCCGCCTTATCTGGATTTTTGCTAAGAAGAGACTTCATTTAAACGAAAAATGTAATTAAAACGAAAAGTGTCGTCCCCGATTAGCCTGTTCGGACTGCACAGGCTAATCTGGGACGACAATTTACGCACATGCATTATGCCCAGTTTTCTCAGTTCACGACACAAGCATTCACCTAGTTTTATCTGACAATATGTTGAGACCCCCCTATACATTTTTTTAAATAGCTTCGATTAATAGAATTATATTTCTCAAGTAAAAAACAAGTTAATTTATGTAAAATCATAATTTTAATGAACGGTAATAGTTCTGTAAAATCGATTTTGATTCAATATCGAATGCATCCGATATGTGCATATAACGTAGATCTATATTTTGTTTAGAAACACTTAGTCTTAAAGACGCAAACTGCAAACATTACAGCCCTGCAGATGTTTAACACAAACTTCTGACGGACCAAACGGAACTGTCACAATAGACTCTCGTCGATCTGACCCGTGAGAAGGGAGTACCGGAGAAAATTGCACTTATCCGGTATGCAGGGTGTGATTTAAGAACCACCTCAGCGGAGGAAAATGCCTTACCCCCATACAGGGTTCAATAAAACTCATCATTTGTACATAGATCCAGCAAAGTCTATGTGTAAAATAAGGTTGGCATTGAAAGGGAGGAAATTAGCTGGAAGGAGGAGAAATCACACCCCTGGGTATGGTGACAAGCAACCTCAATTGCCCCTTCCATTGAGTTTACCTTAGGGACGTTTGGTTCTCTTGACAATGCCGTATAGACTTCCCTCAGCACGCCGTCTGCTTTCATTTGTTGCAACTCGTCCCGGTAGATGGCGTCCATTTCGATGTTCCGGCAGCCAAAGTATAGGTAGATGTCTCCCCAGCCCTGGCGACTTCCGCCTAAAGAATTGATAGGGTCTTATGGTAAACGTCACAATGGTTTTGAACAGAGAATTATAAACACGTAAGAAACATTTAAGTCAGGATAACGTCAAGTCTGTGATAATTTTCAGTCCAAACAACGCAGTCAACGTTTCGTTGGTTGACCTGTCAAAAAAACCATTAAGCCTTGCACTCAATTGTTCAATGTCTGAACGGCCAAATCAGCCAACGGACTCAACTAAAATCTAGTTATATTATTACTTTATTAACAGCTCATTATTTCACACATAATAGGCCGTGTCTAAATTGGACCTTAATTAAAGGGTTGAACAACTCCATCATTTAGTCATGTTTCTTATGGTAAGAAAAGCTAGGACAATATACTAGTAGTATTGGTATAGCCGAGAGCAGCTAGGACAATATAGTGTATTCGTATATTGAAAAGTTAAAAAAAAAAATAACCCCACTGCCGACCGTATTAACGTTTTGGGTATAATTTTCATTGAAGTAAATCTATGATTATACTACCAGGACCGGTATTCGACGACACATTCTTTGATTAATAGTGAAGAAGACTATTCATCTGTTTGGTTCCAAAAACAAATGTTTTTAATCCATCATCGGTCTATTTCTGATTGTTAATTTCTTCATTTGAAAAAAAAAGAAAAGAAAAAACAACAAGTGTCATAAGTCGCACTGATTTGTCCAGATGATTAATCCGGCATTTGGCAAACACAGGAAGTATTATTTCTTGAGTTCATTCCTTTTTCTAAAATCTGGGGGCCAGACGCTCGCTTATTCTCAAAAAGTACACACACAGTCGAGGATTTGGTGTGAAATTAGAGTATCTGCTGAACTTTTGTTACAAGATAGACACTTCACTAGACAGACCAGTTTCACACTCTTTACTAGAATGACCAGGTTCACACTCTTTCCTAGACATGCAAGTTTCCCACTCTTTACTAGATAAAACAGTTTCACACAATTTACTAGATAGACCAGTTTCACACTCTTTACTAGATAGACCAGTTTCACACTCTTTAATAGATAGGCCAGTTTCACACTCTTTACTAGATAGACCAGTTTCACACTCTTTACTAGATAGACCAGTTTCACACTCTTTACTAGATAAAACAGTTTCACACAATTTACTAGATAGACCAGTTTCACACTCTCTATTAGATAGATAAGTTTCACACTCTTTACTAGACAGACAAATGCCATACTATTTACTAAATAGACCAGTTTCATACTCTTCAGTAGATAGTTCAGTTTCACACTCTTTACTAAATAGACCAGTTTCAAACAAAGTCTCTCGCACACATACGCTGCGGTTTCGGCAGCATCTCCATGTCGATCTTTCGCTGCTGCCAGAAGGACCGGAAGGGTGCAATCCCGGTGCCCGGGCCTACAAGAATGATGGGAACGGTCGGGTCGTCCGGCATGTGGAACGCGAGTGCACTAAAATGCAGACGAGAATTGCGATCAATTTAAAGCACGTGGATGTCCGTGTTTTTAATTAACAATATAGTGAATCCATTTTATTTCATTAAGTTTATACATGTCAATGTGTACATTGTAAATTAACGGTTATTATTTTATCGAAGTGCAGGTTATATAACTTCATAAACTGACTCAACACAAACTTGCCTAAATGCATGAGACTGTTGCATCGCTTGTATACCGTCACGTGTTTATGGTAAAACACTCAACTGTATCTTATTATTACATCATAGTATCCATGGTATCTGATGCCTTATATCTGTAACCAAGTTTCCTTTAAAATACTATACTTACTGCCTGACGAGGCACGGTATGGTGTCTCCCTCCTCTTGTCTGTTCAACCAGTTAGAACACACACCCTCGTGCAGTGCACTGGACTTGCCTGGAAAATAATGGGCATATAGTTTATTAATGCCTTATTCAGTCAAAACAATTAGAAATATTCCTTGGATTTTGAGACGCCAATATGTGCTAGACAGAATCCTCACTACGGTGCGTTCAGACGTCATCTTATCACTAGATTGAGAATGCTTGTAAACGACTGCATTGATATAAATATTGATATACATAATATAATGTAGTTATATTTGTACTGATGAAAGTGTTGATAATAGTGTTGTTGTTGTTGTTGTTGTTGTTGATGGTGGTGGTGGTGGTGATGATGATGGTGATGTTGTTGTTGTTGATGGGGGTGGTGGTGGTGATGGTGAAGATGACGATGACGACGATCACATTTTTTTTATTTATTATTATTATTATTATTATTATTATTATTATTATTTATTATTATAATTATAAAAAATATTATTATTATTATTATTATTATTATTATTATTATTATTATTATTATT
>VMBQ01000282.1:112042-137042 GCA_007657795.1 Dreissena rostriformis
AAGTTATACGATTACAGAATTTGTATGACCGTGACAAAATATAAACAACGAACGCGTGATTTATATAATATATTGCGAAATAAACATTGTATTATTATTATTATTATTATTATTATTATTATTATTATTATTATTATTATTATTATTATTATTATTATTATTAAGGATAAAAAAAGAAATGCGCTTGCATTCTAACGTTGCTTTATGTTAACTTTGAAATGTTACTAGGCGCTCACGCCATGTCACCTTGTGTGCGGTACTTCACCACAGCAACGGTGGCGTGTATCTCGCCCTGAAACGCCTTCAGGGAGCTGCTGATGGAATAGAAACGAGACTGCAGCAGCGGAAGTTGCGTCAGCAGCAGTGTAGCCGGCACACGCAGGCTCGGGAACTCATCCAGCACGTGCACGATGTTTGGGTAGGACTCAAACTTCCACTCCTCGTACACATCAGATTCCTAGGCATACAACGTCATTTTGAGTTTTGAAATATGACAAGAATATGATTGAATCATGGAATCCCGACATTCTTCAGATGGATAAAATCCCGCTCGCCCATTTGGTATAAAGATGATTTTCTTTTCAATATTTTAAAAAGACTAGAAATTTCCGATCAGGTTTTTTTGAAACCGATACATTTAGGACTTCATACAGTCAATTGTCAATGATGTGTCATCGGTATGCATACAATGTAAACATATGGTGGAAGGACCCTGGCGGCCATACGAGACAATATGCTTTTGAGAATGTCCAGTTTTACGTATACATTGACTTTTTTTATTTTGTACTATAATTATGTATTATGTATAGCATTTACCAAGTCGATTTCCACACACATGTTTATTTGACAAAATATGACGATACTCTTCAAGTTAGTAGTATGCACGTTTATATTTACAATAGCTAGTTTTTCCAGACTGTCCCGGTCGCAGTCCTTGGTTGCCTGGGTTGCGAACAGCTTCAGCAGCGCCTGGCTAGGGGGCGTGGTGATGTCCAGGTAGCGCGTGAGCGCCGTGCGTAGAGTACATACGGGCAACTTGCCGTAGGGGTCCCAGGACTTCATGTTACCTGCACCGTACACGAGCGTATTTGTAATATGACACATATAAATAATAATCATACTTTCAACTTTTTTAACAAATGAACACTTGTTTAAGTACATGTATGATGTAAACGAGCTGCTACATGAATATCATGCATGTATGTAATACTATATATTGAAAGTAAAATTTGCACCCCATCCAAAAAAAAAGAAACACGTGGGTTTTTGTTTGTGATTTTCACAGGATATCTGGTAATTTTTGTGATTTTCTATGAAAGGAATTTTATTCTTTAAGAACATTTGTCGGAGGACATAAACTATTCAAGGCAATATAACCACATACCCATAGGCGTAGAGCGCTCGTTCATGACTTCGATCTTGATCAGCTGATCAGGGGACGGGGCGTTGTGGAGGCGCATCAGTATAGCGTCCACGAGGGAGGCGGAGTTCTCGGAGAAGATAGCCACGTGGTCCCCGGGATCGTACAGCAGCTCGCCCGACCCCATGGTCGCGTCCAACTTGATCAGAATCGTCTGGCGGCTGTTCCAATACGCAGGTAAAATATATGCTATTACAATTAATATATGTATTACAATTAATATTTTTCAAATGTTTCGATGGTGTATGGATTAATAGTAATTTTCATCATCGGTACCCACATACCCTCAAATACAATATGATTTATGATAAAACATGCCGTTGTGGTTACGGTATATTAATAGCATTAATAGATTTAGACGATGGGTTATATTAATCGTGCATTTATACACGAAATGAGCTAAGTCGAGTTTGATGATCGTGTCGCGTAAACTAAATCTTACACCCAAAGCTGTGTGTTGTTTCAACTTGTTATATTAAGGAACGCCTACTATGCAAAGAAACTGGCATTACTAATAGGGAACAAACGTAAACTGGTAAAAAATATGTTCCTGATGGTGCCTGTACTCACTCGGACTCGCTGGACTGCAACTGTTGGCGCTCAACAAACCGACAGGGTAGCACGTTCTTGCCATGAATGGTAGACAAAGCTGGAACACAACACCCAATACTAAAACTGCATACAATACAACAACTGTCACCGTTGGGCATTTTCTGTTAGTGGGTTCTAACATCAAACGTCGTCTTTAACACTATTACCGGTAGGTATTAAACCTGCATTTACATGCATTAATTCAAAGATCAGTAATCGTGTTTAAACAATACAAGCAAGACATATATTGCATCTTTGTTAATTAGGCCAAATACATATTCTACTGAAAAGTCATGTTATTGTGGTAACATTATGTTACAAAGACTAACCCTCAATGATTCCCGGCGCCTTAGTTCCAGTCGCAGGCGTCACCCGGAACCGGTCCGGGGTCCAGTGGCTCTCCGTGGTGGTCAGGGAACCCGTGGCGTCCTTTAACATTCGGTCGTCGCCGGTGCAGAATGTCTCGCACGCCGCCTGAAATGTGACGTAATAATGCGTGCAAGTTAGTGCAAGCAGACAAGTGAAGGCACCCGAGTTACACTGAGCTAGTGAAATCATCGCCAACGTTTGGCTACATTTACGTGTATTTCAAAGCTTCATAGCAATGCCTAACAAACACATGGACATAAATAAAAGAACATCTCGTTTAATCTTCTTCGCCTTTTTTAAGACTTTGAAAACGACGTCTGTTCGTGTAAAGACACACACGCGGCTTATATTTAATCGTCCTGAAAGCTGGACATGTATCAATATCATTCACACATGCCTCATTCCTTAAAAAAAAACTAAACAGTCTATTAAAGCAAGGAATATATTAAAAGCAGATACACATTTAATCTGAATCCCGAATTCATAAATGATTTATCAATAAGAAAAATGGAACTCCGGACACATTATCAGAATGGGAATTCTTTTTACCATCGGCTGGTCATTTATTTAAGGAAAGTGACACATATGCTCCACTGACCTTGAAGACGTCTTTTGCCCAGGTGCGGAAGGACTCCTCCTGCCCGCATAGTTCGTCGCCCTCTGCCAGCGTGTGGATCCGCTCCGCCCCCAGGGACGCGAACATTGTATCTACATAGTGGGCGAACGCGCAGAAGTTCGGATAGGCGCTCGAACCCAAGCCGAACACAGAGAACCTGTCCGTAGCAGACAAACTTGTTCAAGTAAAATAAAAGCTCCAGGAAATTCTCGAATAATCTGTATAATAGACAGCACATTTGTGAAAAAGAGTGTAAATACCAAGAACAATATCACCATTTATTTATAAAATGACAATGCGTTGAAAACATTAAACTGATGGCTTACTCTTCGTCTGCTACAATTCCTTTAGAAGGGGCGGCACAATTTAACACGACGTCATCAAAATCGGCTATACTAGTATTTGCGAACAAAGTCAAAAGGATCGAACCTGACGTTGCTAAGCGGCCCGGTCTCAAGGGTGAGATTATCCTCCACTGATTTCGTGGAATCTGATGATGTCATGCTCTCCTGGTCGTCATTTGAATGCTCCGAGCCGGGCTCGTCCGACAACGTTCGTAAATAAGATACCTGTCTTGACATCCTGGCAAATTTCAAAGTGATGGAGATAGTGTGCATGTTAGTTTTTATAAGCTTCAAATAACCATATTGTTCACAAGTAATGTTTTTTACATATGCACTGAAATATATTTATTGTATGATTCTGACTCATGCACGCTTCTAGCAATCAATCAAATTATTTGCCAGCGGAAGAAACAGGACCTCAACGGAAACAAAACCATTGGTTTACATCGTACTCTTATTCACGTATCTACGTTATAAAGATAGTTAAGAAATATACGAGAATATGTTTATGTTTATACATGTACAAGAAGAGTACCACCTTAACATATAGATAATTATATTTTCAACGTCTAAGCCGACTTGCTCAGTTGATAGAGCACTGGACTACAAATCAGAGGATCGCGGGTTAAATCTCCAGCCCGGACACATAATATGTGTGGTGGTATTGTCCCCCTTCCTCTGATTCAAGAAGGGCAGTTGACAGTAACAGGCATTCGTGTGTGCACTTTACGCTGGTACATAAGCTAACGGAAAAGTGTAAGTTATTACACTGACCGCCGTGATATCACTGAAATACTGTTGACAACGGCGAAAAATCCAACAAACATAACGTATTAAAAGGATATATTCTTTTTGAACGAAATTTAGAAATTTAGAACCATTGTCAAAGTCTGCATTATGGTAACAGAAGTTCGGAATGTCAATGCCCTAACTCCTCAATATATTTACATCAGAGTGCTATCAATTTGCGCTGTAACAGAGTTACATGCTACACATTACGCGCTTTAATACGTGTTATTTCACATTAAATGATAATTACAATGAAAATGTATAATTGAAACAAAGTATTGAAAACTTACTTGTCCTTTGTCTCCGGGTGCTTTGTTTCTAGAAGGTACTTAGCAAAGGACTGAAAACAAACAAAAAAGATACTGTTTGCACCGCTTGGCGGTATACTCAACGAAATAACGGTAGCTTGAAGCTTTAAAAATAAGACAAACGAGCAATACGAGTAACATACGAGTACCCAGACGGTCAGCTACAAGTGGGTGATGCTTATCAGAAGCGTTTATTTATATAGCGCAGACTCTGAATGATATGTATATGCCGAAAGGACCAAAGGCCCTAAGGCGCTCACCTCAAACACCAAAAATTTACTGTTTTGAGCAGGTAGTGTTAACTATGTTTTACAATAATTATATCACAACACCTTGCAGTCATGTTAAAACACAATTCATTTTTTTTTAACGCAGTCCAGATATTATATGTGCGAGACTGTTCTCCAGGGCACGCTAGAGGGAGGTAGACGTCGAGGCCGTCAAAGAAAAAACTGGATGGACAATGTAAAAGAGTGGACATCCCTTCCCATGGATGAATTACTCTCAGCAGCACACAACAGGCCTGACGGGAGGAGGATTTCTGTATCGTCGTCCCTCATTCCCCCACCCCCAACGGCCAAACCGGTCAAGGGATTGATGATGGTGAGATATTATAAGAACACAAATATTTTTACCATATATTTACCATGCTTAATAATGAGTGGATAACAATTGCAATTTCTATAAGTGTTAACATGGTTTAATTGTAGCCAGATAAGATAAAGAAAACTGCCCCGCCTCATGGCAGTCAGGTTTTTCATTGGATGGAATCATATCTCACTCGGCTGAGTAATTACTAGAACAGATGTTCGCACCAAGTTTCATACATATTGGGCAATACTTGTAGCTTTGAGAGTATTCAAACGCAAAGTAATCCAGACGAATAACGAACTATTTTTCTAAGGCCACTTGACCCAGTTACGAACTCGGTCGAGATACTCGTAATTTGGAAAAAGGTTCTGATTAAGTTGCGTGAAGACTTGGCAATAAATGTGGCATCTAGAGTGCTCACATGCTTTTTCTTTAATTGCCTCTATTGGTATAGTTTATGACCCCACATTACCAAGTTTAAACTTGGTTGAGATATCTTTGGAAAACATGTTCTGATTAAGTTTCCAGCAATAATTGTGCCCTCTAGAGTGTTTACAATACAAGCTATTCCTTTAATTTGCGATCCTGTTCGAATTCGTGTGCGATATCATTGGGGGGAAACGTTATGACAACGTTTTATTAAGATTATAGCAATACAATTGACCTCTACCTAGGTTTTGATCCCTAGTGGTCCACTTGGAAATCAACAGAGATATTATTGGAACAAATGTTTTGATCAAGCTTTATGAAGATTGGTCAATAAATGTGGCTAATAGAGTGCTCACAAGGCAAAGATTGACGACGGGCGGAGCACGACGAACGACGGACAGAAAGGGATCTCAAAAGCTCACTATTAGCACGTTGTTCTTATATGAGCTAAAATAATCGGGCACACTAAGACTCCCTTAACCCTTTGCATGCTGGGAAATTTGTCGTCTGCTAAAATGTTGTCTGCTAAATTTCTAAAATTAGCATTTTCTTCGATTTTTTTTTCCAAGAATACTATCAGAACAGCAAACAGTTTGGATCCTGATGAGACGCCACGTTCTGTGGCGTCTCATCTGGATACAAACTGTTTGCAAAGGCCTTCAAAATCCGGTTCCAGCGCTCAAAGGGTTAAGTTAGTTAGCTACGTGATTTTGTTTCAGTTTTTCAGTGTTCATCTTTCTGCTTCCTAAGACGACACTGCACTTTCGAATCACCCGTCAAATCTTTTGTCGACCAAAAAAACACGTTTAAATGATTACGTAATAAAAGGGGCGTATCACGGCAAATACGATCTATAATGTATATTTAACATCGTCTCCCTTTCCAGTGATTAAATTTGTACTATCATACCAGAAACAAACACAATTTCTTCGCATTTCATGTTATTGAGTATTTGTTTCACATGTTAAGAAGTAGGACATAATACAATAGAATAACATTACCTATTACCAATAAATAACACAATATTTTAGAAAAACAGGACGATGTATCGGTTTAGTAATTGTCTACATTTGACAGTAACACCATTGATATCCCCCCTTTACTTTTGAGACAGAAAGTATCTTTAAGGATTGTCCCAATATCCAGCCACGTGACCTACCTCGCCGTTCTCCGGCGGGTCCCCGTTTCCGAACGTGCTCGTGACAATCAACACGAGCGCCTCGTGCTCCAACTCCGTGACGTCATACTCCTGCATGCTGTACACCTTAAACATAGTAAAGACACACATGAGAAAAATATTGGTGATGAAATTGAAACGCTGATATAGTTGAACACTTTACTTTCATTTGATATTTGAAATTTGATTAATTAATGCTAGACTGATAGTTATTGTAGTTTGAGGTCCGTCATACCTTGGAAAACCTCGCGTTTTCATACACAAAAGGTGTCAACTAGTTTGAACAATTAATTGCTAACTGAAACGATAGTTGGCTAACATTTTCATGTGAAAACCATATAATGAAGTCTAAAGAGTAAATGTATAACGCCAGCCATTGCAAAAGACTTATCAGCTAATATAGAGCTAGATTGTAGCAATGGGGATAATACACGTTGTGATGATACCAAAATATTACACTAGGTTGATAATCAATTGTATGTTAACCTTCTGGGAAATCGTGATATTTTTGCTCTACATTAAGAGACATATTTTCGTTAAAATGAGTAATACACATTAGTACAATCAAATGAGACCTATTATTTGCATTATTCCATTATGCGCCTACTAAAAGTGCAATACCCAAATTACATGTTTGACATTAAATTCATAAGCTAAATTGACCTTTCGCCAAAATATCATACACAACATCCTAATTTTATTCATCCACATCAGACGTCCAAATGACTGTTAAGTAGCTGATAATTAGTGATAATTAGTGAGACACAGAAAATAATGGCTTAACCCATTTATGCCTAGTGGACTCTCCCATCCTTCTAAATTGGATCAATTTTTTTCCAAAATTAGGGATGTCTAGTATATTTATTTCTTTATTTATAATATTTCTTACAGAAATTCCTTTAAGCAAACAGCGCAGACCCTGATGAGACGCCGCATCATGCGGCGTCTCATCTGGGTCTACGCTGTTTGCCAAGGCCTTTTTCTAGACTCTAGGCATACATGGGTTAATGGCATATTGTTCAGAATATATACACATTAGAGCATAATAAACTACTAGCCTTCAGAATTTCTGCAAAGTTAAACATGAACAATATAAAAAAGCGATCACAAAAGACGGTCAAAAGGCGATCACAAAAGACGGTCAAAAGGCGATCACAAAAGCTCACCATGAGCACGTTGTTTTTATGTTAGGCAATAAGAATAAAAAAGTTAACCAAAGTCGGTCAGAATAAGAAGAAGGATGGAAACGGGGAAAATACAATGCCACAACCCGTCCATATATAAGGTTACTTTTGCATCAAAGGCGTGTTTGAAGAGTTGACAGAGGGTCTTCGCGAACCCCTCGGACTTGCCGGTCTCCGTGGCGTACAGGATCACACACTTCACCCGTCGGGCCAGAGCCTTGCCCATTAGCTTCGCTGAGAACTTCACTGCCCTGAAAAACGGAAAGGCGTTTATCAGTTTGGCCTGATTCATCGCCCGGTGAATGTTTAAGGAATTAACCGGCATTACTAAATAAACCGTCATGGCACGTGCAATCAGTGGAGCAATTTGACTATATTTACCGTCTTGAAACATTAAAGAAATGAAACAATCGGAAGTAATTTATCGTCCAAAATGAACAAAATCGCCACTGAGGCGGCTGCCTGCATTACTCCGACACGCGGCTCCGTACCTGGCCAGCTCCCGGAAACCGATCTTCCTGCGTGGTCTGTCCGTATTGGACTTGGTGCGCTCCTTGTCCTTCTTCCACACGTGCGTCTTCCAAGCGTCCGCCTGACCAAGACAAGAATCATGTCAGACGTGTATAACAGTGATCTCGACGAGGTGAACGAAGATGATGATTTTGATGATGTTGTTTCAGTTGTTTTAATAGTTTTTGTTATTTGTTAAGATGATGATGATGTGATGATTTGGAAGACGAAACAATGCCGATGAGGTTGACGGAGAAGATTCTTAGTCACATATATTATTGTAGTCCAAGTATAAAGCAATCGACACCTACTGCCTAAATTGTATAAAAAGATATGTTTAGCTAACCTGATACTCAAAGCTGGGCTTGAGCTTGTAATTCAGCATCTCCTGATGAAAGACGGACGTGAGACTGCTACTCATAGGCGGCACGACCCACACCCAGTCGGCCGGACATCCGCCGCGCAGCTTCTGCTCGTTGTCCAGGTGCTTCATGAACGACTCCGAGGCGGCGTGGTGGTCGGTGATTGTGACTCCTTGAGACTGTGTGTATGGGGAGAACATACAGCGGCGATAAGAACCAAACATGAATTCAGGCACGTGATTGTTACCCCTTGAAACTATGTATGTGAGAGAACAAACGATTTAGGCATGTGTGCCAATTATATATGCACGCTATTAATGTTCGCGATTAACTTTTGAGAGATAAATCCGCACTGCGTTTTTCTTGTATTGTAAAAAGTGGCTGATTTTCAAACATGCTACTATTTCATCAACTAAATGTATATATTATTAATTATTAGTTAACAACAATTGAAAATACAGTGCAGAACACGAGGAACATTGTCAACCTTGTTCGGTACTAATGCAATGCCGGGTACCTGGTAACTGTGAAGCACCGCCACGTTAATCTCAACAAGTGTTCGATCCTTCCAGAGGGAGGAGCTCTTTCGAGTGTCAAAGCCTATCCGCTTGGCGATGTCCTGGTAGAACGACAAATGGATTAACAAAATATTAAATTAGTAAGATGATCTCGAAATACTGAATAACATGAAACCGTGTGACTATTGCGATTGCAGTACGAACGTGTTTGCATGACAAAACTATATATACAAACCGGTTAAATATTTGACTGATCCGTAATTCAAATCAATGCAATGAGCCATTTCGGGGCAGATGTGTTCCACTCTACTGCCCTGGAACTTAGTTTCTTTTCTTAACTCGCGGACAAAGTTTCAATGCTTTCAGCGCTTTGATTGATACAATTAAGCCAACCCACCTCCAGTAGGTTATATCGAAAGGGGTCACAGAAGTTCCTGGCCCCTATCTCCGTGCCCATGTACCAGCCGTTGAAAGGCGCCGCGGTGAAGAGCAGACCTCCGCAGTCGAACACCATGTTAGCCACCGCCGGAAGTGCGTACCACTTCAGCCCCATGTCCGCAAACCACGGGAACCTGTAGCGGCATTAGGGAGAGATTTTATGAGCGGCCACCATCAAACGATTCTTTTAATCTTCCGAGATAAAGCCTGATAGATAGTAAGAGATAGTAGTGATGGCTGGCGCAGTTCCCATTTTGCTTTAATTGCTTGTTGAGTTCGCCGTTGTCTTTAATAAAGTTGTTTTATACATATATTTGATAAATACGAGTATTCGCCCAAAGTATGCGTCTATACGAATATATAGCATATGCCCTGACCGGCCGGCATATTTTAATATATTTCTTTTAAAATATAATAATAACTTAACTAATGCGACGTTTTTCTTTTTATTTTTAAGATTAATTAGTTAACCGTGACCAACCCGTCATTTATGTTTGAAATATCTTAATTGTAACTTGACTTTGTTTCGACTCACTTGGGATGTTTTATGTTGACCTCCAGGACGAGTTCCGGCGGGATCTCGAATACTTCCGGGTCGTGCCCGTTAGCCTGCACGAGCAGAGGCAGGACATCGAACCTCGTACCCTTTCCCTTCCATCCCACCTTCTGACACAGCTGTAACAGAGGGAACATCCGGGGCGTTGTTTTCTTCAGCACATAGTAACATATTCTTACACTTGAACATACAACCGAAATGTCAATGGACAGCGCGCTTGATTATTCAGATAGAGCCTCTTATATTAGCGGAGAAAGTGGTATTGGGCAACAACCATAGTGGTAATTCTTGGAATATTTAATTAAAAGTGTCGATCAAATACATGCATAATTATGCAGTTGAAGCGATATGTACATGTATTTGCGCGAAAACTTTATCCGACCGATTAATATTTACGTGTATATAAAGAACTTATTTGGGGGAAAATGCAAGCAAGTGTAAAAAGCCTTGGTATGTGACCTTAAATACATGTGGCCGTCGATATGGGAAATGTTAACTGAACAATTGTACAGTTGTTATAAATAATATGTGTCGTCTTGTTGCAAGAAGCAAATCTTGGCCATAGTGCAACTAAGGTCATGTCAGCGTAACCCAGGTTAAACGGTGGTCCATTCTCTAGTTCCCAATAAGGATACTCACAGTAAAAAAACATCACCGATGGAATTTAAATAATTTTTAATGTATGTCTTGCTACACGTGCTCAACGTTTTCTTTGACGCCAGCATTTGACCAAATACAAAAACATTCCATTCTTTTTGTATCTAAATGCTGAATCTGTTTCGATAATTAACGCTCATATTTCTACATGTCATTATAACACACGTGAAGACAGATTATCACCAAGTGATGATCACCGACCACGTATCAAGTCTGTTTAGGCGGGATTGTATTAATGTTGCAAAAAGGTAAATACATTTTTTTTTTAAATATTGGCAATTGAAAAAAAGGGAATTCCAATTTATACAACAACAACTAATTGTATTTCTACTACTTCTACTATTAAAAAAACGTTATTTGAATGCTCGAAACGAACGCGATGTCGCAAATCTTTCCGCCCCGACACCGAAAGAAACCCACATATATCGCTCTCTAATGCGAAACAATTAAGGCGGCTGGAATTGTAACTTTAAACAACAACAACTGAAGAAAAGCACAAAGTATACGTACTTCCGTCAACTCGATGTTGGATGGATCGCCGACGACGCTGCCGTCTTCCTTTTTGTAGCCTGCGTACCGGATGAACTGTGAGTTCCATACCCGGAAGTCGTGCTTGCCGTCCGTACGCGGCGGAAACACTGTGATCGCCGACCTGTCAGGCGCATGGAAACAATGACCAGTTGTGACTTATCAATGAAGGATGGAATTTACAAATTTCATGTTTGAATTTAAGTTGTGTTAATTAACCATCAATTTTCATCCTAATACAATCAATGTACTTTACAATCCGTCGACAAAAAACCTTTGACAATAAGAAAGGAGGAACGAACGATTTTTTTTTGCAAATGGTAATTGGCGTTAAAATTCGAAGAACATTCCTCTATGTTTGAAAAGCCATAATACCATACGGTACAAAATGGCTATTAATTAATTTCTCGAGTTTTGAGTTAAAATAAAATATTTGACTTTTAAAAATGGAACAACAGCATACATGCCAAGATGCTAACGGCTGTGAGCTATTTCTATGTTCATGATACGTTAACTTAATCGAAACAGCAAATGGGCCAGTTCTGTACGGAATGTTGTTCCAAATAATTTGATGACCAGTTCCTTTTAAGCCTGATTCTTAGGTTATGCAGACATAAAATGCTTTCCATGTAATTTGTTAGCAATAATTACACCAGTGACTGAATGACCAAAGTGTTCTATCTAGATGGTAGATATACCTGATGTTTCCCTTGTTGGTGCCGTACTTGATGTGGTTACAGATTGCCTCGAACATACCCCGAGCAGTGGTGATGTGGCGGGCATCGAACACCTGAACACGGACAAATTTGTGAGGTAAATATTTATACAGCGCACCCTAATAATGGCCATCGTTACACGAGATGTGTAACATTGGTTTTGGGTAACGTGCTACTAGTTAGAAGTGAAAAAATCCAAGAAGCAAGAGACGCCCTGTTAAATTGGCGAACATGGCACTATTTCCGGGCACTATCGCGTTGTCGCATTGTCGCCATCGTACTATCGCATAGTCGCCACGGTATTGTCGCACTGACGTCATCTTATTGTCGCATTGTCGCCATCGTACTATCGCGTTCTCGCATTCTCGCCCTCTGGATTTTAATATGTAACCAAGATGGCCCTAACGGTATTCCGTACTTGTTTGTCTTAATTTCTAAAAATTGTTTCGTTGCTGATTTGTGAAAATGTTTCTTTAAAGAGCGTTACAAACAGATTGATGAGTTGACAATTTGCAAAAAAATAATAATTGTTTTTGCTTATGTTCTAACGTGTGTTTAATTGTTTTCCGTAAAGTAATAACCTATTACTCTTGATTACCTCGTTTTCAATTATCATTCGTTATTTCATTTTTTTAATGTTAAAATTCTTTTTATGATGTTAATCGAATGCATCTTAATTAATTTAAATCCATTTTGATTAGGCATTTAATGACAACATCGAACAAATGCGAGTCCCATTAACATTCAGGAAAGAAAATGAAGATGTATCATTTGGATTAACACCAGGCGTCAGATTTATCAATGCATTAGCATTATGACAAGGTTGTTCAATTGACCTATTTATATGTGAAAGTATTTCTACAGTTTGATTTATAGTTGTCTTAAAATTGAGATTTTTTGTTATAAGGTGGATATTTGACCTAACTGAAGGCCTTTGATCCTTGTCACTTGACATCGTTTTGCTACTTCACAAGATATAAATATTTTATATATCGCCTGATATTGATTCTACATTTTCCTAGTTATTGTTGCTATTTATATTTTGTGCAAATTATATAAAAAGAAAGAAAATCAATTCAATGGGTAACGCATTTCCAATCAAGCGTAGAAGTTCGAATTATGGTTTGAAGTGTTATTTTTCAAGTGCGCTGGTCTGGAAATACCAATTACAATTCCTAAAAAATAATAATTAAAGCAATTCAAAACTCTACGCAGACAGAAAATGCTTTCCACAATTCTTCAACATTTGTAAAACACTAGCATTCACTCGTGTTGTTACGATATCACCGTCAATTAAACTGCGTCAGTTAACTGCTGTTAAACTTTCGCAGTGATAGTATGTTGTAGATGATGTATACCTGTACACAGATTTGGGATGTCGTTAATTATTTCATTGAATTCAAATCGTTTGAGACACAATTTCATATGGGTTTCTTTGGTAATGGTGTCGGGTCTTATTTTAACGACACTTTTCTGGCGACCATTTTTAAAACGAAATTCTATCTGACAGATAAGGGGATAGGTAATTACTTTGATGTAACTGAGCGGTAAACGACTTTATAATACGATAATCTTCAACTGACAAAATTTGGCATTTCTTTCTTTGATGTAAGATAATTGGACGGCTCCCGGAGTGGAGCTCCTTTTCAGAAAACTAATAAGACTCATTTTATTGTCCTTTGTTCACACTAATCTGTTAAAAAGTGCAACTCAAAGAAGTTGCTGAATATTACCAGCTTCATTTTCATCAATATGGCGACCTCATGGTTTTAATTCCATAAACTATTCTAGTCTCAAACTTACAAGAAGACAAAACAGGCAACGTATAGTGCATAATAATACATTTGGCGTTTGTGTAAATTAGGAATGCGTTCAACGTAACCTTAGTGACTAAATTACTTTTTACATTGAACAGAAATGAATATAATTCGTTCTAATTAGAGTGTTACGTATTTTTGTTTTATGATGATGATATTGCAATAAAATAGAATGAAACGTCATTAAATGTAAATACAAACGTTTTCACCCTGAATCCGTGTATCAAAAACATTATATGGGTCACTATAACATTAAAATATCTGGACATATATTAAATGAACTGATAACATACCTGAAAAACTAGATGGGGTCTACATGAAAGACATGTCAATGATTTTGTAAAGAGGGCAAACACGAGAGAAAAGGGTTGAACATTCGGTGATTTTATTATGAAGGTCATGTAATACATGTACATACAAAGTTTTGAAAAAAAACACAACATTAAACGATCTGCAATGTGAATAAACATGTACAATTCGATATTGCAGACCGTACATTTGTATAATGTTGTTGTTTCACATGTATTTCACCGCGAACCACCTAGACCGTGGTGGTCCACCGCGATCGCGGTGGTCCACCGTGATCGCGGTGGTCCACCGTGAGATCAATTTCCCGATAACGCCGAGACTGACACCGCAATTCGCCACGGCGAAATCACCGTGTTCCACGGTGTATCGCGGTGAGATAGTAATTGTCCACTCTGGACTGAATCACGGTGATGTGTTGTGGATGGCAGAAGTCGCGCCGGACGTAGTGTACATAATTATATATGAGACGCGCTCTGAGAAAAGAGGTTTAATTCATGTGCTTAAATTGTCGTCCCAGATTAGCCTGTGCACACAGGCTAATCAGGGGCAACACTTTTCGCTTTTATGGTATTTTTTCGTTTACAGAAAGATTCTTCTTTGCGAAAATCCTTTTAAGGCTGAAAGTGTCGTCCTGATTAGCGTTTGCGGACGGCACTCTACGCACATGCAGTAAACCCCGTTTTTATAGAGCGCGATTCATATGTATGTAATAATTGTTGAAAGCAATTGCTATCAGTTTGAAAAATGGATAACCGTTTACAGACATCGTATTTAAAGACCCATGTACGAAAATATGTACCCAATTGCATTTCATAAATTTACTTCAAAATCCCATAACAGCATTTGTGAATACGGGATCGGACCTTTCTCCACATTTACAAAACTTAAAATTGACATTGAAAATAAATTTTAATTTACAACGAAAAATTTATATAAGGCGACATCGCTGTAAACTAAAAAAAATCGTTTTTATGTTTTCGCTATATAAACGGTTTGTCAACACTCGCCCTGATCGACAAATACCTGAAGCTTTGACCACTGGATGCGGCCAATGCAGCGCGCCGAGTTGCGCCACGCCGTCTTGGCGCCATACGTTAGTTCCGCCGTAGTGAGCTCGTATGTGCCAGTCGTCTGCACGCTGTTCTCCACTTCATGCAGACGACTCGTGTGCGCAGACGTATTCAGCCTGCAAGACAAGGGTAAATGGATACAGATTCCACAATTGAGGACTATTTCCATAACGTGGTCCAAGAGAAACTTTTTTAAGTATGCGGCACGACTTTGTTCATGTATTTCTCTGTTGTTGGTTTTCATTTTAACTCCTTATGCCTTTAAACCTGGTAAAATACTGTTACGTTTCCAAATGTTTTAAAAGAAAACTAAAAATAGGAATTAAGTAACCACTGAATATTGCAATGAGTGTGATGTTGCTATAATTTTTGCCATCGAAACGTTCAATAATTTTTGTCCTTTAATGTGGTATAGAAACATTTAAAACTATTATCCTAATTCAGTTAAAGGGTCCCAGTATTAACTTAAAAACTGCCGCAATTTGGGTTGCTTCATATAATATTCTCACATAATATTATGTTAGTATGATGTGTTGCCGACTAAAACACACTGCATTTACCACTTGCCGACACGTTTGGGACACTATTTCATTTAAGGGTTTGGTACAAAATGCATAGAGGACATTTGTTGGATTCGGTGGAATACTGATTTTATTTCACGAGTGATCATAGAAAATGATAGTTTCACGAGTGGCGCTGCCACGAGTGAAAATATAGAAGTATTTACTATAAACGTTATCATTTGACAATTCAATGTGCAGATTTGTAATGTACACACAATACAATAAGTTCGAAAAACAAACTTTCTGAACAACGCTTTTCGTACCTTTTGATTGATTGGTAGTACTGGTTGATAAAGTCACGTGCCTGCACAATCATCTCCTCCCGCGGGCGTGGCTCGGGACCCGCGGGGGTCTGGTCCATGATCGACCCCGTGCAGAACCTCTGAGAGCATGACACGGTCTAAATTAGAAATCAGTATGTGAAAAGCATAGGCAATTTAGTGGTATTTTTTGCTACCTGAGGTAAATGAAAAGAAATTCTACCAAGGTAGAAAAAAGGCAGTGGTAGTGGTGATTGTGGTGGTGGTAGTGCTGATAGAGAATGTGTTGGTGTCAGCAATGTTGTAAGCAGTTCAGTGATTGTGTCAATGGATGTTGAGACGTTTGCTTTAGCGACAGTGGTGGAAGCAGCGATAGCGCTTTCGGTGGAGACAGTAGAGAGGGTATCAGTCGCAGCGGTATCGAAGGTATGGGTGACGGTCGTGATGAACTGGCTATACCTGTGCTACAAATGGGCCTTAGCGAAGGGGTGCAGCACTTGCCGCTCCAAGTTCCAATCTTGCCCTATGCAGCCTGGGGTCTCTATCATATAATACTCTTGATAATATTTGACATTGAAACTAGATCTGAATACCTACTGTGAACCTTGTATATTTTTCTTAAAATCTATCTTATTGTTTGAAATCCGCATCATTGTAAAACGGATACATACGCTAAATGGAATTGATCAGTTACATTTAATACCCCTCTTCAAGTACATTAAACTATGAGCCGGATACATTTGGAAGATAAGCCGAACAAAAAAACACAACAACTTGAGTGTCAGATTCATTTTGCATTGAAATTATACCTCGGTAATTATACCTCGGTAATTATACAGTACCACGCTATCTAATTCTTTACGCCTACGTGGATGTCATACCTGCAGAATAGCCGGGTGAATTTAATTTCTTAAACACAACAACTTGAGTGTCAGATTCATTTTGCATTGAAATTATACCTCGGTAAGTATACAGTACCACGCTATCTATTCTTTTTTTCCCAAGAATTGTGATTTTGTAAATAATTTCTAACTGCATAATGTTTATATTTTATTTTTCTCAATCACTAACGGATCATAATCATTTACCTATCTTTGTTTAACAATTAAGAGCCTTCTCTTTCATATTGCATTCTCACAAAAATCATCTATGTGTAAAAATGCATAAACATTTGTTGTTAGTTTGACGCATGTGTATGTATATGTATTTATGATTGATTTATTGTTTTTGACGATGAGCTGTATATGCTTAAGTCGCAAATAAACTATCTGTTCTGTTCTGTTCTATTCTTTACGCCTACGTGGATGTCATACCTGCAGAATAGCCGAGTGANCCCGGATTAGCCTGTGCGGACTGCACAGGCTAATCTGGGACGACACTTTACGCACATGAATTATGCCCAGTTTTCTCAGAACACGACTCAAATAACTGTTCAATTATTGATTACGACATTGCTATTACTTTAGAAATTTCAGTACAGTTTGTTTGTATATTGGTCCGCAGGATCTAAATTAAAAGCGAGTTATGCAAGTTTTTAGGAAAATATTTGGGAGTTGGGTTTCAAATGCAAACACCAGAGCAAAACACCCGTCAATGCATGCAACGTCGGTCGCCGTGGTGTAGTGGATATGGTGTCCGCCTAGCGATCGGGAGGTCACGGGTTCGATCCACAGTTTGGGAGCGTTCTTTAGATCTTCCCCCAAAGTAGTAGTAGGCACCAAGTACTGGTTCTAGTCGCAGGAAACGGACTCGAGAGCGTTTCAAATAAGCCTTAGGCTTTCTATGCAATGCAAATAAATATGTTGAAACGTAAAACTCTATGAGAATGTAACATCGTTCCAATAAGCATGTCTGAAAAATGATGATTGTGATAACTCAAAATTCTTCAAAGTTTCTCGCAGAATTGGTCAATCAAAAATACCGTTGTTAAATCGACGAATGCTGAAATTTGAAAACCAATAAAACAGATTCAATTTATAAGGGCCCCTTTGTTTATCATTAGCCAGTATGAAATCATTTCATCCGCATTTGTTTTGTTTCGGATAAGTTCGGAGAGTCCCGCCATTGTTAATAATCAGTGAAGTTCTTAATTTAAACGTTTTTATTTATAATTATTCATAACGCATTTCGCATTATCCGATACTATCGTAAAACCTCTATTAATAAATCGATGTCCGAAGATTTATTTATAATGAAGCTGATAACAGGACTTTTTAAAAATAGTAGATGTTATTGACAATGCTCATATTTTTGTAATGAATTAAAGATAGTTTGCCAGTTTTATGAGAAATGTATTATACTGTAGACTATTACAACACACAGGCGTTTTTCATGTAAGTTATAGCTCGCATAGCCACAAGATCAAATTTAAAGAAGGTAATTTCGATACAGAAACGAGCTGAAAAAATAATAATGAATAAACCGTTTTCTTCTCCTTCAATTCCAATTTTCAATAAACTGGGCTGGTTGTCATTTGAAAATAGGTGTACATTTCTTGTTGGGACTATAGTATACAAAGTTTTACATGGCTCAATGCCTCATTATTTTGACGACGTTATTTTTGTATCGAATAACAATACATACTCACTTAGATCCACCACCCACAACGATTTATCATCTGTTGCATTTAAAACCAATTACGGAAAGCGTACTTTTGCCTATTGTGCGAGAAATATTTGGAACTTTATTCCAAATAATGTAAGACAAGCACCTTCACTTATTTCCTTTAAAAGGCACTTTAAAAATCATTTGCTACAAACGCAAAACTTGTTTTGATGTGTATGTGGATTGTATCGATTAAAATACCGCTTTGGGGGGTATTTTTTCCCTTCTGTATGCTTTGTGACTGTCTGTTGATATGAAAGAATGAAATATTTATTATTTATTATTATTGTTATTATTACTATTAATTATTATCATTAATATTATTATTATTATTGTATTATTATAGTCATGTTGCTTTTGTAATTATTTTAAGGCTGACTGCAGTATGCTAGACATTGTTGAGTTATATTTACATATACTGTGTTTTTGAAGACCACATTGTAAAAAAGAAATGTTATTTTCTTAATGTGATATCTTCGTGAAATAAAGTTATTATTATTATTATAATTATTATTATAGCCTTTTTTAAAGAATAAATTGCAAGATCCAATAATTTTCGAATATATACAGTTTAACCCTTTAATAACGTTATTTATTAAATAACTAAATGAGTTTATTGTGACTGTTAACGGACTTTTTAAACGCTGTTTAAAGAATCTACCACAGTTAAGTTTCCTAGACACAACTTTTAAAGAGCTGTAATATACTTCCAGGATTATCGCTTTGAGCTAACAGCTTTTTCAAATACAACTTAATTTATGTTCATGTTATTTCAAGTGGAGCTACTGAAAAGCATACACACGAGAAGAAATCCCCAAACCAAGTGTATGGTGTTTTTGCTTGTTTTAACTATTTCTTGTTTAGTGCGTTTAGTGAGAAGAGTGCTTAAATAAATCGGAAAATTAAGCGCAAAATAAACACTTACTTCGATAGTCTTCGTGTGCAATGTATCTGAACACACTGGTCGCTCCTGGCCGACGTGACGTAGTTTGACAAATTTTCTGACGGTGGGGGGAATGGAGTCTTTCCCTGAAGCGGATGCTTCCTTCACCTGCAAGTGAACGTCATGACCGTTTTTTATGATATCTTCGCTGGAGCGCCGAGAGCCGATGCCGCTATCTTCGCTCACGACGTTTTCGTTCGTGAGTTTGCCGTCATGCTTCAGCTGGGAGACAGTTCCGTTTCCAGCAACGGAAATGTGACCGTTTTGTTCTGACATTTCACCAAAGCATGAATGAGACGGCGACGAAGAACCGTTTGTTGTTCCGTGGCCCCTAGTCGAATACTGCGCCTGGTGCAAACTCGTATCATCAATCGGAGACTCTCGTTTGTTATTCCGGTTCTCCTGACTCGAGACTTCACCTACCCCTACGCACTCACGAATGACAATACCACTTTGACACACTTTACTACCGTTAATCGAGTCGGTAATTAATACTCCAGAATTGTTACTTCGCACGTTATTAATCCCGTTACAATCCGGCGATCGCGTTAACAATGAATCTGTTTTGTTCAAACTGTGGCTGGTATGCAGCGAATTTGCATTTGACGGCGGCGTCCCCTCATTAAGCGCCGCAGTGTCCAAGGAATGATTTAAATTTGAATCTAAATGTTTAGATTCATTAGTCTTACAGGAATTGTGCTGACAGCGCGCATGTACTCCTGCGTCTAAATTAGCCGAGACTGTGTCTCTTGTTGCGTAATTTGTAGTGTAAACTTCGCTGGTACGCTCTGGAGACCATTCAAGCGGTATATTGCAATCACACTCGACCTGCGTTTGCTTCGTTCTGCATGCCGGCGCATTAGCGGTTGCTGAAAACGTTTTGCGTATCCGTCCAATAATGCTGTCATTATTTATGATAGGTCTGGTGACTCGTGTAGTTCGCGGTTTTCCATCGGGTGAAAACCTCGTTTCCAGGTATGACGTGTAACCCTCCGGTCCCTTGAGTATCAGAACGACCGGAACGTCGGTGGGCAGCTTCTTCAAAACGTCAAGCGACTCCTCGTAGGCGAGGTTTTCAAAATCGGTGTCATCGACCTTTAGTATGACGTCACCGATTTGAACCAATCCGCTCTCGGCTGCGATACCATGTGACACGAGGTCAGATACGACTACGTGAGGCGCTTTGGACCTCTTTCTCACTAAAAATCCGAGTCCTTGCTTTTTCTGCTTGATAAGCTTTACTCGAATGATGTTTGATGCGTTCAAAGGGCTCTTGGAATCCATTGTTTCACAGTAGAAGCGACAACATGTACGAAGGCGTTCGTAATAATTCTAGATGTTTCAACTGTACCTGAAAGAAAAGTTAATTTAATGTTTGTAAATGTGGTCGATAAAGTAACTTTCAATAATTTTGTTTTACTATTTTATAAATCATTCGCGTGCGGTTAGGTTTTGAGCTCTGTCAGCTGGAAACACAATCATAATAACACATTAAATCTACAAAGAAAGGGCATATAATCACTCGGATTATAAATTTTCATTTTTGAAAACGATTTAACTGCTTCCCTTTTTTTCATTTTTTTTTTATATGAGCCTCGTTCTGTGAAAAGGGGGTTTAATGCATGTTCGTTAAGTGTCATCCCAGATTAGCCTGTGCAGTCCGCACAGGCTAATCAGGGACACAACTTTACGCTTTCCTGGGTCTTGTTTGTTTCAAAGAAGTCTCCTCTTAGCGAAAATCCATTTAAGGCGGAAAGTGTCGTCCCTGATTATCCTGTGCGGACTTTACAGGCTAATCTGGGACGACACTTTACGCACATGCAGTAAACCTCTTTTCCACAGAGCGCGACTCATATTTAATTTGCAGAGAAATTGGATTTGTTGGTTTTAACCATTTGCTTACACTATATTTCGCCAATTATTGTAATATCGCATGACCTAGCCTTGACAATAAAAAGAAATGTACTACGTTTTATATTGACTGGCCTGGTAACAGCGGTAATATGGAATCAGCCATGCACATTCAATACTTAGAAATGAGCACAGGCGTAAACAATATAGTATGCATATTTGGAAAGTCGCTTTTCACAACTTGTAAGTTATGATGCATGTTGTTCCATTTGCACCGGTAGCGAAATAAATAAATAAAGCATTTAAATACTTTAGACTGTATACAGACAACAGTTGATGACAGTCTGGTGACAAGTCATTAAAGGGCTGCATAGCCGAACTAAAACTATTTGAAAGGTTCTACAGCAAGCTATGGAGGCACACATATATGTTTACGATCTTTTTTATCACAAGACTTATGATCCTACTAAATTCTGAATTCAACATGACAAAAAAGTGAGCAATTGATAATACGTAGTACATATAGTTCACTACTAACATTACAACTTCACCTCATTGGTATTATACACATGCGTAACACAATGTTTAACGTTGAGTTATCGATGGCTTATGGCTATGCATTCACTCCGGCTTCTAATAAAATATTAATTCTTATTGCTAATTTGTGTCGTGTTCTGAGAAAACTGGGCAAAATGCGTGTGCGTAAATTGTCATCCCAGATTAGCCTGTGCAGTCCGCACAGGCTAATCAGGGACGACAATTTCCGCTTTTATGGAATTTTTCGTTTACATGATGTATCTTCTTAGCGAAAATCTAGTTTCGGCGGAAAGTGTCGTCCCGGATTAGCCTGTGCGGACTGCACAGGCTAATCTGGGATGACACTTTACGCACAAGCATTTTGCCCAGTTTTCTCAGAACAAGCCACATTTTGTTGAGGCATTCATGGGAAGGATATTTTTTAAGAAGAGTTCAGGCGACAATGGCTAATTATATATTTAGTTTGTCGGTCTTTTTAATACAAATAAACACGTAATTCTATTCAGTCTTCATGAAAGGGTGCACACATCCTAAACGGTCTTGATTTGCTTAGCTAGTGACACATTTCTAATTTGAAAAGATACGATGTCTCTGCAATAATACAGTCTATAGGTATGATTTATTTTTTTGTTAATTTATTTTTAAAACGTTAATTTCTTTTGGACAAAAATTTGAAACACAAATGTTGACATGTGTATATTGTCCATAGAATGTCCATGGTAATAGATTTGATACCATAGCATCGAGCGTTTATGATGTTGTTGATACCTCGGAAGTAGCATTGGCTCATTTATAAATAAATCGCAAAAAAGAGGTTGCGCCCGTGATTACCGGCCGTGTGATATGGTCATACTTTGCCGATTCCATTTTATTACACACTTGACTAAGCAAAATGCATAGTACTGTACCGTTCTATGTACTGCTCATCTTCTAAACGATAGTGTCAGTATAGTATTTATTATATTTAGACAAAATATTTATTTTAAAGAACTGCCGTGCTAGAGAGGTTGCTGAAATAAGTGTGTTATAACCATTGCTTGGCCTTAGTGTACTTGACCTTCTTTATACAACTAAAAAGGCTGCTAAAGAAACTTGCTCAAAAGCCAGTGTACTTGTCCCCCCCCCTCCAAATAAAAAAGACGCTGCATGCCTTTCGTAATTCAAATGGGGAAACAAAGTGTAGTAAGTTGTGTTTGAAAATCTCGTTGAAACAAGTACATCTGTTTTGCGTGCTCTTGTCTTGCTAAACTACTGGTTACAGTGTAACCTATAAGAAACTTGTTCCTTTGATTAATACTATGCATGGGATTCTAATGGAACAAAGATACAATGAACTATCACTTGTGCAGAAGGCAGGTGTCTCGGCATTGGCAAACGAACATACATATCAAAAAGCGAAATCAACACAATTATCGATTGTTCATATGCGCTAGATAAGTAGATTTTAAGCTCTATAAAGGACCGGAAACCTTGTTATGTCCAGTAATATGTTTTGCGTTTAAAAAAAATAATGTATAATACAGTACATATTGATTATTCCAATGTGAAAAACAAAGCTTGTTTATTATTTTCGAATTGTGAGCATACAATGTGTTTATTAATAAAAAAAAATAATGTTTAATTTACAAAAATTGTTTTTAACTGGCTTACAATGACTTATCAGGATTCAATCTTCGAATAAATGAAATAATATTAGATATAACATTTGTATAGACTTCATAGGTTTTCATCTAATTAGCTTTTTAGCATATTCAAATCAGCTTTATAACAAAATCCATAAACTGTTTTAATAGAAAGAACAGCCGAAAAATAATCAATTTTTTGTCTACGTATATTGCATGTTTCTAGGTATAGCGTTTAGTAATTTGCTTAATAAGTTTGTTGTTTTACAACATCTTGTTCAATTTTGTTTTCAAATTTAATAGAAAGAACAGCCGACACATAATCAAATTTATATCTACGTATACTGCGTGTTTCTTGGTATAGCTTTTGTAATTTGCTTAATAAGTTTGTTGTTTAACAATAATTAGATCTATTTTTTTTTCAAATTCGGTTTTTCATCATTAAGAAAGTTTTCTGATACCCATAATCATTTCATTTCAGATTCCTTTATTTTGTATGACCTCGAAATCACATATTTTTATAATTTGCTGACGACAAATAAAGCTCTGATTCGAATTGGTATGTTACAACGTGTGGTTGGAAGACAGCATACATGCATTATTCTTATGATCGCCTAAGCCTCATCGAATAATTGTAATGCTTCCTTCGAAGGATTGGTTTACAAGTGATGCTTAAATGCAAAACAAACATTGTTATTTTTAACATCATAAAAATTGACATGACATGATGTAATTAAAGGTGATTTATTATTGTGATTGAATAATTTATTTGCAAATACAATCACGCACATTATTGCATATTGTTTTACCTGTGCCTTAATATAAACTGTTAAAGTACGGCCCTTTGATGCTTGCATCACTGGCTTTCTTTTCCAAGATGCCGGGAGCAGAAGTGATTATTCAGTGTGTGTGTGTGTGTGTGTGTGTGTGTGTGTGTGTGTGTGTGTGTGTGTGTGTGTGTGTGTGTGTGTGTGTGTGTGTGTGTGTGTGTGTGTGTGTGTGTGTGTGTGTGTGTGTGTGTGTGTGTGTGTGTGTGTGTGTGTGTGTGTGTGTGTGTGTGTGTGTGTGTGTGTGTGTGTGTGTGTGTGTGTGTGTGTGTGTGTGTGTGTGTGTGTGTGTGTGTGTGTGTGTGTGTGTGTGTGTGTGTGTGTGTGTGTGTGTGTGTGTGTGTGTGTGTGTGTGTGTGTGTGTGTGTGTGTGTGTGTGTGTGTGTGTGTGTGTGTGTGTGTGTGTGTGTGTGTGTGTGTGTGTGTGTGTGTGTGTGTGTGTGTGTGTGTGTGTGTGTGTGTGTGTGTGTGTGTGTGTGTGTGTGTGTGTGTGT
>VMBQ01000282.1:139542-188645 GCA_007657795.1 Dreissena rostriformis
TGTAATTATTTACGTGATAATGTTTTAACTTATTTTTTTCAACAAAATAAAAGGAAATCGATCTAAAATAATGCAATGCAAGATATGTTATCTAAATGGATACAAAAAAAAAACACACTCGACGATATCTTTCAAGATGTATTTTCAATAAATAAATCTCATACGAAACCGAAATTCTTAGAACGCTATACTTATGAACTAAACGAAACAGTTAAAGCCCGATTAACACTCAAAATCAACGAATATTTCGTAAACTATTTCGTAAAATCAACTTCACCCATAAAAAATCAGTGTTCCTTATAGCAATAGCAAACATTTCAACGCGAGGTGTGGTATGATAACATAGATTTAACGAGATACAAAATGCTCGTTTTTATTTTTGTGGCACAATATATTTCATTTTAATTTCTATTATATCTATTCATACGAGACACGCACACTCAAATGGTACATAATTATATCCATAAAACGACTGAAAAAAATCATTAACACGAGTCGTTTAACACACTCACACCGTTAAATTAGTCGTTAAGTTACCCCATCATCACAACTCAATAATAGTAAGCACGAGTGGGTGAGTTATAGTCACGATTTGATGAAAGTAAAGTACAGTGTTTGCTAATAATATTGTTAACCCTGACAGTTGAGGACAAGCTAGTTTTACTGATGAGACACCTTTATTGATTAACATCTTTACTCACCATTAATATACTTTATTCCGGGTGCTTGGCAAGAGACGGTCGATATAATATATCGTTACTACTGTATGAGTTATCTATTTGGTTATAACGCCGGACTTAATGAGGCGTAACCACGAGTAATGTACTAGTATCTCTTTCATACAATTTAATAAGTCTTCGAAAGTGTGCTTTGTTTCGTTCAATGACTGAAACAGTACTTTGAATTATCTTATTAAGTGTAATCTAGCTTTTAGATAGATTGGGCAATAAATGTGGCCTCTATATTGCTCACAAGCTTTTTGTCCACCTTTTGACCTAGTTCTTAACTTTATTAACATTTATTTCCCAAAACAAATAATGAAATTGTTACAAATGTATACATTTGGACAATACATAAATATTGGGAAAAGGGTTTAGACCTTAAGTTCTGCAAAATTATAGAGGGTATTTTCCTTTGGATAGTAACAACATATTATAATGGTGACATACATTCATAAATAAAAATGATGTGATTCACAAAATATAAAGTAGATAACACTAAACGCAACAGTTACATACTCATTGAATTCATTCGGGAACGGAATAATAATTGTATTAATATTATTAAAATATATTTTGCAAACAAACGGCAAAATAATATTAAACAATAGTTTCTATAGACACTACCATGAACATAAATCAGGAAAAAACAACGGTCCTAATACTGATCCCTGAGGGACAACTGTATTTACTTTTAATGACTGAGACTTAGCTAAGTAAGCAAATACTTTTTGGGAACGGTTAGACAAGTTACTATCCATCCACTGTAGAATAATTAAACTTATTGTGGCAGGCTTGAATTTGGAGTTTCAGTAATTTGAGTGAGTTTTTTTCCCCTTAGACCATACTTTGGATTACTCTGTTCAACCAAGTGTATTACTTGACCCCAGGTCACTTCATATTCCCACCAAATTAGAAGCTTTTCATTGGTCTAGGGAGCAGTTGGAAATAAGACTTGACATGGTCAACATGTAACAATTGATTGTTTACTTTTTAAACTTAGATTTGTGTGTTGGTGAGCTGGTGTTTATAGAGTGTATCATTCCAGTCCACAACTGGGTAAGCTATAGCTCTTTGTTGTTATGTACATGTATAATCGTATAATATGTACATATGTAAGTTTACATATGTTCTAAGGTACATGTGTCTAAAGTACAGTTTTGTATATGTGTCTTATAGCAGAAATGAGCCACTACACACAAGATGATGTTTTAACCTGTACTGTTTTTATTATATGTGATATGTAATGTGATGTAATGTACTAAATGTGATATCTAAGATATTCTGATATATTTGGATATGTGACTGATAAACATTACATGAGATTTAGTATTGTTAATATATACTTTCAGGATGAGTATAAATACACGTATGAAATCATCATCTATATAGACTCGTTTTTTACACAAGAACAAAACCTACCCCTAACGGTTGCGGATAAATATCCCATTAATAAACGGAACTAAACAATCAATCCAACATCGTAACATTATGTCGTTTTGTTTTGAATACAAGACCGTGATGCCAAACTCAATCAATGGCATTGAATATATCGCAGCATATCACACAATTACGTTTCTTGTCGTCCATAAATCGAGCTTTTTGATCAAATATATCAATCCATTGAAAGACTGTTGAGTGCCCTAAAAAATCCCGATTGTTTTCAATTCATTAAATTGTGTGCAATAAATTGGTTTTACAAGCGTTTATATGCTACTCCCCCTAGTTGTTAACCCCATGTATCACAGTGTGGAATGAGGTCGAGATTTAATTGGAACAAATGTTTTTCCCAAGTTTAATACTGGATATTAAATGTGGCATCTATAGTGTTCAAACGCTTTTTCTTTAATTTCACCTAGCGACCTTGTTTTGTCACCCCACATTACCCAGAAGTCGACCAAGACATCGTCGGGTCAAATGTTCTGACCACGTTTATTAACGATTGGGTTATAAATTTGGCCTTACGAGTGCTCTTTTTCTTGAATTTGCCCAATGATCTTGTTTTGAATCCAACGCGACCCAGTTTAGAAAAAGGTTTAGATCTCGTTTGCAAATAAATGTGGCATGTAGAGTGTTTACAAGGCATTTTTTTAAGCCACGACGGACAACACACGACAAACGTTTACCATGAGCACGTTGTTCTCATGTGAGATAAAAAAAAACACGACAACGACACGAAACTAGGTTTAATCAAACTCAACTTAATAAGTGAAACATTTGTGTTCGATTTTAGTAACAGTGACTATGAACTTGACGAAATTATTCCCAAATGCAATCCCATGGTAGGTCTGCATGTAAGCAACCAATGCACACAATTTCAGCGTAATACCTCCATCAACAACTTATTGAGTGGAAACCGTGTTTAAATGTGTTGTGACAGTGGCCTGGACATTGGCAAGAGGGGTCCCAAATTAAATCCCATGCTTGGTATCCATTTAAGCAATATACACACGATAATTCATCATAATACCTCCATCCCAAGTTTTCAAGCTTACAAGTTAGAGTAACACTGACCTGTGACTGGCCATACATGTAATTTCAAGGTATATCTGCCTTTTCGGTCCTATTTCCAAAATTTCAATACGTTTGGTCAATGCAAACGTAAGTTTTGACTGAAAACCAGTTGCTTTGTTTTTTAGCAACAGTGACCTTGACCCTGCTGGCCCTCCTTGCAATTGCAATCCTTATCTAGGTCTGCATGTATGCTGACTACACACACAGTGTACGCGCACTTCATCCAAACCCAAGTAAAGAGAGCAAACCGTTTTCCTATTCCTCTATTTTACAATCCCAAACAAGGTCCCCATGCAAGCTTGCTTTAACCAAAGTTTCATTAACAATGGTCAACACAAACTAAAGTGATCGACCAGAAACCACTGCACGTCCGCACGTCCGCACGACAGCCCGCCAAACCCCAATCTTATAAGCAGGATTTTAAACTTTTTTGACAATCTGATTAAAACAAACAATGATTATTGATCTAAAGTTAATATGTCGGTGTATGCCAATATGTTATTATAATAATGATATTGAAACGTTGTAAAGATTGAATAATATTGTGTGTGTTGACCTAAAATCCCCAAACTTGAGTCATATACAATAAAAGTAATAAGGGTTTCAATTGACAAGTTTACATCCATCAATAAGAGTTCAATTTTACTGTCATAAGTAAATGTAACTCCACAAATTTGGTATGTAATAGTAACTAAAAGATTGCTCCATCAATTAACAACAACAATTTTTTCGGTTGTTTTGCGATTTTAACTGCGTTGGAGAACAAACCCCTATTAATTACCTCTGGAATACTATTCTAATGAGCGTTTACTGTTAATTTTGGTATTCATACGCAATGGAAACATTTTATTTAACGTTCAGACTATCTTCCCCGAGTGATGTACATCGAAATTGCATTCCTATTCATCGGCGTGCATTCAACATTAACAAGGGTTTATACGAAATTAATTGTGTATAAGAAGAAGTAAGACAATTGAAATAAACACACTCTTTCATTTACATCGGCAATGAGGCAATTATAATCTCGCAAGACAATTTTCACGCGGACTTTATTGAATTATAGAAATAGCGAATCTGAATAAATCTGCGTCCTGAAACCTTCAGTTTGCTTACACATTCCCATTCTGCAACCGTAAGAGATTAAAGGCCCTATTTCGCTCACCTGATACATGTAGGAACTAAACAGTTATGCAAAGATTTGTTTATGATTGTGTAAAAACTGTTGTTTTTATCAAGGTATTATACTCTTTTGGACACATATTTTATTTGGTGTGAGACAGTATTTAAGTTTTGAATATATACATATAAGGAAACAAGTAATCCTCTGGTCTGGGTCAATTTTGACCCCAGGTCCTTTACTTGGACAAACATTGCAGAGGACCACCACACGGTGCTGCACACCAACTATTAAATCTCTGACCCTTGCTGTTTCAAAGAATATTGTGTACAGCTATTTACTTTAAACGTGTATAATTTTATATAAAACACGTGATCCCAAGTAACCTCCGGGCATGGCATGTTTGACCCCACGAGCATGATTTTAAGAAAAATAGAAGACGGCAACTAGACGATGTTACACCTCAAATATTAAATCCCTGACCCTAGTGGTTTCTGAGTGGATTTTTAGGTTATAATTGTTAAAATCCATGTATATAAAACGTTTGCGTTTTCAACTGAAGACGAGTTGCGTATAGCCTATATCAGCGACATGTTAAGAGCTCACCAATTAGCGCACTCGCATTGATAGTCTGAAATCAATTGTTGGAGTCCCGAACTGGCAGCCGTTTTACTACCCTTCGAATATGGAGCAATCGTGAGACATTGGTACGTTCGGAAAATATAAATGCGGAAAATACCGGCCGTTAAACGGAAAATACCGAAACATATACCCCGGCTTCATATGAATTGAAATTTGCAAATAAGAATTGCTATAAGCAGTTGCATCCAAGCATGATTGTAAACACCAACATGTAACGAAGCATTAACACGTTGATCAAAATCACCAAGTAGATCTTCCTGTAGAAATAAACATGCCAATTGTTAGTGATAAAAACTATTAAAAGAAATGTGTATTTTAACAAGTACAATTAACACTAAATGGTAAAAAATGGTAACTTTAAACTAAGGATTTGCAACAATCTAGATTGTATATACACATGTTGGTATTGCAAATACAATGAAAATATATACGCAATACTTTGTAAGTAACGTTAAACGCATATGTTATATAGATACTTAAATTATCTGTAACCAAGAATTAGTCATGTTTACGCAAAAATAGATATTTACATGAATCTAATATTTACTTTATTTCATTCCATACAAACAGAACACAGTTGAGCCGGAACAGTAGTGTGCCTAAAGTAGAAGGTGTTATGAAGGTAAATTTCGCATAAAGATTAATTGCATGTGTTATAATAACCGCGGATCAGAACAATTCAGGGCGTTACTCTACAAAGTATCTCAATTATAGCTGGTGCAGACCGGAAGGTTCGGTCGTGTCACCAGTACAATTGCTATATTTGTGCAGCCACAGAAATACGGTCGACACTGAAAACGTGTTAAATATGACTCCCCTATTGTATGAACAAAGGAACACAAATGTTGAAAAATGTCTCGGTCTCACTAGAAGGCCTCAGGTCATTTCATTCTTATGAATGCATATACGATTAAGATTTTGTGTTAATACGATGGTTTCATTTTTCACAGTTGATAAGTTGAAGTGTACGTGTGACACTGAGCATTATTCGGTGCAAACCGATCAGTGCGAGTTCGAATGTGTGCCCATTAGATATTTGTATTTCAATGGGTTCGCTATTATAACTACTACTACTTCATTCTTCAGATTTCAGGATATTAACAACATGTGTATATTAGACATTAACTAGAAACTGGTGGGTTAATGATATTTCTGTTTATGTAATTCTGTGTGGGTGAAATTATGGTGAGTTAATGATATTGCTATTTATGTAAATCTGCGCGGGTAAAATTATTTCAAATAATAGTACTTCAGTTGGAACGAACATAAATGTATTATTAGATCAAGGCACTAATGTTGTTGCCACGCTTTAGTTATCTTGTTCCCACGCATAATTATATTCATAAAACTTCCGAAAAAGTCATTACCACGAGTCGTTTAACACGTTCACACCGCTGAATTAGTCGTTTAGTTATCTCATCATCACAACTTCATAATCGTAAGCACGAGGGAGTGATTTATGATCACGACTTGATAAAAGTAACGTATAGTATTTGCTAATAATATTGTTAACCCTGACAGTTGAGGACAATCTAGTTTTACTGATGAGACACCTTTACTGGTTAACATCTTTACTCACCATTAATATACTTTATGCCGGGTGCTTGGCAAGAGACGGTCGATATAATACGTCGTTACTATGAGTTAGCTATTTGGTTATCACGCCGGATTGTATTAGTCGTAACCACGAATTATATATTAGCATCTCTTTCATACAATTAAATAAGTCTTCGCAAGTGTTATTTGTCTCGTTCAATGACTGAAACAGTACTCTGTATTGACTTAATAAGTGATGCACGCAAACTGGTTTTTAAGGTCATATCGAAGAAATTTTGCACACAAATTTGGCCAATCTTTGTTCCAACATAATACTATTTTTATAAATAAAAAAAACTCCGGCCAAGTTTCATGAAGAGTTTGCAGTATATGTTGCATCTAGAGTGCCCACAAGATTTTTTTTTTATAAATTGATCTAGTGACCTAATATTTTACCCAACATGACCAAGATGCGAACTCGGCCAAGATATCACCGGGTCAAATGTTCTGACCAAGTTTCTTTAAGAATGGGAGTGTTCGTAAATGTTTCTTAACTTTGATCTTGTTACCTAATTTTTGACCTCACGTATCTTACTTTGCTGAGATATCAAAGAGCCAAGTTGACAACTAAGTTTCAAGAAGATTGGACACTGCATGTGTTTTCTTCACCTTATTTAGGTTATTTACTATCGGTACTTCGGTTAAAAGCCATTCCAGACCACACTGCTTTATATAAGAACTCTGCTTTAAAAGTCAATGATACCCCGCTTTTACGTTTTTTTTTTACATAGATTTAACTTTGCACTGTGGGTACGGTGCTTTGATAAAAAATCAAATGTTAAACACATATTGTAATACTACATTATACTTATCAATAGCAGATCTAAATACAGCGAAAACGCTTAGGATATCTTTGTTTACATTTGCCTCCACTTGTGTGTAGGCTACGTTTTGATTGGTTGGAGCTGTTTTAAACGACCGCTCATTTGTTAAAGTAATATCCCTTTTCGGAGCATTTAATGTGCACATTCGCAACGAGAACGATGTTATCCCGCACTTATAACCACTCGAAAGACACTGCAAACAGATTGAGAAAATTTAGCTAACTCAATTGGACTGGCTCGGTCTTTTACATAGGTCGCCATTGTGAAAAATTCTTTCATGGTATGATAACTTAGACGAGCTGCTTCGCTGAAGCAGCATCGTCAAAAATGGTAAGATCTTAAGCTCTGCAAAATTATTGAGGGTCTTTTGAGTTGTAAATAAAATTGCTTCAGTTTTCTGGGGATTAAAATCAACAAGCCATCGTTTGGTCCAAATATTAATTAGGCAGAGGGCATGGTATAAAATACCCTCAAGATCAGCTAATGAAGATGTAGTGCATAATACAGGAGGAATCTTCAGCAAACACATACTAACAAAATACTAACAAGAGTTTCTACAATATCATGAACACATATCAGGACAAACAACGACCTTATACTGAGCCTTGCGGGACACCGGCATTTACTTGTAGTGACTGAGATGTGATGGCTGAGCCATCAATTACTTCTTGGGTACGGTTAGACAAGTAACTTTCCATCCACTGAAGTATATTTCCACTTATGCCATTTTGTTTAACTTTGAATAGAAGTAAAGATCTTGATGCCAAACTCGGGCAAAGGCCGTGGATATATCGCAGAATATAATTCAATTAAGTTTCTTGTCTTCAATAAATCGAGCTATTTTATCAAATATATTAATCAGTTGAAAGACTGTTAGGTGCCCTCTAATAAATTAAATGGCGTGCAATAAAATGGTTATACACGTGTTTATATACTACTCGCCCTTGTTATTGACCCGATGTAACACAGTGTTAAACAATCCTGAGATTTAATTGAAAAAAACAAAAACATTTCCCCCAAGTTTCATGAATAATGGACATGAAATGTGGCATCTAGAGTGCTCAAAAGCTTTTTCTTTAATTTGACCGAGCGACATTGTTTGTTGTACCCCACATAACCCTGAACGCGACCAAGGCATCATCGGGTCGAACGTTCTGACACCGTTTCTCGACGATTGGGCTTTACATGTGACCTTTAGAGTGTTCACACGCTTTGTCTTAAATTTTACCTCATGATCTTGTGTGTAACCCCACGCGACCAAGTTTCGAGCTAGGTGGAGATATGGCAAATAAATGTGGCATCTAAACTGTTCACATGGCATTTTTTAAGGTAAGACGGACAAAAGACGATATTAAACGATAACCATGATTACGTTGTTCTCATATGAGATAGAAAAGAAACATGACAACGCCATCAAACTAGCTTTTTTTTAACAAACTCAAATTATTGAGGAAAACATTTTTTTCGTTTTATTAACAGTGACTATGAACTTGATGAATTGGTCCCAAATGCAATCCCATGGTAGGTCTGCATGTTTGCAACAATTGCACACAATTCCCTACCTAATACAGTAGATTAAAGATTGCTCTATCAATTATTAACTACACATTTGTCAATTATTTTACGATTTTAACTGAGTTGGAGTACAAACCCATATTCGTTCCCCCAGGGATAAAATTCAAAGCAGCGATATTGTTTTTTTTTGGTATTTATATGCAATGGAAGCCTTTGTATTTAACGTTCATAATATTTTCACCGCCTACTTAACATCGTAATTGCATTTATGCACCTCTATTACTCTGCATTCATACAACATTAACAAGGGTTTTACGACATTAATTGTGTATTAGAAGAAGTAAGACAAAAGAAATAAACACACTCTTTCATTTACATCGGCAATGAGCCAATTATAATCTAACAAGACAATATTCACGCGGACTTAATTGAATTATAGAAATAGCGAATCTGAATAAATCTGCGTCCTGAAACCTTCAGTTTGCTTACACAATCTCATTTTCCAAACAATAGAGATTCAAGGCCCTATTTCTCTCACCTGATACAAGTAGGAACTAAACTGTTATGCAAATAATTGTGTATGATTATGTAAAAACTGTTGTTTTTATCTAGGTTTTATACTCATTTGGACACATATTTCATATGGTGTGAGACAGAATTTAAGTTTTGAATATATACATATAAGGTAACAAGTTATCCCCTGGTCTGGGTCAGTTTTGACACCAGGTCCATTACTTAGACAAACTTTGCAGAGGACCACCAAACGGTGCTACACACCAACTATTAAATCCCTGACCCTTGCTGTTTCATAGAATATGGGTATAGATATTTACTGTAGACGCGTATAAGTTAATATAAAACACGTGATCCCAAGTCATCCCAGGAATGGCATGTTTTGACCACACGGGCATGATGTGAAGAAACAAAGTAGACGACAACTAGACGATGTTACACACGAATATTAAATCCCTGACCCAAGTTGTTGCAGAGATTTTTGACGTTTCAATTGTTAAAATCCATGTATATAGAACTTTGACGCTTTCAACCCAACGTTAGCTGCTTATAACCTTTTTATCCCTGCTTCATATGAATTGACTTTTACAAATAAGAATTGCTATCAGCATTTGAAAGCAAGCATTTGTATGATTTTTTCAAATTTGATTATAATCATCAAGTAGACCCATCTGCAGAAATAAACATGCCAATTGTCAGTGATCAAAGAAAGTAAAAGTAATTTGCATTTTAACGAATACAATTAACACGAAAAAAAGTGGTTACTTTAAAGTGAGGATTTGCAACAATCAAGATTGTATATACACATGTTGGTATTGTAAATACAATAACAATATATGCACAATACTTTGTAAGTAACGTGAAATGCATATGTAATGCTGATACTAAAATAATCTGTACACAAGAATTAGTCATGTATACGCAAGAATAGTTATTTACATTAATCTAATATTAACTTAATTAATATCTTTCCATACAAACAGAACACAGTTGAGCCGAAAACGGCAATGTGCTTAAAAGTAGAAGGCGTTATTAAGGTTAATTGCAGGTGTAATAATTACCGCGGATCAGAACAATTCATCGCGTAACTCTATAAAGCATCTCGTTTATAGCGGGTGCAGACCGGAAGATTCGGACGTGTCACCAGTACAATTGCTATATTTGTGCAGCGACAGAAATACGGTTGACAATGATCAAGGGTTAAATATGACTCCTCTAATGTATGAGCAACGGAAGGAACGGCAATGGTGGAAAACGTTTCAGTCTCACTAGCAGGCCTCGCATTATTTTATTTTTTGCGATGTCATGTAATTACTATGGATGCATATACGATTAACATTTTTGTTAATACGATGGTTTCATTTTCACAATTGATAAATTGCAGTGTACTTGTGACACTGAGGCGTAAAGAGCGTAATTTAGTACAAACCGATCAGTGCAAGTTCGAATGTGTGTCAATATATTTTTATTTATTTTAAGAACATTAATCATTTTAAATCGAATTTACTTCAGGAGTTTTTATAAAATATTGTGAAAGTTTTTATGATGCATATATAGAGGATATTTGTTGGATTCGGTGGACTATCGATTTTAATTCACGAGTGATCATAGAAATTAATATTTTCACGAATTGTGCAGCCACGAGTGAAAATATATATTTTCTGTGATCACGAGTGAATTAAAATCTATATTCCACCGAATCCAACAAATTTTCTTTTTATTTCATGCTTTTTTTCACAGTAAATATACATTGTTCAAGAGTTTAACTAAAGAATGTCGTTGGGATAATGACGTCATTTCGTCAAAAATAATGACGTCATTTCACAGTAAACAGTGAAAATTATCGATAATTTTCACTGATAATTTTCATTGTTTGAAACAGTGAAATTGTCAGATTTAATTTACTGATTTTTCTCTATAAACCACCGGAAAGCATTAAATAAAAGCGTTTTACACTTTTAAAATGTGTACAACCATCACCCCTCGTCACTCTTTTATGGTGGTTTTGTACATTTATAATTTATAATATATAATATATATATAATGATTTTGTACTGTTTTACTGTTCTTGTATGTGCAAAAGTGAGACGTAAAATAAACTATTCTGTCGGTCTGTCTGTCCATTAGATACTAATATTTACATGGGTTGAATATTATAACTACAGATACGTCATTCTTCAGATTTCAGGTTATTAACAACATGTGAATATTAAACATTTACTAGAAACTGGTGGGTTAATGATACATGTACGGCTGTTTATGGAAATCTGTGTGGGTAAACTTATTTCAAATAATAGTACTTCAGTCGGAACAGACAGCAATGTATTATAAGTTCAAGGTACGAAACTATAGCCATCACATGGGATGCACAGGGCTGTTTTGAGTGAGGAACACTCAATGCCGCTCACCAATCTCGGAGTGACATGACATGAAAAGAATACTCAACGTCCGACATTAAAGAGACCTGTTCACGTTTTGGTAAATTGACAAAATTGAAACAAAAATGTTTCAGATTTGCAAATTTTCGTTGTAGTTATGATATTTGCGAGGAAAAAATTATACTGAACATTTACCATGCTAAAAAAATATCCATTATTTGCATCTTTTGACGATTTAAAAACCTGAAAACTGTAAAGCGTTACAAACGCGAAACGATTATATAACTTGGAGGGTTCTGTTGTTATCGTTATATTTTGTGACATTACGAGGATTGCTTATGTAAATAATAAAATACACCTCTTGCTATATCAGCATGGATGACCGAGTGGTTTAACTTTAAGCGTTAGACTTTTACTCCAAAGGTCAGTGGTTCGAGCCCCGGTGTCGATTACTTTTTTTTCGTTAATTTAAATTTATTCTGGAGCTATTTAGTTCCGATGGATACATTTATCGATTTAAAGCATTTAATGACAAATTTCAAAACATGCCAAAATATGTGAACAAGTCCCTTTAAAACCCTTATGGACTGATATTTGTTTTAATTATTGTTTAACACAACTTTGAAGACTAAGACCCCATTTGTCATAGTATAACGTGTTTAAACTCAAAACTGGGTATACGTAAATATTCTTTTTTAAATCTTTAAGCAAAAGGACAACGCTGATTGTCTAGCCGGTCATTTGTAATCGAATCTCGCTTATATAATATTCATGAGTTATAAATAAGCAATTATTTTGTTAAAAGCTCGAAAAGCTTCAAAAGCTGAACACACCAAGTATTGCAATAACATTAAAATGCCAGTAGTCATTTGAATCGGTAAATGATTTTCAAAAAGGTCATTTATTTTAAATGTCGTAAACATTTGCATCTCCGTTGTCCTATTGAGACGTGTATCTAGTGTGTTTTAAAAGCCGATGAAATCGAGCTTGGATGAAAAGATAATGACCATCGACCATAGCCGAAACTGTGTCTATACATTACTTTGGATATTAGCCTCATTCATATATATTTTTAAAATTGGAGCTTTGCTAAAGACATATACTTTTATGACTTTGGACTATGGTTGCAGCCATAAATAAATGATGACATTGAACCTTGACTTACGTCATATACGACGTTTACTATGTTGATATTGATTACAGCCATATATATTTATGACATTACTTTAGCCACCACCTTATAATGTTAACCATGGGATCTTAGCTACTATCATCTAAATATATGACATTGACCTTAAACTACAACCTTCGAAATGAATGACCTTTGATCTTCTTAGTCGCATCCTTAATATGGCATTTGACCATTAGGTACATGTATTATCTTGGACCTTGGACAAAACCTGGGGAAAGACCTGTTTAAAAATGTATGACATTGGACATTTGTTGCATTATTGTACATGTTTTCAGTAACAGTAATACAAAAAGTAGCAGGCTTTTACGGAATATGACATACAGAAACAATTTGTTGAACGGCAAGTGGGTTTCCTTTTTAAATTTATTTTATGAATACCTTCAAGAAAATATAAGTTTTAGAGTTGTTTTAAATTTCGATATTGCTTTATTATATTGTGTTTCGTGTTTACTTTTACAAGAACCACTTCTGATAATGTGAGCTCACATCATCAATGTTTTTGCGAATATTTAATTATTGTTCGATTTTCTCGTTGAATGCTCCTTCTGTCTGTCTAAGTGCATTAACTTTCACTTTGTTTTACTTTTAAAACAACAACAAAAGTTCTGGAGCGATGCAATGAAATTGTTAGACAACTGTTACCCGTATTTTACAAAAAATGGACCTATTTCACACGATAAACTGGATAGTATACCACTCAGAATTAAGGCTATCGTTAGTCAGCTCTAACCTATTCTGATGTTACACATTAGGGGCCTATACTGCAATTTTACTGGTATATATATTTAGTCGACTTAACCATATAAATTATACGTTTAAAACTGCCTAAACTATTACACAATGGAAGTGGATATCGCGTTTACTAATCAAATATTTCAATTATGTGAACATATTTTTTCGACAAATCGAAACCTAATATTGTTTCAATGACACTAGTTTTTTTTAAATGAAAATGTCGTGATTTGCTTCCAATCTAACCACAGATCACCATCAATTAATTAGACAACAAACGCGCAAACTGATACTTTTCTTAAGGCATGAAGTAAATTTAACACGCCTTTTGTGTGATGTTATTATAATGCAATGCCCTCGAACCATTTTCTTTAAAGACGCTCGTCAAAATGCATCCATTGAAAATAGCAGCGTGCCGTACTCACTGGTACGCTTAGTGCATAACAAAAGAGATAATACAATATGAAAGCCTATTCATAAATAGTGTATACTCAATTATGGGAGTTACTTTATCAAGTGCTACTAATCAAGTCTCACAATAAGGGCACATACCAATTAATTTTCAAATAACTGTAAAATGCCAACATCGTCGAATTACGAATGATCATTTTTGTTACAGCAATCAGCTCAAACATTTCCGTTGCTTTATGTAAACAAACACCTCAAGAGAGTCACTACCGAAAGATCGTCTGCGTAAAATAAAATATAAATTATATACTTTAAAGGATACGGTCATAGCGGATTCATAGTCTAGCTGTAACGCACTAACTTAAAAATCCAAGGATCACAGGTTCGATTCCCAGCTACACCTTACATATTTATTGTCTTTCGTGGACACCCTCAACCGAGGTGCAATGTATTGTAGGTGCTCCTCGCGTCACAACACAAAACACTGAGTCGACTCTAGAACGACGAGTACACTGTTTCCTGTACTATCCGCAGTTACTCAGCTAAGACGTATCCTGTCATATGGGATACAATCCCGGAGCATTCGATACAAATGTAATCTACCACACCATACAACTACACTATATTCAGGGGAGTACTAGTAAACCTAAAAGAAATTCGTGGATTTATCGGAATGAAAACTCACTCAGTTAGCAATTGGCATTGATTTACACACACGTAACGATGTGCAGCTAACATGGAAAACATTTATCAATGACAAACACACAAAGCTCATCACTTAATGTCTTATAACCTAAAAAACTGAATCAACAACTCCATGTTTAAGTTAATACGAAAAATCTTTACAAGAAATTTAAATAAAAATATAATTCTAACTGTAAATGTGTAAAGGATATGAAACAAGAACTTTGTCACACCGATGCAGACATATCATTTTACATAATGTATGATTTGGGAAAAGAAGAATGATTCGAGCATTATACGCATACCTTTCTGACTGCACGATATATGCATCACGACCGTGCTATGCTTTGCTGAATCACAATTTATTATTCTACACCACTTCGAAATTAATCAATGTTTTGAATGGTCTAAAAATACATATAGTGGAGACTCCGACGTTGGGTTCACGTTCAGTGTGATGGTATGCAAGGTCCAAAGATGTTTCGGATGGCTTTCCATTTTTTGAAGCGATAGCCTTGACCTAAACCTTGACCTAAACCTTGACCTAAACCATCACATATGAATTTCTACACAATCTTCAAAGAAAGGGGTCTGCTAGGTTTCTGCTATACATGTATATCAATAATTGTTTCGTAGCAATGCCAAAATACATTTTCTAGTTGCTGAGTAAAAACCCTTTTTCTATGTAAGAGGCGGGGATCTTGACGACGTTGTGTGGGTTAAATGCGGTATACAACACTTTTTGGAAACTTGAAATACTGTTTAACACTTTCATAGCTGGTTATAAATTGAGTTATGAGTTAGCGCTTAATTCAACTTATGAAAGGAACTTGCGAAAATGTTTAGGTTTATTATGCAAGATGATTTAATCTGCGTACTTGGGCATAAACATAGTTCAAATCATATAAATTAGGGATGGGAACGAATACTGGAAATGATATTCGAATATTCGTTTGTCATTATTCGAATACATGTACATGTACATTCGAATGTTCGGTTTTTGAAACCGTATACTCAAATGTTTGAACTTATGACCGTCCGGAGCAAATTACTATTCCTGATTGCCGCAAATGCCACTATAAATCGTATCTTATGGGCAGCTTTGTAAAACTGTATAGAGTAATATTTTTTGAAAAAAAATACCATTGATTATAATGACGGGAGAGTCCCGCGATTTGGGTGATTTCCCGGCGTCCCGATATGAGACAATTCGTCCCGATATTCGTAAAAACGTTCTTATGCTTAAACCGTAATTAAGGGTATTTGATGGTTTGTGCAAATGTGAAAATTTAGTCCTTAAATTGTGTTCGAATGAATTTATCTTAAAGCCATAAAAAGCTGTGTAAGATATTATACATACGTCGTATGCAGCTATGTTAGGCGTCGACAGCTCTGTTAGACTGCATTTAAGATTTAAGGTGAATCAATCGCGAGACAATATCAGCATTTGCAAAGCTGAAACAATGTTCTGTTTTCTGTACTCTTCATGATATATATAAGGTACAGTAAGCTAAATGAACAAAACTATGAGTAGACTTATCAACTATGCAAGAATTAAATTACATAAAGCTTAATTGAAACATAATTTAAGTGACGGTACGTATATTAATTCGGTAACTTGAAACGAATGTAGATATCATTTTAAGTCCCCAATTTTTAATGCTTAATGGCATGAACATTAAATACAAATTAGCTACTAAAATACAAACTGCAGTTAATTTGATGTTCACTGCTTTCGTTCCAAAGAATTATTTTATGTTTATTTTACTCATTTCAGTTTCAAATATAGAATCTATCTTGCAAAACGCAGTGTTGCAAAACGCACACTGTTATTGCTTAAAACTTTAAACGGCCGGGATTCAATAATAAATTTCGTGAAATTATGTACAAAAAGCATGTTTAAGTTTCGTTTAATTGTTGCAAAACGTGCACTGCAATTGCATGCAACTGATTTTACCCGGAATTGGATAATAAATCTTGTGACAACAAATATTAAAAATTATGTGTTCGTTTTGTTGTATTGCTACGTTGCACCATACTTCGGTCCATGTGAATTACCGTGTCGCTTATGTAGTTTTACCAAAATAGTTATATCATCACGATAAATTAATAAGTTTTGCGTTTTAATGCGTTAACATCATAACCAGACAGATCCTTTTAAAGCTCCATTAACACTCAACATCGACGAATATTTCGTAAATTATTTCGCAAAATAAAGTTAACCCATAAAAAAACAGTGTTCCTTATATGATAGCCAAATTTTCAACGCTAGATGTGGTCTGGTAACATTGTATCTTGTTAAATCTATGTTACCAGACCACATATAGCGTTCAAATATTGGGTACAGTTTGGATTAAGTTTAGAAACGTATAGCTGGTGCTTTATTTTTAAATCGGGAATACCGAGCATTGCATTGCACTCTAAACAAATAAATGGTTTCTTTACACACGTATTATCATTTAGGGTTCCATACAAAAAAATCAAACATTTTATTCCCATCTGGAGAACATTATTCGACAATTCTTCATTTCAAAACAGACAGTCTTAAATCCCGTATTTAAAACAATGTTTATCGATGAGAATGTATACGGATACACCACTCCATATAACTACGCAAAACAGATACTTGATTAAGAACCATAAACATTTTTCAGTCTCTATACGTGCTATAGTAATGTTATTAAAGGGACCTTTACACGTTTTGGTAAATTAACAAAATAGAAAAATATTGTTTCATATTTGCAAATGTTCGTTGTAGTTATGATATTTGCGAGGAACCAGTAATACCGAAAATTTACCATTTGACATTACGAGCATTACTCATATAAAGTATAAAATACACCACTCACTGTATGAGCACGGATGGCCGAGTGTTTAATTGTTAGACTTTTACTCCAAAGGTCAGCGGTTCGAGTCCAGTTGATGTTTACTGTTTTCCTTCTAAGTTAAAGTTTATTCTTGTTTTATTTTTTTACTGGAGCTATTAAGTTCAATGTTTACATTAATCAAATTTAAAGCATTTAATGACAAACTTCAAAACATGCCAAAATCTGTGAAAAGGTCCCTTTAAAATTCAAAGCCTTAATAGTAGTGTCGTATTAATGCAGTTAAAGATCTACAAAATGCTTCAATTGAAAACATCAGCTTATTTCACGCCCTTACACGCAGAAGACACGATGGCCGATATCAATTCATAAATATTGAATGGACTCGCGAGATGCGATTGGACAAACAAACGAGTCTTATATGTCAGCTTCATTCACTAATGATCGATTAAATAATTTAGGAATAGTCAGCACATTGATGATAAACGGCATTTTATATTTTGTAATATCAGGGTCAGCGGGGCGTATGTCATCAGATGTAAAAGAATATTAATGTGTGTTTTTTTGTATGGCGATACGGTACCCTATCGTAAACATGAACTATTATTATGATACATAAAATGGACTTAATTAATTAAGTACACAGTACGCCATTATTGACTAGCAATTATTGAACCCCATGGTATTTGTGTGTATGATGTCATTGAAACGTCTATAATGCAGACGAGCAATGTAGTCCAAATAATTAGACGTACTCAATATATTCTGAGCTATTTTTGTATGGGGCAGAATCCACACGCCACCGACCATATATATTTAGGTATATAGAAAATACAGACTATGTTTTCATTGTCTTTCATATGTCTAAGAATATACTTTAAGCAGACAAACTTTAAGGCAAATATGTCCCGAGTATGTGATTTCATAAGGAGTACACATTTAAGAATGTCATTAAATTAAAAACAACAACATTTAAATAAAAAACAACATACTACTCTGTCATTAACCCATTTATGCCTAGTGGACTCTCCCATCATTCTAAATTGGATCAATTTATTTCCATAATTAGGGATGTGAAGTATATTTATTTTTATATTTACAATATTTCTTACAGAAATTCCTGTAAGCAAACAGCGCAGACCCTGATGAGACGCCGCATCATGCGGCGTCTCATCTGGGTCTACGCTGTTTGCCAAGGCCTCTTTTCTAGACGCTAGGCATAAATGGGTTAAAACTAAACACCAATTAAATGATAAAACATTTGTTGAGTGATGAGGCTAATACACTCCGACTTCCAGCCCACTGTTAAGTAGAATAAAGGAAGATTGAAAAGTCCAGTATATCACCAGGCGAGACACTCTCAGGGAAACGGTCAATGCAAAAAATTGGGCCATAAACCAGTTAAAAGACGATACCTTTAAACCATTTATTTCGAGTGGACTCTCCCATCCTTCTAAATTGGATCAATTTATTTCCAAAATAAGGGATGTCTAGCATATTTATTTCTATATTTAGAATATTTCTTACAGAAATTCCTTTAAGCAAACAGCGTAGACCCTGATGAGACGCCGCATTATGCGGCGTCTCATCTGGGTCTACGCTGTTTGCCAAGGCCTTTTTTCTAGACGCTAGGCATACATGGGTTAAACGAAAATGAAAGAGAATCAGTATGTCTGCTGCTTCATACCAAGTAGTTGTAAAAAGAATGTTATAACATTAAACAATCTCATCGCCGTTCCAAAATTTGGCATTCTAATTCTATGATATTTATGATGAATTTCCGTTTTGGTTATATAAATGGGAAAAGATAGTATGCCAATTTGCAAAAAAAGAACTTTGTTTCATTGATTGTGTGTTTGGAATGCTGGTTTTGATAATATTGCTGAAAATGTTCTTTTCCACCAATCGAGCGCATGTCATAATAAGGCATTATAGGAAGTTCAAACATGAACTATATTGCAATGCAACATATCCAAAATGATGCTAAATTCATTAACGTAATATCAGTTTAAGATAAACGTTTACACGATAAACGGGAATCTCGTCGAAACATAAAGTGCAACCGGGAACCTCAATACTTTGACATTTAGAGAATGGCATTTCAGCACTGTAAAAACAAAGATCAGAAACACGCTACCAAATTCTTAATGAATCACATGAATACACATTTCTTGAACCACTTTTAGCATGTTTGTATTTGCGTTTTATTATCAAACAAATATTCAACCTTAAGACATAGGTTCAAAGAAGAGAAAAAAAGTATTTCATAAATGTGTTATTTAAGAAATAACACTGCATAATCGTAAAATATCGGTCAATATACACCGATTTGGAGTAATGTTGCAAATAAATGATTTAAACCACGAGAGGCTGAGCGTTGGAACAACAAAGAGAAATGAGACGCGCTCTGTGGAAACGGCGTTTAATGCATTTGCGTTCGTTAAATATCGTCCCAGATAAGCCTTTGCAGTCTGCACAGGCTAATCATGGACGACACTTTCCGCTTGTATGATATTTTTCGTTTAAAGAAAGTCTATGTTTAGCAAAAATCCAGTCTAGGCGGAAAGTTTCGTCCCTGATTAGCCTGTACGGACTGCACAGGATTATCTGGAACGACACTTTACGCACTTGCTTTAGACCCTCTTTTCACAGAGCGAGGCTCATATCTATTAGCCAATAAGACTGATGATACGAAAACTTTTTCGATTTTAAAATGACCTGACAAATACGTTGTATAATAGAGCAATAATACGTACATAGCCATCTTCCAAATAAAATCTGCTTACAATGGGTGTTCCGTGAACGCCTAAGAAGGGTGTTCTAACAAATCCAATACGCAGTTCCTGTCGTATCTGTATCATCCCCATACAGAGTTTAAAGTCGATCAAAAAAAAGTTTCACTGGAATATATCACGTAAAAGATATCCCTAAGCACGTGAGATGGTTCGACTCGGTATTGAATAACAACACATCGTCATATAATTTACACAATTAGTAGCTATTACATGTCCATTATCGTACAACAACGCAGAAACCGTTACCGGTACTTTTTTTTAAGTATTGCAAGTCATAGCGAACGCTTTGCAATGTACAAACACGTACACATGTATGTATTCTACTTCAATATCCACTTTAGCGATAAGACAATTTAGTAAATTTCTAAATACCATCGAATATGCTTTTATCACAGAATCCGGTTTGACATTTCGACGGTTTAATGTTTTTATTAAGACATATTTTGACAGGCTAATTGGTGCTATATTGGTTCCTATTTAAATCTCTAAAGCGACTAATACATGTAATTAATGAACTTTACCATTAAGGTGTTTGTACTTTAACTTTTTTTTTAATGCGTCGGCTTTTAACGCATTGCTATCATTTATCATTTATTAATCGGCCTTAATACGCTTCCCAATTGATTTGCTCTTGAATGTCACTACCAAAGTGAAGAACCTTTTGAAATGCCAATTGCCAATTAAGACCAAATTAAATTGTTATTCGCACTTTACATAATACAGCCGTGACGACGGCAGAATTCATTCGCGTGCCCCACCCTTATCGGTATTTGGGATCTATTAAATAAAAAATAGCTATCTATATTTGTTCGGATAAAAAAAAGGAAACATAACTTTCTTTTTCAGAATCTCTTGTTGCACTTGATAAGACCACACAAAATGCTCGTGCGTAAATTGTCATCCCAGATTAGCCTGTGCAGTACGCATTGGCTAATCAGGGACGACAATTTCCGCTTTTATGGAATTTTTTGTATAAATGATGTCTCTTCTTAGCGAAAATCCAGTGTAGGCGGAAAGTGTCGTCCCTGATTAGCCTGTGCGGACTGCACAGGCTAATCTGGGACGACACTTTACGCACATGCATTCTGCCCAGTTTTCTCAGAACACGACACATATTGATCATTAAACGATGCATCATCGATTTAACTAAAAACAATGTCATGCTAATGTTTCGATATGAAACATTATTTTTCATAGTGGGTTGAAGGAGCTTAAAGAAAAGTAAATGACATCGCATCAGATGTTGGCGAATATTGCCATAACGTAACGTCGTGATGAATTGGTACATTTCAAAAGGCAGCACTTTTCCAGAACTTATAACGGCTTGTTGTAATTGTTTTTATTACAGAAAAAAATAATAATGTTGATGTGTTTTATTATCTATAAATAATATAGAATTGCCTCTTAGTAACCATCGTGTACGTATACAATGAAAAGCACTATTAATATTGAACATCATTTAGCAGAAACAGACAAAAAAGCGATAGCATATTACAAACAATAATCTGAACATCTAAAGCCAGGAAAACAGGAAAAATCATTTAAATCGGTTAAGATAGCATTTTAAACCATTTGCCCTTATTTCCTCATATACGTCCGAAAAAGGAAAACAGGCATAGATTGAGCTTTGTTGATATATGTGTATATAAAATAAAACAAGATTAAATAACTATAAAATACCATCTTAACATACTAGAATTCTCTGAAACCTTCCTTAAACGCACGCATATTTCTGTACTTGTTTTGTAATATAAATATATATATTTTTAAGTATTGCTACATACAACTGCCACAATGATTTGACAATTTCCCATATTCATATTATATATTTTGATATAGTAATTACACTTACTTTGTATAAAAAAACATATATGCAGAGACGCAGTAAACAAATCCGTTTTGTTTCGTGTTTACTCGAATGTTTGTTTGTAATACAAAGACTGTCCCTGACTGACGTAGACAATAGCTACAGACAACTATAAATTAATATAAGAAGTTGTTATTAATACCTGTTTTGAGAGAAAAACACCAACATGCATACGAAAAATTAATTTCTTTGCGGCTGGTAAAAAAAATCCACGTTTTACCTCACAGGTTTACTTGATTAATCCCAATCCAGAAGTGATACACAATATCCTTTCGGAAATCTCTCCAGTTTCGCTGATTTATTACCCGAAGTAAACTGAACAAATATGGCGTGGTCGGTGGCTGGAAGGATTATGGGGACTCGTTACTGCCACGATTTTTCGGAATGGGTGGGTGGGGAATAGAAATTAATAAACTCTTAAATCTATATCATTAGCTGACACTATAATCCACGAGGAAATAAATTAATTCTGTTTATGCTGTCATTAGTGACCGTCGTTTCCTAGAAGAATTCAGGACAAAATATTGATGACACAATTTGAGTCGCGCTCTGTGAAAAGGGGGTTTAATTCATGTGCGTAAAGTGTAAAGTGTCCTCCTAAACTTGCTTTTTGCCAAGAAGAGACTTTCTTTAAGCGAAAAATATCAATAAAGCGGAAAGTGTCGTCCCTGATTAGCCTATGCGGACTCCCAGGCTTATCTGGGACGACACTTTACGCACATGCATTATTCCTCTTTTTTACAGAGCGAGAATTTTAGAATTCATATTATGCTTATTATTGTTGTTTTGTTTTTACTGAAAAAGTACATATGAACTTGAAAACACAAGACACTTTTTTTTCGTGCGATGACAATATCATACAGATGGGTCCGCGTATATCTCAAGACGAACCAAACCAAAAGTTGAGTCCTAATTCAATGAAACTGACACAGTCAACATAATTGTGCACTAGCATGCATGTATGAATATGCACAACAGATTTTTTTTTTTTTTATCTCTAAATGAGACTGCATGCAATAACACCAAACCATTTATTCGGACATTCTTGCAAATTAAATATTGATTTGGACGTACGTCAATTACAATTTCAGTGTTATTAGTTGCCATAATTATGCGGGGTTTCCAAAAATTAATATGTAATATGTATCCGAACTGGACAACCCATTGCGCTACACTGTAACTGGACTGTCTGGTTAGCGTAGTGATTCGTAGACGCGCTTCTCATCTGGGCGACCCGGATTCAATCCCCATCCCCGGAAGCATGTGAGTTTGGATGGTGGTCACCAAATTGGCCGGACAGATGGGATTTCCTCCAAGAACTTCGGCGTCCCCCCCCCACACACACAACACAAGACCACATCAAAATTATATATAACTTAAATAACATCTAAAAAGCTGGAAATTTCAGCTGTAATTCAAAATTCGTCATAACGTTTCGAAAAAATTACACACAATGTTTCGGAACTAATTATTACTTTACATTCACAGCACACAACGCCATTAACTTAACTAAATTTCAAATACAAATTAAGAGCAAAACCGCGGTCGATATTGAATTGAAATTGAATCAACAATTAAACATGTAATATGCTTCGCCTCAAAATATATATAATATGTACATTGTTTAAAACAGAACGAGAAACGGTAAACGCCAATTCTTTATCTTTTCTATAGCAGTTATATAATAAGACTCGGCGATGTATTCATATAGTGGCCCGTAGTAGAGATTGGCTTATTGTTAAATCAGAAACAAAAGTGGTTAATTAAGAGTTAAATACAGGGATTTGTAGATGGCATCGACGCTTGATTGAATAATACATTTGAGCCTTGCTCTGTGAAAAAGGGGTTTATTGAGTGTGCGTTAAGTGACTTCCCAGATAAGCCTGTGCAGTCCGCACAGGCTTATCAGGGACATCACTTTCCGCTTCTATGATATTTTTCGTTTAAAGAAAGTCTCTTCTAAGCAAGCACATAGTTAAGGCGGAAAGTTGTGTCCCTGATTTGCCAGTGCGGACTGTACAGGTTAATCAGGGACGACACCTTCAAGCGAAGATGAAAACTCAATAGTAATATTATTATTACTGCGAACGTTTATTGTGAAGTGAATGATTTTTTTTTTAAATTATATACATGCACATGTGAGAGTTATATTAACCTAAAATCTGCTGATTAACATGCAGTTAATGATATATGTAATGCGATCGCATTTAATTAGTACACACTTGTTTTCTGACAGTAAAACAAGAGTCATTTTAACTTTTGGTTAGTTCCGTGTATAAGAATCCAATCAGATTTGTGTTTAGCTTGTGTTGAGCTTTAACTAATTATACTATTTGGGAAATGCCGATTTCTGGAGAATAAAGCACACATATTAAACGCGCTCGTTGCATTTAATTGCTCGCAGCCATATGGCAGTATTTACACGGTCCGGAGCTCCTGTGTTTGATAAATGTTTCAAATAACAAGGAAAGTTGTTTGACAAATAGTTTAGGATATGTACGCATACAATTATATGGCCCACAATCGGTTTAAGGGCACATAGCAGATGGAATATAACCCGCAGAATGTTTAATCAACACCCGTTATGAAATACATTCACATTATAATTCAATACATGTATGAACAAGACATTTTCTCTATTTAATTCGCTGGTACGATGTTGTATTAATATTATATACTATAAATTATATCATGATTTTGAATAAGTTTTTTTTATTTTAAATGCGGGTTTACCCTTTTGTTAATTTTTTTTATTATTATTATTTTAGATCGTTTGCAATCCCTTGCACTTCCTGGTCTGAAAAAATATCGGCTTGAGGCTTATGGTTGGTTAAGAATGTTCGAAACCCAGGAGCCTAAAAGTAGAGCACTATATAATGTGGAACAAACTGCCGAAGTAGTATCACAGAATTATGTTCAGTAGATGTAATTCAATCCGCAACAATGTATTTAGATACGGCTTCAGCTAATTACCGTAAGCCAAATTAAATTGTCTTAAAATCTTGACTTAAGGATGTACTTTTTTATTCAAAATATCCGTACAATGAAAAAATTGTACGATTAATGAAATGCAATGCACAATCATTATTTATGCACGGTTGTAGCTCTAGTAATTACGGTAAGCCAAATTGAATTGTCTACAAATCTTGCCTTAATGATGTCTCTTTCTTGATATCTCACTAATTGTTTACCGTTGTGGCATGTGAACCAGTCTCAAGTTCGATTTTCGATTGAATTGTCTAACAAATCATGCCCGTCTCGTCATGTGGCGAATAATACATAACTTATATACACAGTTCTCATAATAACCGTACACATCCGATAGTAAGAGGAATTGTAATAATAATTGTGCAAACAATACCTTGTTTGTGGCAAAGGCGCGCATCCGTTCTTCTTACGTGGACGAGGACTGAAGTGTTGTTAACCCTTTAAGCGCTGGAACCGAATTTTAAAGGCCTTTGCAAACAGTTTGAATCCAGATGAGACGCCACAGAACGTGGCGTCTCATCAGGATCCAAACTGTTTGCTATTCTGATAGTATTTTTTGAAAAAAAAATCAAAGAAAATGCTAATTTTAGAATTTAGCAGACAACATTTTAGCAGACGACAAATTTCCCAGCATGCAAAGGGTTAAATATTTGCGCATATGCAGCACCAGACCTGTGCACATTGCGCTAACTCTATGTTTTCTATAGGCTTTTGTTATCTATGTTATCTATAGGCTTTTGGTACAATGCATACCACGTGATATCGTTGACAGTGAAAGTGCTGTATGAAAAGGAAAACACCTGTTACAATTAATGCGCACACCTAATAAGGTAGTGCCCACGCGGTTTATAAAATAGAGTAGAAAAGATAAGGAAAACTGTCCCAAAAACCGGACAGAAATGTTTTTAAACAAACCACAGTCATGCTCTTACCTTGCCAAGATATAACAACACATCTTTTAAAATGTTATGAGCAAGTTCCATGATGAGTGGGTCAAACTGTTGTTCAATCGGTTTTATTATGGAAAATACCCCGCCTCAATGCGGATTTTGTTTTCATTTGACAGGAGCCATATCCAAATCGACATAGAAACCAATAAAACAAATGTTCAGACCAAGTTTCGTGCAGATTGTGCACCCTAAATGTGACATCTAGAGTGTTCACAAGCTTGTTCTTTCATTTGCCCTAGTGACCAAGTTGTTGAATGGTGTCTACTGTTTTCAACATTGTTGTTGTCTCCACATTCAGCAGTTTCGAGCTCATCCGAGATATCATGAGGGCAACTGTTTTCATCAAGTTTCATGAAAATACAGTCATATATGTGGCCTCAATACAGTCATATATGTGGCCTCAATACAGTCATATATGTGGCATCAATACAGTCATATATGTGGCCTCAATTTTGTTCACAAACGCTGCGCTCAGGTGAGCTTAAAGTGTGTGAAACCTAACATACTTATTAACTACTGTCCAGACAACGTCAACTCTTTCTTATATTTATATATATATAAAATTGGAGTGTTCCATATTTAACCTGTTTATTAAAAAATATCCGAATACATTAATAATATACTATGATACTATATCCTCACTGCAGTCAAGCGCATAACACAATGTGTGTGCATTTTCACTTAATTTACACGCGAAAACTATTAGTGTAAATGTTATAGTTATAATTGCTTTGGTGTAATGCAAAATGAATTCAATATATGTGCGTCATTAGTGTGGGTATTTATCACACAAAGACTGTATTATCGCGTCATTATCATATATCACAATGACGCCGCATGTCTTGTCTCATTCTAAAGTTAAAAAGGGTCGAAACACCATACAACACCTTTCCAATGCAAGTGAAGTAAACGCATGCGCAAATAAATTGCTTAGTTGTTATTAAAAGGGACGGTTGGTTATTCAATGATTGCTGTCAATGTTTCACCATTACTAAACTACTTTCCGTTCTCAAACGTGAACTTTTTTGTCTTAGTTATTTACATTAATTCCGGTGTTGTGTAAAACAAGATTACCAGTATACTTTATTATAATAATATTTCTTGCTTAATTAAAAACGGTTAAGAATGAATCGTTACCTCTGTGTGGTATATTTGAAAGTTGTCAAATCCAGTGTGGTTCTTTATAACGCTCTTTTACGCTCTTACGGCATAATTTTTTTTCTCATTATGTTTCCAGCCAAATCTATATTATTATAATCAAGCAATTATGACGACTGAATTCGGATATTATTGATCGTGCACATTGCACGCGGTGCTGTGTGAAATACAAAAAAAAATATTCAGACATTAACTTCATTGTTTATGAATTCTAGATTCTAGTTTCACTTATCCCTTGACCCCGACATTCCTATTTGATTGCAACATGTATATTTGTTTAACGGGGATTAATTATGGCAAAAACAAACTAGAGCATGTTTAATAATTATATTATGTGTACCTTGGATGAAATTAGTGAAATCATATATGTCCTTTGAATTGTATCAGATGATCAGAGACTCTTTTATTTGCTCATGCAGGGACGGCGCGTGGATTTTCGGTTATAGAGGAGGGGTCGTAAACTTTGCTCATTCTAAATGACAGATTTAAGTGTCTTTTCTTGTAATCTAAAAGGAGGGAGGGCTTATAAAGAAACAAATGTGTTTAAGACACGTTATTGGCCACTGATTGGTCAAATGGCGTCCTTTTTGTTGTTTATGTTGTTAGAAAAAAATAGGTATGAAAAAAAAACTAAAACAATCTAAGTGATGCACCAGCACATCACACTCTTCTATTGACAGAGGCGTCAAAAATAAACTGCTGTATACCAGAGATAGAACTTTTGCACTCTTCATCTTCGTGGGAAATCTGCTATCATCCCACAGTCTGCGAGAGTCACAACTGGTGGAAAAAAACGTTCAGAAATTTTGACGACGACATTTTGAGTCAATATCGATGAGTTCCAGAACGTTCCAAATATTTTTCCCCATGTTATGTCGAACATACAAAAAAACGACCGAATCAAACATTAGGCGTCCAAATAGTAAAACTTCCAAAATTTAACTCTGTGCACAGTTCGCGAGCGAAACGAGTGGAAAAGAATACGCATTCTATTTTTTGTTTTGTTTTTATATAAACTGAAATATATGTATATATGTGCCCAAAAATGTAAGGGGGTTGCAAGCGCCGGGTGCGATCTTCCGCGCTTGAAACCGCCAGTGTGATGCCCTGATCATTATCGACAATTGCTCTTCAAATGGAATAGCGACACGCAATTTATTATTCATCAGCCTCCCATCACATGCTGGCGGAACCGACATCGGCCGCGCTCTCCAAATATTTGCAGTTCATTACAAGGTTCTGGAAAACTGGCCTTTAATCTTCAATTCTGTCGTGATTATTAGCGACCGTGAATTAGAGCTCATTAATAGCCATGCTATCGAGCTGGCGTCGTTAGGGGATTGGAAATGTGGGATATGCTAGAATTTTGACAACCGGTCGTGTCTGTCAAATTACTTGAATTGCCGGTATATTTTTGTCTCGATCATTTAAACGTTGGAGAGTAGAAGTATGCTGCAGATGTTATTAAATTTCGGCCATATATAAGAGCAGAGTTACCATAACCATCCATGTATGCTTCAGATCAATCCACTGTCTCAGACCGTGTATGTATGCGTTTTGGTAGATTGCAATATCAATAGTTATGTTTTTTCGGTTAGATGTTAAATTCAACAGCAACGTGTTTGGATGTATTTGTTTTATATATGTATATAGAATCCTTTACTTAAACCAATCACATTTGTCACGCTTAAAATTAGTGTCGTGGAAGCATGTTATTACATGGGTATATAGAATATGATTTGTTTAAAGATATGATTTGTGAAAAATCTGGTCCTAAACTAGTACCTCGAGATGACGAATTCCAATCCACTGAGTATTGTCTTGTTTTAATGTATTGAAGGCACTGTATTTTGCGTACAAAGCGCAGTTGTTTAAGAAAGTAACGTAAAAACGACAAAAACAACCAATGATCACTATTGTTAAAGAACCAGTATTGACAGATACATAAATGTTCGACAATATAAAACTTCCCTGCCTTAGGTGTTCAATCTCAAAGTAATCACAGAAAAGTGAAATAAGGTATTCCGCTAATATTAAATTTGCCTTGTGGTTAAGAGGATGTCATTAAACCGATATGACTCGTTTGCGTACGACGTAAAAAGGCCGGTTACAAAGGCTAACATGTGTACATTACTTGATAGGTCTAGGTTTAGAAAACACATTTCATTAACGAGAAATATATATTAAAACTGATTGCGTTCTTACTTCAAAGGCGTGATATGGCGTTTTGATAAATTTAATATGTTAATGTACGACATAACCATTCGCTCTTGTGGTTGATGTTTTCATCGCACTGTTGAAAGTTAATAAAATAACTGTAATTTTCTCCTCACACTAAAAATAAATAAAGGGGGTTGATATGTTATGTTTTTCATAAGTTTTGCTGAAATAACCCAATACTGTAGACTTTCCTCCATAAATCCGTGTCAACTGTCTGCAACTGACAGTCCAAATTACATTTTTGCCGCCTGAAATATTCTACCAAGGTGGGTATTGAATAATTGAATTAATGGGTGTATAAAAGTATGTTAAACAATCGTAAAAGTGAAATGGTGACTAATTACATTCTTAAATAAAGCTGGCCGTTTTGCCACCTTGGTTGTTTTCAGGCTTCAAAGGATCGATTCACACCCAAATAATGGAACATTTCATTTTAAATCATTTATTCACAAACAAAAAAGGTTGCTGCCTTCAAACATGGTCTGATCAAATCGGTGTAATAATTATCATTGTTATCATCAACAACTACGTCATCATCATTCGCAGTAGCAACACCTTTAATATTGTCATAACCAAATGTCGATTTAAATTTCATTGTTGCTCGGCCTTTTGTTTGTTAGAGAGAGCGATGTTAGTTGTAAACCTACTTAATTTAGCTCGTCATCGAATACCTTGAAATCACTGCGCTCATAGACAATCTTGAGACCATGACTGACTACTGATGACTACTTGCATTGTCCACCGTGCTAGGTTGAGGGCTCAACTGATAAAAAAATCTGCAACTTCTGTGACATAATAAACAAAGTACACATTTTTATACCAACTGTTTAATTAATACGATATTGGCTTGTTTGAATCTGAAGAAAAGTTGATATTCTTTAAAATATGCAGGTCTTGAGAAATGATTGACCTACTAAAACTTGGTGTTAGGCTCGTTTGAATGACATAGGCTATACCTCGTCGTGCCATACCATACCCACATTTTGTTGTCAGGACGTCGCTGATAAATGGTAGACACAATCACAGATAACACAGTAATCCTCATTCACAATCATCCATTCTATCTCACAACTGCGTCACAATTGTCGCATTATTTAATCTGATCAAGCATTGACATCATACGCGTCAGCTTTACAGTTATCATAAAAATACCAACTCTAGCCTTTCGTGTATAACCTAGGTTTGGGTCATATGTTGTGGATTCTTTTGCCCAACTTGTGAACATTTTTAATCAAATGTTGTGTGGACAATGTCAACATAAAGACAACGCCATTAATAAGTGCCTACTTATTAAGGAGATTTATAAATAACTGGAACTGATAACGTTGACAATCTGTGTTCAGTAAATACTAAGTCAATATACGGATCCCGTAAATCAGATTTAAAATTGCCCACAACTTGGACACAAACAGAAATTGACATTCTATGTAATGTGTAATTGGAGGAAGATATACATACAGGATAAATGTGTTTTCTAGAAAAATATAAGTGCTGTGTTCAAATTATCATCCAAACCGTAATTTTCATAACAAGATAAGAGCAAAAACGCCTTTATTCTTTTTCGTATAACATAGCAACCTTTGCGACTTACACTTTAGTTTTCTTAGCAATATTGCACCAAAATCGATTCATAAATGAATTGTTTATTTACAAATATAAGTTATTCCATATGCTAAACCAGTGTTAACATTATAATGATCTCGGCGGGAACCATACCAAGATGTTGATAAACAGAATCAGCCATGAAAAAAAATTCAGCAGAAATTATATTTAAAAAAAGGACACAAAATCAAGCGCCTGACAGAAAAAAAATCTCTTCGACTTAATAATAAATTGTTCACTAACTTGTTCAAATATGTGGCGTGTTCTAAGAAAACTGGGCAAAATGCTTGTGCGTAAATTGTCATCCCAGATTAGCTTGTGCAGTCCGCACAGGCTAATCAGGGACGACAATTTCCGCTTTTATGGAATTTTTCGTTTAAATGATGTCTCTTCTTAGCGAAAATCTAGTTAAGGCGGAAAGTGTCGTCCCGGATTAGCCTGTGCGGACTGCACAGGCTAATCTGGGATGACACTTTACGCACAAGCATTTTGCCCAGTTTTCTCAGAACACGACACATATGTCCGCGCGTAGAGTAAGTCTGCTGATTGTTTCTTATGTTTTTGCAAACGCCGCCATATTTGATTAACGAATGAAAACGCACCACAACCACATGTTACATATCGTATTTATTATTAAATATAAAACTATACGGTGTTGTGTTGTTTTATTGTTGAACCAATTTCTAAATATATAGGTAACTTAAAATGTAAATCACGACTTTTCTATGAGTTTATAACGGTACTTATTTTAATACTTATCGTACTCGTTGATAAGTTGTTTATTCGATTTATTCGTTAAGGTCGTTTTTATCTAGGTTATATAAGTTCAGTTCATCTAATCCATACAGTTGCACGTTTATAATTTGTCTAATACTCAGATCACTCATCCCTTTTCCCGTGCACTAATATGTTCAATGTCAATCTCGTGATTCGAATGATTGCTTAAGTCATTCGATCTTAAAAATCAAAGAGTATACCTCTTTTTGTTGTATTAATGATATTTATTACCATTAAAAATATTTTACATGTAACTTTGCTTTAGTAGTTTCACTATGTTTCGTTGTTAAATTATATTTTGCAGTGTTTGTATTGTTCGTATTTTAAGGATCACCGTCGGATCATGCATAACTTGCATTTTTGTATAAGTAATAGAATTGCTATATTTACATGGGATTCGATTCTTTACATTCAAAGAGTATACATCTGTTTGTTGTATTGTTGTATAAATGATATTTATTACCATTATTAAATATTTTACAGCCAAACGAGTTTATCCTCCACGATAGAACCATACGGAAACCTTCCGGCAACACACGTATCACTGCCTTATAACTCTCGTTTGTTTTATATAATTAAATCATGTTGCTATATATTCGCATAATAAACGTACACATCCAATTGTATTATGATTTTTTGTTATATTTTTGCAAACAATACTTTGCTTGTGGCAAAGACGCACATCCGTTCTTCCCACTTGGAACAGGACTGAATGTCGTTAAATATGTGCACATATATACAGCACCTGACCTGTACGTGCTGCGCAAACTCGAAAATATTCGATCCATAAGCATTTTGTGCAATGCATACCACGTGATATATGTGACAGTGAAAGTGTTCTATGAACATGAACACGCCTACTACAATTGTTAAATATGATTGACGAATACACTCACATGAGACTCTAAGGAAATAAACTGTTCTGATAAGGCAGTGCTCACACGGTTTTTAAAATAGACTAGCCTAGATAAAGAAAACTGTCCCCAACCCTGGCAGCCATGTTTTTAAACAAACCACAATCATTTTCTAACCTTGCCAAGATATACCAAATTACCAATACACCTTTTTCATATGTTATGAGCAAGTTGCACGATGAGTTGGTAAAACTGTTTTTGTTTTTCCTGGAGTGTTCAATCAGTTTTATAATAACGACACAACGGAAACTACCCCGCCTGAAGTCGTCCATGTATTTCAGTGGACAGGAACCATATCTCAGTCGGCATAGCAACCAATTAAACAAATGTTCTGATTGAGTTTCGTGAAGATAGCGCAAATAAATGTGACCTCTATATTAATCATAAACTTTTCCTTTCACTAGTGACCAACTTGTTGACTGGTGTATACAATTGTTAACATTGTTGTTGACTCCACATGAACCAGTTTTGATCTTATTCGATAGGAATTTTTATCATAATTATGCAAACAATAGTTTGAGGCAAAGCTATGCATCCGGTGTTCTTAATAGCATAAGGGCAAATGCTTTCACCAAGTTTCATGAAGATACGGTAATAAAATTTGCCGCTTTATTGTTTACAAACGCTGCTCATGTGCACTTAAAGTGTGCGAAGTATAACATATTTCACTACTGTCCAGACAACATCAACTCGTTATTTAAAATTTTAAAATACCCACAAAAAATAATTACATCCAAACACGTGGATGTTGAATTTAACATCTAACCGAAAAACATAACTTTTATTATTGCACTGTACCGAAAGGCATACAGACACGGTCTGAGGCAGTCGATTGATCTGAAGCATACATAGATGGCAATGATTACTCTACTCGTATATATGACCGAAATTTAATAACATCTGCAGCATACTTCTACTCTCCAACGTTCAAATGATTGAGAAAACAATACCGGCAATTCAAGTAATTTGACAGACACGACCGGTTGTCAAAATTCTAGCATATCCCACATTTCCAATCCCCTAACGACGCCAGCTCGATAGCATGGCTATTAATGAGCTCTAATTCACGGTCGCTAATAATCACGTCGGAATTGAAGATTAAAGGCCAGTTTTCCAGAACCTTGAAATGAACTGCAAATATTTGGAGAGCGCGGCCGATGTCGGTTCCGCCAGCATGTGATGTGAGGCTGATGAATAATAAATTGCGTGTCGCCATTCAATTTGAAGAGCAATTGTCGATAATGATCAGGGCATCACACTAGCGGCTCCAAGGGTGGGAGTTCGCACCCGGCGCTCGCCACCCCCCTTACATTTTCCAGGCACATATATACATTTATATAAGCACACATAAAACTAAACAAGTAATAATCTGCTCATTGTTTTACCACTCGCTTTGCTCGCGAATCGTGCACCTAGTTTAATTTTGGAAGTTTTACCATTTGGTACCTAATGTTTGATTTGGTCGTTTTTTTTTATTTTTACCTTTATTACAGATTGTAGACGTCGGAACGAAATAAAATAGTAATTTAGGGAAAGCCTTCCACAAATGTGTAGTTAATCAACGTTACCATTGCGAAAAAGGAAGTTCAACTATCATTTCCTCTCATAATACACAGTATTTGTACATGTGCACAGTAAGAACGACCAAAATCATGAGGCACGAACAGCACACAGTTCAACGTATTCATTTAAACGATATACAATTGATAGCGCCCTCTTCTTAAAAAACACTCAATAACGTAAAACTCTATTTTTCAGTATACGTACCGTTTAAAAAAAAAAGAAACTTGAAACTGTGATTTAAAATGATCAAAGTTTATGCCCCTTCCATCTGAGCGATTTTCCTGGAACCGCCCCTGCATGAACAAACAAAAGGGTCTCTGGTATTCTGATACAATTCAAAGGACAGATATGATTTCACTAATTTCACCCAAAGGTATACACAATTATAAAAATGCACTAGATTTTGCCGTAATTAATCCCCGTTAAACAAATATACATTTAGCAATCAAATAGGAATGTTGATGGCAAGAGATAAGTGAAACTAGAACGTAGATTTCAAATATAATGATTTTTTTTTAACTTTCACAAATTGCGTGCAATGTGTACAATTTGTCAAAACACACGTACGATCAATAATATCCGAATTCAGTCAGAATAATCGATTAAAACAATCTAGGTTAAGCTCGAAAAATGAGAAAAGAATCATTATGCCGCAAGTGCGTAAAAGAGCGTTATGAAGAACCACACTGGATTTAGCAAGGTCAATCACAATATATACCACACAGAAGTAACGATTCGTTCTTAACCGTATTAATTTTAATAGCCTTAATGTGTTTTCATAATTATCACACTTAATTAAGCAAGAAATATTTTTATAATAAAGTATAATTTTGTTTTACACTACACCGGATTTTATGAAAACCACCAAGACAAATAAGTTCACGTTTGAGAATGGAAAGTAGTTAAGTAATGGTGAAACATTGACACCAATCATTGAATAAACGTCCCTTTTAAAATGTGGCGTGTTCTGAGAAAACTGGGCAAAATGCTTGTGCGTAAATTGTCATCTCAGATTAGCCTGTGCAGTCCGCACAGGCTAATCAGGGACGACATTTTCCGCTTTAATGGAATTTTTCGTTTCAATGATGTCTCTTCTTAGCGAAAATCCAGTTTAGGCGGAAAGTGTCATCCCGGATTAGCCTGTGCGGACTGCACAGGCTTATCTGGGATGACACTTTACGCACAAGCATTTTGCCCAGTTTTCTCAGAACACGCCACAAATAACAACTAAGGAATTGTTTCGCAATAGATATGATAATGACGCAATAATACAGTCTTTGTGTGATAAATGCCTCAGAAATGACGCACATATATTGACTATGTTTGATTCCATACCTTCAAAGGAACACAAGAAATTAAATAATATTTTCACATCTATGAAAAAAGTAACGTATTCTTCACATGTGGTTTTTGGTTTTGAGTATACACTTAAATATTATTCCTTCGTGATCACGAACATTTCTTACTTAAACCAATCACATTTGTCACGCTTAAAAGTTGTGTCATGGAAGCATGTTATTACATGGGTATATAGAATATGATTTGTGTAAAGATATGATTTGTGACAAATCTGGTCCTAAACTAGTACCTCGAGATGACGATTTACAATCCACTGAGTATTGTCTTGTTTTAATGTATTGAAGGCACTGTATTTTGTGTACACAGCGCAGTTGTTTAAAAAAGTAATTTAAAAACGATATAAACAACCAATGATCACAATTGCAAAAGAACCAGTATCTGCATATTATTGACAGATACATAAATGTACGACTATATCAAACTGCCCTGTCTTAGGTGGTCAATCTAAAAGTAATCACAGAAAAGCAAAATAAGGTATTCCGCTAATACTAAAATTTGCCTTGTGGTTAAGGAGACGTCATTAACCCGATATTTTATCGTTGGCGCACGACGAAAAAAGGCCGGTTACAATGGCTAACATGTGTGCATTACTGGATAGGTCTCGATTAAGAACACGTTTCATATATTGAGAAATTTGTATTAAAATTGATTGCGTTCGTACTTCAAAGGCGTGATATGGCGTTTTGATATATTTAATATGGTAATTTACGACTTTCGTTTCGAGCTTGTGGTTGATGTTTTCATCGTACTTATGAATAACTGTAATGTTCTCTTCACACTTAAACAAATAAATAAGAAGGGTGGTAATGTTATTTTTTACATCAGTTTTGCTAAAATAACCCAATACTGTAGACGTTCCTCCCTAAATCCGTGTCAACTGTCTGCAACTGACAGTCCAAATTACATTTGTGCCGCCTGAAAAATACTACCAAGGTGGGTATTGCATAATTGAATTAATGGGTGTATAAAAGTATGTTAAACAGTCGTTAAAGTGAAATGGTGACTAATTACATTCTTAAATGAAGCTGGCCGTTTTGCCACCTTGGTTGTTTTCAGGCTTCAAAGGATCGATTCACACCTAAACAATGGAATATTGCATTTGAAATTAGGCGTTCACAAACAAAAAAAAGTTGCTGCTTTCAAACATTGTCTGATCAAATCGGATTAAAAATTATAATCGTCATCATTAACAACAACATCATCATCATTAGCAGCAGCAACACCATTATTATTACCGTAACCAATTAGAGTTTAAATTATTTTGTTGCCAGGCCTTTCGTTTGTTGGAGTGAGCGATGTTAGTTGTAAACCTACTTATTTAAGCTCGTCATCGAACACCTTGACATCACTGCTCAATTCCGTTCAGTTAGAGATCGTACCCGGGACTTTCCGGTTACATAGCTGATACCATAACCATGACATCACTGAGCGACGTAAGTCCAATTGAAACAAAACAATCCTATCTATGTGGACCTGTGCGTGGTTCAAAATAATATTCAGAACAGAGAAGATAACTGAATTTTAAAAGAGCATATGTTCATATGAAAGTATTTTTAATAGTTTTTTTTTATCTTTTGTTTGTAAGAAATGTGTTCTACTTATGTTTATGCTCCGAAGTGCGTGTTGTGAACGGAATTTCAGCAGAAAATAAAAGAGAGAATCGCTTCTCAATGAATCACCCATTTTTTGTTTATATTAATAAGACCATGACTTTCTACTTGCATGGTCCACCGTTCTTAGTTGAGGGTTCAACTAATTGAAACATGCATTGTCTGTGACATAATAATTGAAAAAAAAACATGTTATGTTTTTTTACCAATTGTATCCTCGACTCCGTTAATTATATTTATATGTGTTTTCTTAACCATGTTTACTGCAAAATCACTGTTTAAGTAATATTACATTGGTCTATTTGAATCTATAGCAAAGTTGAAATACTTTAAAATCTGCAGGTCTTGAGAAATGGTTTACCTACTAATTATTGGTGTTGGGCTTGTTTAAATGACATAGGCTATACCTAGTCGTACCATAGCATACCCATATTTTGTTGTCAGGACTTCGCTTATTAATGGTAGACACAATCATAGATAGCACAGTAATCCTCATCCAAATCATCCATTCTATATCAAACCTGTGCCATTATTGTCGCATTATTTAAACTTATTAAGAATTAACATCACACGCGTCAGCTTTAGAGTTATCATTAAAATACAAACTCTGACATTCCCCGATTAATGTTTGGATTATATGTTGGGGATTCCTTTGCCTAAATTTTGTACATTTTTAATCAAACGTTGTGTGGATAATGTCAACATAAAACATTTTTACCAAAGACAACGCCTTTAGTATCGCCGACTAATAAAGGAGATTCATAAATAACTGGACCCGATAAAGTTGGCAATCTGTGTAAGATGTTAAATAAATACTAAGTCAATATATGGATCCCATAAAATCAGATTTTAAATCGCCCACAAATAAGAGACACATAGAAAATGACATTCTATGTAATGGGTTTATGGATGTAGATAAACGAGCAGAATTTATGTGTTTTCTAGAAAAATATGTATTGTGTTCAAATTATCATCCAAACCGTCATTTTCATAACAACATACGGGCAATATCGTCTTGATATTTTGTTTTTCGTTTAACATAATATCCTTTGCGACTTACACTTAAAGTTTTCTAAATAATATTGTTTCATAATTTATTCATATATAAATTGGTTTAATTACCAATGTAAATTATTCAATACGCTAAACAAGTGTTACAAGTAAAAAGATTTCGGCGGGAACCAAATCAAGAACACAGTATGATGTTGACAAACGGAATCAGCCGTGATACATTTAAATAGAAATTATATTTGAACATAAAACGCAACATCAATCACCCGACAAAAATACATTTATCTTCTCGACTTAATAATAAATCTTCAACTTACTTGTTTAAATATGTCCGCGCATTGAGTCAGTCTGCAGTTTGACTCGTACTTTCTTGCAAACGCCGCCTTATTTGATGAACGAATGAAAGCGCACCATATCACCCACAACCACGTATCACTTCCTGATAAGTCTCGATTGTTATATAACTAGAACATGTTGTCATATATTCCAACTTGTTTTTATTTATACGAAACTAAATAGAGTAACAAATAGACCGCACCAGCAGTGATATAGTCAAATTTATCGAAACAACCTTAAGTGACGGTAAATATTTTATTTAAAAATTGGAAACCGTATCAGTGAGCTACCCAGCGGTTGTCAGGTGGCTGGGTATAAATCAATTCCTCAACGATCGTTTAAATGACTATTTATCGCCAATTTTCAAGAAAAAATCCAATATGCAGCACGTTTACGTAACTATGGCTATCATAAACGTCTTTTTTTGACGTGCTTCTGTTTTACAACAGTCTCGTCTGCAGAACTTTATTCCTGAAGCTCCATTTAAAAGCCACCATAAATATTACAGCAAAACGCTCACAAATTTAAATATCTAACTGTGAAAATCAGTTTAAAAGTCCCAACGATATAATATATATATAAGAAAACAAAACAATTAACACAACATGTCATAAACTTATAAGCGACCATATATTTCATGACGATGTACATGTACGTGAACATTATATCAGAGATTAATGAAATTCGGTAACAAGATTACAGTTCTCGACGTATGAACCATCCTAATCACATACTCGACGCATCCGACTCTACAAATATCATTGAGAAATGATAAGCGGATTCTGTGTATCAGTGATTATTTGACAGATATTTGCGCTAAGATCGAGGTTTATCATGAGTACACGAGAGTTTTTTTGGGGAATATCCGAAACTAAGTGGACGATTATGCGCCGTAGATTTGACGACAAATTGATAACAATTGCGGATCGGATTGGCGTTATTTAACGCTAGTTATAAGCCCATTTTCGTTCACATGAATGTATCCCCCGATATCGATCTGTTTGTAAAAAATGACAATTTTAACAGCTGTACCGTATTAACGATAGATTATTAAGAGAATCAGAAACATTTTCGAGATGCAATTGTTGTGCGAATATTTTACAGAAGTATTATTGGTCAAATCTCTGCGAAACGAATTACTTAAAATTGAACAACAACGTTTTCTTTCTGTTGGAATTGATGCTCCATAAATTGCAAGCGAAACATACATATAACCTGCTCCTAAATATTTCATTAACTATTTTGACTATTTTTCAGTTGATTTCGTTCCGCTGATCAAATTGACTATTATAACGATCGCAAATCACACAAATGTACGTGAATCAGTTTGGGGAAATTTTGCAAAAAATATATCACAGTGGCGTTTGATGATACGTATCATAAATAAACAACAGTGAGATAAGATTTCTATTGCAGATATGTATTTTTTCAATCAGACATGTTAAAATAGAGGATATTTGTTGGATTATCGATTTTAATTCACGAGTGATCATAGAAATTAATATGTTCACGAGTGGCGCAGCCACGAGTGAAAATATATATTTTCCATGATCACGAGTGAATTAAAATCGATAGTCCACCGAATCCAACAAATTTTCTTTTTATTTCATGCTTTTTTCACAGTTTATATACATTGTTAAAAAGTTAAACTTAAGAATGTCGTTGGGATAATGACGTCATTTCGTCAAAATAATGACGTCATTTCACAGTAAACAGTGAAAATTATCGATAATTTTCACTGATAATTTTCATTGTTTGAAACAGTGAAATTATTAGTTTTAATTTACTGATATTTCTCTATAAACCACCGGAAAGCATTTAATAAATATTGCTAATACATTTAGCAGTCAAGCAGACATAAAGATGTTTGTATCGGTTGGGCTGGATCCGTTACGCTCTAAAACATGTAATCCAGTAAGATAACTTTAAGGTCATCGGCTTATATTGTAAAACCATGTGATCCAACCTTTGTTTTAAATAAAATTGTTACATTTTTTTTTAATTATGCTTAAATTATTAAAAAATATATAAATTGACAAGCAATAAACTGAGTTACAAAGGCTCTACCAATATAGCACGCTGGATTATTTTTCCGCTTTAATAGTGTAATGTACATTTTCTGTCAGTTATCGGATAAAATGATTGTGAAGAAACGTTATATTGTGAATATTTGTCATTTTTACATAGTTATATGCCACATAATTAGCTTTCCGTCCATTTACCAATCTTTTGAAAAAACAAAAAAAAACAAACAATGTCTGCATATTAGCTTCCTTCACAAAGTATAAACACAAAACTCAATGAGCGGAAGCTGTTTTCCTATTTAAGTAACAATGACCTTCATCTTCACTGACTGGTCCCAAATGGAATCCCAACTAAGGCTGCATGTTTACTTGTGACCTTGACCCGACAGGTCCCAAATGCAATCCCACCCTAGATCAGCATGAAAGCTATATACAACACAATTTCATAACATTTCTGCATTATAACATAGTTAATTTAAAAGAAACTCTTTATTTATGTTTAGCAACAGTGACCTTGACTCATCTGGTACCACATGCAGGGTTTCTATGCTGGCTTGCGATATCCAATATTTCATCAATGTAGGTCAATACAAACTAAAGTTATTGATTAGAAACACAAACCTGTACATGAATTTTACAATACAATTTGGGCATTATTATGCTATATTGCAGGTCAGAGTTGTGGCCCTTGGTGATCATATATAATAATCCGTAAGACATACATCCATATTGTGTAAATGTAAACAGTAATTGAGCTAAAGCACGCACACGTTTAAAAAAAAATAATCTAAGAACCTAAAGGGGCAAAATTCAGCTTAATTGCAGGTCAGGGTTATTGGCCTTGATCAGTAACCTCACATGATTATCTAGAGGACATTTGAAATTTATAATTTCTGTAGTAGTTACAGAGATATGTACTTGTTGCACAAAATTCATAATCTAAATGTCATCTTGTATGCAAACGTCTACTGCTTTTATTACTATTATAACTGTTACATCTTTTATAACTACAACAGGGGGCATAATCCTGTAAAAAGCTTGTAACAGTCATAGGTTTTATTCAGCAAATGTGTATAAAGACCCTTAACCCTGAACACATACGTAAAGAACACATGCGAGAAGTTTCATTTGAATACCTGCAGAGGAAACAGCGATATGAAGATGTTGCGCGCAAACCTTAATAAGACGTCGACTCCGACGCTGACAAATGGGTGAGTAGTATAGCTCAAACTATTCGATGCATAGTCGAACTAAACACCTTCATTTATATAAAAATGTATGCATACATATTCATCAATGCACTTGAGTATAGGCATTTCACAGTGGACCATTTTACAGGGCAATAATGATGAACCAAAACAAAATACGCCGATAGACGTATCAATCATCATGCAAAGGGATTAGTGAACCGTTTCTCATGTGTGGTTGTGCTGAAGTCAACAAACAGATACTCGTATTTAAATGAAACCTTAACCAAAATTAAGCTGGTCCTTGGATACAAAGGAATTTGCAGGGGCGGTGATCGACAGCATTGAAAAATACGTCTCAAATCAGCCGGTATTACTTAAACGGTTTCCTTATCTGATAATAAAGCAGCTTTATATATTTAAAATATAAAACCTTCTGCATGTTGAACGTGTATTTGTATCTGATTGCAAACATGGAGTTGACCGTTGGTGAATACAAGTTATATCAAGTTGTCAGTCACGATGTCCAGTCGCACATCATATAGTTTAATGGCTTTTTGTGTGTGTTATATACAACGTTCTAAACACGTTTGTTTTTCTTCGTTCTTGGTTCACAACTAGCTGCTACGAGAAATCACAGAATATTGGTAAACAATTCTCCGTACAGTAGAATGTAATACCATGAACATGAGCTAATAAATAAAAGCAACCCGCCGTTCAATGGACACAGTAAGATTTTAGCTCGTATCACACTACTTAAATAATGGAGATTACTAAAAACATTTTGGAATATATGTCCTCGATAGTTTTTGTACGCAATCGTTCGATAAACATATTTTAATACGTGTTTAAATTCTAAAAAAAAACTTAAAGTAGTGAGGAAAGGTTAAATTTCACAGAAGATTTGTCGTTAAAAGATTTTACACAATTCATTTTTAACATGCGTTATGTGAATATTTTTTTGCTACCTATATCATAATCTGTTATAATTTTAAATGAATACATTCATTGTAATCGGTATAAACTCCTTGTGAAGTGGATCTGTTCTATTTTGGCTCATCCAACATCCGATATCACGTCTTTATCACTTTACGTGGCAGCCTACGCAATATAGATTAAATACCGATTTAGGTTACACAGCTCTTTTCATTTAACTTCATTTACAACTAATGTTCAGTTCTTTGGTGATATGCGTTTAAGCTTACACTTAAGAAATGTTACAAGAAGTCCCTATTTCTTCCAAAACTATGAGGTGAACAGAAAAGTATTTTACTTACTGTATTTTCGAGACATTAATGGACGCATTTGGATATTTTATAAATAAGAAATAAAACACGCTTTAGAGCATCGGCAAATAGTTCAACAGAATTGGTCTTTCGTTATGGTAGAAATAGAATTATCATTTATCAATCAGTGAGGTTAGCTTTCTGTTGAACTATGTAAAGTTTATTCTTGATTAATGTGGTTGATGGTTTATAAATGTATTAATGTTTGTGTTGTTTCTGGAAATTATTGTTCCATAAATGACAACAATATTTCTTAAAGACCAGTATATGCATGATATTAGCCTTTTTAAATTATGTCTTAAGCATCGCACATACAACAAATACATTTGGACACTATTTTGAAATCATATCACCATACGAAAAACGTGTGAAAACTAATTTAATTTATAGAAATCAACTTAATTTTATACAAATATTAGATATTTCGATATATAAAGTTATGATATAATTCGTTATTTATGTAATGACGCTGAAGAACTTGGTGCCTATCTCCATTATATGTTGATTCGTACTTTCTTTAATTAATAACACAAAGTAATCTCCGAAACATACAAACATACGGGTGAATATATTGCAGCAAATTTTTAAGGCCGTTTTGGAGATAATAAAGCAACCGCCCGACATTCAACAAAGTATTAAACCCCATGGGTAAAATAGTATAGCTGTACGGACACATGACTGTCAATTCTCACAATGTTAAATCCAAATGTACCTTTTCCCCAAATATATAATGTGAAAACTCAGTCTTATCTTTAAGTTACTAACTATTATATTAGTATGCCTTATATACAAAAATTACAAACCCATAATTGAACCTCTAATTCTCTAATCATATTGATATTGAAATAGAATAAATTTCGAGAAAAAACGTGCTTTACCTTCCACATTTCAACAAACAACTGGTCTGATAGCGAACACAGCCTGTTTAATTGTTTATCGCTCTATAAATATTTTCTATGACATGCATCTGCGTAAAACCCGATACTTACCAAAAAATTAATCCCAGAACACTTTTAAAAGTGGTCACACATTGTTCTCTGATGTTGATACATTAATTTTACTCAGACTTGCTTCAGACAAATTTCTGATAAGATAATAGCGCTTCAACTGTTATTTTTTTAAACGCGGTAACCACTTGTCTCTTACTATGGAGAAACTACAGTTCATGCAGGTATTGGCAGAAGATTAATATTGTCGTCCGAATAAGCATAACAGCTAAAAGCAAATACGACTTTAGTTATAATATCCTTATTGCGGTAACATATTCATTACGTGGTTATATTTAAATATAAACGTAATTTGTATCCTATTGCTATTACGATTTTCATTGGTACCAACATGCGGAAAATAGGACAGTCTTCATTAAATGTTTACATCATATAAATTTAGTGTATTTTTTAATTTGAAAATGAAATTCAATAAGATCAACATTTGCATTTCAATGAAATGTAAAATACCGAGGCGTGTAAACGCGGTCCTTTTAGATGAGATAAAAAAAACGTGGGCGCAATAATCATTACAAACGCACTATGTTGAGTCTGCTCGTATATTTTACTGTGGTAACGGCCGTTATTTGTCATAACTTAAACGACCAATTTACTAATTGCCTTTTTAATAATTTATAAATTATCAAAACGCCCGTTCTCAAATGAAATTGTTCACACACATTTGCCTTTACCTATTTACCAATTAAACTATCTCGGTTCTCGGTTCACTTTGATCATAATTATAAATAACATCAATAACTGCTCTCGTATATATGCGGTAGGTAAACACACACAAACAATGCTTCGTTAAAAAAATAGATTGGAATCCCCCGATTGTATCTGATTATTTTGGACTGTCAAATATATGTGAAATAAAAAACGCATCTCGACAAATATCCAAAACACTTGCATTAAATAGGATGACTAGCATGAAGCAAATTGTAAAATCATATTTCGTACAATTCGTTTGAGAAGTTTACAAGTAATTATATATTATATTGTAACTTGTGAACGTGTCTTGTCGATTAAACTTTGCATTCCGCATTTAGACAGCAAGCATACAGGCAAATATACTCATTTGTCTCTGTTAAATATGACTTTTTGTCTTGTGTTTCCCATATTTGTTATTTTGTATTTGATTATTTGTATGATTTGTATGTTACATGATTCGTTTCAATGCAATACAATATATCAGAAAGGAACCACGACTAGTTAGTCCTCATCCGAACCGCCATAAAGGCGCAGCTATTCCGGACGACAAAAGGTACCCGCTGGAGTGTGTTGTCCTTGCAATCGAGATTCANCTGTCGGAACTTCTCATATAAATAATACACGAACTCACAAATAACTCAGTAAACGTGTTGACATAACGACCGTTTTTTTTAGTTAGCCTCATCCAATATCATCGAAACAATTCAAAACAGAGTCACGTTTGTCGCCTTGTTTAAACCTATTAGGAATTTACATCACCAGAGACGGCTAAACGGTTATCATACAAATTGCTACTCATGGTATGTCAGTAAATTTTGGGTGATATGTTGGACATTCCTTTGTCCACCTCTCGTAAATTGTCAATATTGATCTTAAAAGTTTCGGTTAAGCAAAGACAAACAACGCCAATAATAATGCAAACTAATTAACGTGATTTATATATAAATAGAAAGCAATAATATTTACAATCTGTGTAAGATAGTCAGTACATACAAAGTTAACATACGGAAGCCATAAATCAACTTTAAAAACGCCCAAAACGACAACACAAACAAATACAATAGATGTAATGGAAAGAATGACAAAATTATGCAAGCGGAATATACGTGCTAACTGCTAATATATAAAAATATTTAACTAGTCTTCCGTACAGTCATTTTTACAACATACCGATCCTATTGTATATACATGTATAATTTGTTATCACACATGACAGCCTTTGCAACGAACACCTTTATAGTTGATACATTTAAATCTCACAATGTAATGAATTGATTGACCATTAACTCCATATACTTTTAATATGTGTTTAATATAGAAAAATCAACCCGAAAAACACTAAAAAACAGTATGCCATTAATAAGATGAATCAAACCCTGCACCTTAATAATAACTCTTCAACTAATTTGTTCAAATATTTTCCCGCGTTGAGTGAGTCCGATGTTTGCCGCAGAATTTCTTGCAAGCGCAAGCAAACAATGATAGGACATATAGAAGTATCCCATATCATGCACACTCACGCAGCAAACAATGATAGGACATATAGAAACATCCCATACCATGCACACTCACGCAGCAGCAAACAATGATAGGACATATAGAAACATCCCAAATCACGCATACTCACGCAGCAAACAATGATAGGACATATAGAAACATCCCAAATCACGCACACTCACGCAGCAAACAATGATAGGACATATAGAAGTATCCCATATCATGCACACTAACGCAGCAGCAAACAATGATAGGACATATAGAAACATCCCATATCATGCAAACTCACGCAGCAGCAAACAATGATAGGACATATAGAAACATCCCAAATCACGCACACTCACGCAGCAAACAATGAGAGGACATATAAAAACATCCCAAATCACGCACACTCACGCAGCAAACAATAATAGGACATATAGAAACATCCCAAATCACGCACGCTCACGCAGCAAACAATGATAGGACATATAGAAACATCCAAAATCACGCACACTCACGCAGCAAACAATGAGAGGACATATAGAAGCATCCAATATCACGCACACTCACGCAGCAAACAATGATAGAACATATAGAAACATCCCAAATCACGCACACTCACGCAGCAAACAATGATAGGATATAAAGAAACATCCCAAATCACGCACAATCACGCAGCAAACAATGATATGACATATATAAATATCCCATATCATGCACACTCACGCAGCAAACAATGATAGGACATATAGAAGTATCACATATCATACACACTCACGTAACAAACAATGAGAGGACATATAGAAACATCCCATATCATGCACACTCACGCAGCAAACAATGAGAGGACATATAGAAGTATCCCATATCATGCACACTCACGCAGCAAACAATGAAAGGACATATAGAAACATCCCATATCATGCACACTCACGCAGCAAACAATGATAGGACATATAGAAACATCCCATATCATGCACACTCACGCAGAAAACAATGAGAGGACATATAGAAGCATCCCATATCATGCACACTCACGCAGCAAACAATGATATGACATATATAAACATCCCATATCATGCACACTTACGCAGCAAACAATGATAGGACATATAGAAACATCCCATATCACGCACACTCACGCAGCAAACAATGAGAGGACATATAGAAGCATCCCATATCATGCACACTTACGCAGCAAACAATGATAGGACATATATAAACATCCCATGTCATGTACACTCACGCAGCAAACAATGATAGGACATATAGAAGCATCCAATATCATGCACACTCACGCAGCAAACAATAAGAGGACATATATAAACATTCCATATCATGCACACTCACGCAGCAAACAACGATAGGACATATAGAAGCATCCCATATCATGCACAATCACGCAGCAAACAATGAGAGGACATATAGAAGCATCCCATATCATGTACACTCACGCAGCAAACAATGATAGGACATATAGAAACATCCCATACCATGCACACTCACGCAGCAAACAATGATGGGACATATAGAAGCATCCCATATCATGCACACTCACGCAGCAAACAATGAGAGGACATATATAAACATCCCATATCATGCACACTCACGCAGCAAACAATGATAGGACATATAGAAGCATCCCATATCATGCACACACACGCAGCAAACAATGAGAGGACATATAGAAGCATCCCATACCACGCACACTCACGCAGCATCTCCGTATTAATTGCGTTTTATGTCATTTTACTGAGCAATGTCGCCATAGTGTTTATTTCCCCCAATAAATATTTGATGAAACTCGTTTGATGTATACGAAACTAGATCAAATAGCATATAGACTTTGACCAGCAGTGATTTACTTTAATATTGTAAGTGGTAGTAAATAATGTCGTAAAAATTAAAATCGCATCAATGTACTATACAGCGGTAGTCAGGCGCCTAGCAATATATCAATTACTTCGACGACTATTTATCACCTAATTATTTTTTAATGTGTACGTTACTATGGTTATCATATCACCCGTCTTCTTTGACGCGTGTCACAGCAATCTCGACTGAATAAGTTTATTTCTAAACTTGCATTAAAAAATCTTCTGCAACACTGCTGTAAAAAGTTCACAGATATTAAACTGTGACTATGAATAAACAATTCGGAACGACCGTTCTATCAGAACCCTAAATTTTATCAGAAAAGTTAAACAATGAACGCAACATTTGATCTACTGTGCGCCGTACTTATTGATTTTCGATTTTATGACGTTTTATGAGTCATGTTTGACGAAATGGCGAATAAGACAAGAGGGCCATCAGGCCCTAAGGCGCTCACCTGAGAGCAAAAGGAACTAGACTATTCTGAAAAAATGCAAGGTGATTCATGAAGATTGGACCAAAAAAGTGACTTTTAACATGTTTTTTTTTATATTTGACCTAGTGACCTAGTTTTTGAGCTCATATGACCCAGTTTCAATCTCTGCCAAGATTTCATTGGGACAAATGTTCTGACCAAGTTTCATGAAGATTTGCCAATAAATGTGGCTATTATATAGCGTCAACAAGTTTTCACTATAGCCATATAAGGACAACTGCCCCCCCCCCCGGCGGCCATGTTTTTCAAC
>VMBQ01000282.1:190704-249611 GCA_007657795.1 Dreissena rostriformis
AACAAGACCAATACTTAAGAATGATCAAATGGGAAAAGGTAACCTAGCACTGGCAGTAAATATGGGGCTCATTTACAGGTCAGATTTGGAATCTCTGCTGTAAAATGAGATTTTAAATGAATTAAAGGGAGGCAAATCTGTAATAAAAAGAACATGCATAAACCGTAGTTGTTTCCCTTGTTTGAACCATGCTAAATCCTTACAAGTTTGGAAAGAATTGGATGAAAAATTTGGACTTTATTGCATAAACACCATTTTCTCAATTCAAGGGGAGGTAATTCTGTACTTCATGGACCAATAATGCTCATTTTTTGTAGGGTTCGTGTCCTCATTGATATAAAGACACTGTGCAAATTTGGAAAGGATCGGACAAAAAATGTGGAAGATTTTTGAAAGTTTTCACAAAATAGGCAAAAACGAATAAACATGCAAAGTTCAACGAGCTCCTGCGGCCATGTTTTTTGACGAATCAAATTTCTTTGAACAACTTTTTCAGGGGAGCCTTCAAAGGTCATCCCTGTGAAATTTTTTGAAAATCTGATGAGCGGTTTCTGACAAGAAGATTTTTTAAGGTTTTTACCATATATGGTCATGGCGGCCATCTTGGTTATGTGATCAAATTTTTTTTAACAATTCTTTTGTCCCATGACCTAGGGATGCTCAACATGAAATTTAGTTGAAATTGGCTCAATGGTTTAGTAGAAGAAGATGTTTACAAATTGTTTACAGACAGACAGACGGACGGACGGACGGACGCCGGACGCTGAGTGATCACAATAGCTCACCCCGAGCTATCGCTCAGGTGAGCTAAAAAGCGGACTTAAGTACATAAAGTTTAGTAAAACTATTAAAATCTCGAGCGTTCGAATCATCGTATCAAAAACTCGACAAATCCGACACTTTAAATGTCATTGAAAAATGATAAGCCGATTATATGTATCAATTGACGCAGTTATTTGGGCTAAGATCAACGTTTATCAGGAATACGAAAGGGTTTTAGTGAGTATCTGAAACAAGAACTTATAATAACACGTTTCCGTACCGTATATATGGTATGTGGTAGCCGCAATTTTAAGATCGTGCCCCGCAGAATTGACTATCAACTGACAGATTGGCGGATAGGCTTTACAATCACTTGGCGCTCTTTGACCTACCGATGGCTCACTTATATTTAACGACAGTCATAAGCCAGTTTTTAGTCGTGATGAGCACTAGAGATTTGATTGGTGAATGACCGTACGTCCATTGTGGCGTACATTTCATCATTGTTGAAATGTCAGCGTACCCTTTAATTTGGCATTATTTACATTATAAGCATTATCACAGTCATTAACAAAATGGCAATGTCATGCTTTGTTTCCCTCTTTGTTGTTTTTCTTTCAATTGAAATCGCTCTAATTATCAAAATGACTATTACATCCTATAGCAAAATGTACGTAGATGAGTTTCGGAAAAATAATCATAAAGATTACCAAAAATATCAGTCGAATTTGATGATACGTATTACTATTGAAAACCGTGATTTCTAATGCATACATATTTATCATTCAGACGCGGTTTTAATATTTAGCTAATTCATTTAAGGCATATATGAACTTTAATTCTAGTTTTTATTCATCAGCGTTCTATCTGTTTTGAAAAACGTTACAAGATCGTATATACTCGATTTTAGTATATTGATAGGTGTCTTGATCACTTTTACAGTTGTAGAAATACAAAAAACAATGTCAAAGTTCAAACGCCATAAAAGCGCTGATATGTCTAAACATGTTGCAGGCTTTTTGTTTATAGTATGTGATGAGTTAATTGCTCCGCATTTAATTAACATGTTTAGTTACATATTCGAGAAAGGTAGTTATCCTGAAACTTGGTGTAATGGTTGTATTGTTCCTATTTTAAAAAAAGAGACAAACATGTTGTATCAAATTATTGAGGTATTACATAAATAAATATTAAGGCTTAAATTTTCTCAATAATATTGCGAAATCGAAAATATTCTTGGTGCGAGAATAAGAATACAAAAATACAATTATAAATAGTAATGAATACAATTTATTTGATGTACCCATGCCACAAAGTTTGACTTTTTCTCAATAATATTGCGAAATCGAAAATATTCTTGGTGCGAGAATGAGAATACAAAAATACAATTATAAATAGTAATGAATACAATTTATTTGATGTACCCATGCCACAAAGTTTGACTGCATCTTCAACTTGGATGTAAATGACAACTTAAATAAACACCGGACAACTAGCTGCTTCGAGAAATCACAGCATATTAGTAAACAATACTCCGTACAAAAGCATGCAATACCATGTACTCGAGATACTAGATAAACGCAACCCACTGTCCATCGGACACAATAAGATTTTAGCTCATATCACAAAAAAATTAAATAATGGATTTATTATGGAATTACTAAAAAAAACTTGGAATATGTGCCCTCGATAGGATTATAAGCAATCGCTCGATTGTAGACAGGGTCTCTGTGGTAAGCTAATGCGATATAATATTGATGGAAACTTTCTAAGAATCATACAAAATATGTTTTGTGGCATAAAATCATGTATTTTGATAACGATAAGTATTCAATTTTTTCCCCTGCAGAAGAGGCTTGCGCCAGGGTAAAAATCTCTCAAAGATTCTGTTTCTCTTTCTGAACGACTTAGAACATTACCTGGTAGAGCATAATAATGTAAGTGTTAACAGCTCAGATGAACACCTAGATATGTATTTAAAATTAATTGTTATAGTGTATGCAGATGATACTGTCGTATTTTTAAACTCAGAGGACGATCTCATATCAGTATAACATACGTTTGAAGATTATTGCACATTGTGAAAATTAGACATAAATTTCGATTAAACTAAGGTCTTGATATTTGGTGATCGATTGCGATCGTACATTTAAATACCACGGTGTTGTTAAAAAAAAAATATACAGAAATTTCGCAACAGCTTAAAGAGCATATTTTTTAACAAGCTAGAAAAGGATTATTAAGCCTATATTAAAAAAAAATGGAAAATTAAATGTCAACTGAAACATTTTGATTCTACGATCTTGCCAATTTTAACATACGGATGTGAAGTTTGGGGTATTTAGATGTTAATGTTTTAGAAAAAAATGATACTGATTTTATTGAACACATACTACAGGTTAAACGTAGTACCCCACATATTATGCTTTATGATCACCTTGGCAGATACATAATATTAATAGTTTTTTGTTGCAGCTTAATATGAAATTATATTTTAAAGTATCAACTATAATGTATAAATTTTTGTACCTTGACTGAGCCAAAACGGGAGAGAATATAACTGGTTGAGTCATGTAAAATCTATCCTTGATTAATGTGGTTAAAGTCATGTGTGATTATTTCTACTCTAGAGAAACACTTTTACTTATGATAGAAGCAAGCCTTAGAGACCAGTTTACGCAAAGTTGGCATAGCAGTATCTTTGCATAAAACAAATGTCTCAAATATCGCATATAAAAACCGAACATAAATACGAGTATTACCTTGATGTCCTACCCCAATGCCTTTTACAACCATTGTTAATTTTTAAGAATGTGTAACAACCGACTTCCAATTGAAAAACTTAGATGGTTCAACCTAGAACGTTGTAATAGACTATTCACTGTATATAACACTCGCGAAGTAGGTGACGAATATCATTATCTTTTTGATTGTACTATATTTAACGAATGACGAAATTATACCTAAAAATATATAAGAAACACTTATTGCGTAAGTTTTAAGCCTTAATGAACGAAAAGAATAAACACACGCTCTTGAATCTAGGCAAGTTGTTGAATGCAGTATCATTTTCTTTAAATCAACATCAAATAATATTCCCAAAACTTTAAAGTTTGTTGTGCCCCAGACTAGTTTATATTTAGTTTTTATCGATTGTATGCTTTACTTTTTGGACCCTATCCATATAAGATTTGTTTTGTCATAATTGATTTTTAAACCAGAACATAACGCAAAGTTATTTAAAAGATCAAGGGTAGCATTGAGCAAAATATCGGTGCCATCCAAAAAGAGAGATGTATCATTCGCAAACTGAGAAATTTTATATTCAATATTTTCGATCACTTTACCTTTAATTGCNTAATTGTAAAAAATACGTTATTTTAGAACTTTTCTTTTTTGCGTCATTCGTGGTTTACAGTCCCTTGAAAATATAATATTCTCTTTCTTTTCTCTTTTTAGATTTGAAGCTTGAATATAATATGGTTTTACCTCTGATTTCCATTAATAAAGATTCTAAAAACAGTTGATTATTTATGGTAAACTGTATTAAGTCATTTTCTAAAGTTTTAAGATATTCAATGTTATACACAGGTAAGACATATTGCTGCTTAATTTCTTCAATTTTTTGTTTTATACATTGAATATATTCTAGGTCATAAAGTAACGAATTATTAAATGTCCACGGGCCCTTTCAATGTTCTATTTTGCTAAAATTCAATTCGAAAGTAATAGGGGAGTGATCTGATTTGTAGCTTGCGTGTATTTCCGATTTCCTGATAAACTGACTAAATCATGAGTTGTTAAAAAGAAGTCCAATCTGGCTAGTTGAATAGTGTTAGGCTTTCGCCAAGTGATTTATTGTTCCATACATGACAAAAATATTTCTTATATATAAGACCAGTACATGTATATGCATGAATAATTGCCTTTTTATATAATGTCTTACGTATTGAACACACGACACATACATATGAAAGCTATTTTGACATCATATAATCACATGACATACTTGTGACCACTGTTATAATGTATAGAAACCAACTCAATTGTGTACACAGATTTGATATTTCAATATATAAAGTTATACAGTAATCCGTAATTTATGTAATGGCGCTGCATAATGTGGTGCCTCTCTCCATTATCTGTTGATATATCGTACTTTCTTTAATTCATTACACAAAGATAATATCCAAAAAATACATACATACGGATGAATATATATTGCCGAAAATGTTAAGGCCGTTTTGAAAAGAATACAGCAACCGTGCGACATTGAACAAAGTATTAAACCGCTTTTGATTAAATAATATAGGTGCACGGACATATGACTGTCAAGCTCATAATGTTAAATCCAAATGTACCTTTTCCCAAAGTATAACATGTACAAACGCAGTTTTATCTTTACGTTACTAAGTATTATATCAGTATGCCTCCTATAGCATTCTTTCAAGACCATTACTATACCTCTAATCCTCTAATCATATTGATGTTGAAATATAAAACAAGTCTGAAACATGAAAAAGTGCCTTACCTTTCTTATTTCAACAATAAACTCGTCATTGGTGTGATAGCGACACAGTTTGTTTAATTGTTTTATCGCTCTATAAAAATATTTCCATGTCATGCATCTCCGTAAAATCCGATACTCACTAAACACTAAATCCCAGAACACTTTTAAAACTGGTCACACATTGTTCTCTGGTGTTGATACATTAATTTTACTCAGATTTGCTTCAGACAAATTTCTAATGATATAATAGTGCTTCAACTGTTTTTATATTTTAAAACGCGGTAACCACTTGTCTCTTACTATGGAGAAACTACAGTATGTGGAGGTATTGACAGAAGATTAATATTTTCGCACGAATAAGCATATCAGATAAAAGCAAATAAGATTGTAGTTATAATATCCTTACCGCGGTAAAATATTCGTAACTGTGGTTATATTTAGATATACGCGTAATTTGTTACAATTGCTAATACGGTTTTAATTGGCACCAACATGCGGAAAATATGACTGTCTTCATTAAATGTTTACGTCATAAACAGTTATTGCTTGTTGTTTTTTTTAATTTGAAAATGACTTTCAATATAGATCAACATTTTATTTGCAATTTATTTTATAATTTTAAGATTATTATTTTTTATATATATATAAGTGTCTTTTTGATAGGTAGATATAACGTTAAATGTAAAATACAGAGGAGTGCAAACGCGGTCCTTCTAAAGGAGATAAACAGATAAAAAAACGTAAGCGCGATGCTCATTAAAAATGCATTCTATAAAGACTGCTTGTATATTTAAACGAAAAATTATTTACCTTATCGCCTTTTCAATAATTTATAAATGATCAATACGCCTGTTCTCAAATTGTTCACACACATTGGCCTTTACCTATTTATCGTTACGGCAACTCGGTTGGCGGTTTACAGTGATGATAATCAAAGATAACATCAATCACTACTCTCGTATATATGAGGTAGGTAAACACACACGAAACATGCGCCGTTAAAAAATAAGATCGGAATCACCCGATTGTGTCTGATTATTTTGGTCTGTCAAATTTATGTGAATTAAAAAACGCATCCCGACAAATGTCCAAAACACCTGCCAGAAGTTTACAAGTAAATATATATTATATTGTAACTTGTAAACGTGTCTTGTCGATTAAACTCGCATTCCGCATTTAGACAGCAAGCATACAGGCAAATATACTCATTTGTCTCTGTTAAATATGACGTTTGGGCTGTGTTTCGCATATTTGTTATTTTGTATTTGATTTTTTGTATGATTTGTATGAAGATAACAATTTCTCGCTCATCATACCGCCATCTTAAATATTTTGTTACAGGATTATTTTCAATCCAATACAATATATGATATTATATCAGAAAGGACTCCACGACTAGTAAGTCCTCACCCGAGCAGCCATAAAGGCGCAGCTATGCCGGACGACAGTAGCACAGGCGCTCGATGGCAATGACTCAATCATTCGACTATCCGTTCTGACTTGTTTTTTTTTAATTCAGCTGCAGCCTTGAATTTTTATAAACCTGTTTATTATAATGCATACACAAACTAAATCAATAAAAATCTTCCGATAAAACGTCTTCTTAAAAAAAAGTAGTTCGACTATGTATGTATACATTGACAAGGTAAGCCACTCGCCATTTAAAAAAGCAACGGAAGTGCTTCATTACCAATAATTAAATCGCTGTCACCCCGCTCGTTTATGAAATGCGCGCGCCGGCCGGGAACCTCGCTCTTTCACTACTTTACGTAATTCGGAGCGATAATTGAAGAAAAAAATAGTGGATGCAAGTTGTAAATTGAAAAAGGCAATATTAAATTGAAATAATTTAGCAATATCGGACATGGAAACCGTGTATTATAGAGACAATGACCGAGAAATATGGACGTAATCCCGATATGCATGATATGGTGCACACATTCAATGTTGTGAAATGAAACTGAAAGTGATTTGTTGTAGAGAAAGAGCGAGGTTCCCGGCCTGCGCGCGCATTTCAATAAGCGAGCGNGTATTTCTTTAGATTATTTACTTAAATATAATAAGTATATCACTGTGTTATCAATCTGCTGTTGTTATTGTAATATAGTAAAGTTCACAAACTTCGTAACCTGCAGGTCTTGAGAAATGTAAGGCCTACTCTGGTATTGGGCTCGTTTGAAAGACGTACGCGATAACTGGGTGTGTCATACCATACCCATAAGCTTCTGTCAGAACTTTTCATATAAATAATACACGAAATCACAGATAACTCAGTGAACGTATTTATATAACGACCGTAATTTATAGTTAGCCTCACTTTTGTCGCATTGTTTAAACCTTTAAGAATTTTACATCACAAGAAACGTCTTAACGGTTATCATACAAATTGCTACTCATGGTATTTCAGTAAATTTTGGGTGATATGTTGGGCATTCCTTTGTCCACCTCTCGTAAATTGTCAAGCAAACGGCGTATGGACAATGTCAATATTGATCTTACACGGTTCGGTTAAGCAAAGACAAACAAGGCCAATAATAATGCAAACTAATTAACTTATAGGTGATTTATACATAAAGTGAATGCAATAATATTTACAATCTATGTAAGATAGTCAGTATATGCAAAGGCAACATACGGAAGCCATAAATAAGCTTTTAAATCGCCTAAAACGAAAACACAAACAATTACAATGAATGTAATGGAAAGATTGACAAAATTATGCAGGCGGATGATACGTGCTAACTTCCAATACATACAAATATTTAACAAAGTCATCCGTACAGTCATTTTTTACAACATACCCATCATATTTTATATATATTTATAATTTGTTATAACACACGACAGCCTCTGCAACGAACACCTTTTTATTTGATAAATTTAAATTCCAAAATATATTGAATTGATTTGCCATTAACTGCATATACTTTTAATCTGTGTTTAATATAGAAAAAAAAACAACAGAAAAAACACTTAAAACAGTATGAAAATAATAAGATGAATGGAACCCTGCATCTTAATAATAAATCCTCAACTTACTTGTTTAAATATTTCCTGGTGTTGAGTGAGTCCGATGTTTGACGCAGAATTTCTTGCAAGCGCAAGCAAACAATGATAGGACATATAGAAGCATCTATAATCACGCACACTCACGCAGCATCTCCTTATTTATTTCGTTTATGTCATTTTACTGGGCATATCGTCATAGTCTTTATTTCCCCCAATAAATATTTGATGAAACTCGTTTAATGTATACGAAACCTGATCAAGTAGCACGTTGACTTTGACCAGCAGTGATTTACTTTAATATTGTAAGTGGTAGTAAATAATGTCGTAAAAATTAAAATTGCATCCGTGTTCCAGCCAGGGGTTGTCAGGCGCCTAGCTATAAATCAATTACTTCAACGACTATTTATCACCTAATTTTCAAGGGGAAAAATCGCAATACTGCTGAATGTGTACGTTTCTATGGCTATCATATCACCTGTCGTATTTGACGCGTATCACAACAATCTCGCCTAACAATAGCTCAAGCAACACTGCTGTGAAAAGTTCACAGATAATTAAATAATATCTGAACCCTTACTTTTATCAGAAAAGCAAAACAATGAACGCAACTTGTGATCTAATGTCCCCCGGATTTATTGATTTTAGATTTTATGACGTTATATGTGTTATGTTTGCCGAAATGGCGAATACGAAAATCGAACACAACTACATAAATTTTAGTAAAACTATTAAAATCTCAATCGTACGAATCATCCTTATCGAAAATTCGACAAATCCGACACTTCAAATGTCATTGAAAAATGATAAGCCGATAATATGTATCAATTGACGCAGCTATTTGCGCAAAGATCAATGTTTATCAGGAATACGAAAGGGTTTTAGTGAGTATCTACAACTAGCACTGATAATAACACGTTTCGGTACCGTATGTATGGTATGTGGTAGCCGCAATTTAAAGATCGTTCTCCGCAAAATATTGACTATCCACTGACAAATTGGCGGATATGATTTAAAATCATTTAGCGTTCTTTGAAGTAGAGATGGGTCACACATATTTAGCGACAAGTATAAGCCCGTGTTTAGTCTCGATGATCAATATCGATTTGATTGGTAAATGACCGTGCGTCCATTTCTTCACGTTGTATATTTGGTCCGATCTTCATATGCGTCGTAAGGCAAATCTGTGCGAAATAAATTTCTTCATAATTGAAATGACAGCGTATCCTTTCATTTGGCGTTATTAACATTATTATCATTAACAATATCATTAACAAAATGGTAATGTCATGACATGTTTCCACTGTGTTTGTTTTTTTATAATTATTTTCAATCGAAATTGCTCTTATTATAAAATTTGATATAACAAAGACCTATAACAAAAGGTACGCGGATCTGAGTTTCGGAAAAAATAATCATAAAATATAACAAAACATCAGTCGAATTGGATGAAACGTATAATGACTGAAAACCGTGATTTCTCATGCATACATATTTAACATACAGACGCGGTTTTAATATTTAGGTAATTCATTTAGCAGTTAGGCATATCTGAACTTTTATTCTCGTTTTTATTCATCAGCTTTCATCTGTTTTGAAAAAAGTAACAAGCTCGTTTAAGTGTATTGATAGGTGTATTTATCCCTGTGTATTTATTATATTGATGAACATTGCATTTCAAAACAAGTGATGTGTTTGAGAAACACTATGTCCCTTTTTTGATCGATTTTGACCCATATATTTGACCTTTGACCTTGAAGGATGACCTTAACCTTGACCTTTCACCAATCAAAATGTGCAACTCCATGAGATACACATGAATGCCAAATATCAAGTTGCTATCTTCAATATTGCAAAAGATATGGCCAATGTTAAAGTGTGTGCAAAGAAACAAACCAACAAACAAATCAACTCATAGACAGGGCAAAAACAATATGTCCCCCAGTACAGACTGGGGGACATAAAAACTGTATTCGAGGTTCAAACACAGGAAAAAAGTATTCGCTTTAATGGTTTCATGTATACTTAAACGCGAATAATAGGCTAGATACAATATACAAAAGAGATTATATTGTTTTTGTTTTTTTTAATAATCGATGAAAAATTATAAATATAATATATGATGTATTATTCACTGTTATCAAAAGGTTTAACCATCGAACGTAAAATAAAACTCTTTCAGAAGAGTGCTTCTTCATACACTTGTGCAGAGGCGATAATGTGTATAATGAAGAGAACACTGAGGATTTATTTCACGTCAGTATCGGTGCAAGTTCCAGCAATATGGATATCTTACAGGAGAAAATGCATTTTTCCTGTTCATGAATGGCTTTCAGTTGAGTCAGTATAATGATCCAAGTTGTGCCTGGCCTGGTTTCGGCAGGATTTTTCAATCCTTTTTATTTGTTTACTCTGTGCACTTACTAAGACGACTTCTTTTGGTGCATTCTGAAAAGTAATGGTACCATTTTTTGTTCTATGGTCTATTTGTTGGGATAGTAAAGATTTTTTTCCCCGATGTCCGAATCTTTTGAAGAAAAAACACACGAACATGTTCCCCAAACATACAAATCATCGTATGTGCAGTATGATGAACACTATCCATTGGTTACAACTTGTAAATATCAACGTGTCTTATACTATTGGAAGTGTCGGAAACGTTGTACATGTAATTAACAAAGACATTTTCGAAGAAGAGTCCAAAATTAGGAGCCATAAAATTCAATTAAGTCAGCCAACGCATAGACATAGCCAAGTCACACAAGTTGGAAAAGACTTTAAGAGTCTCAGTTAAACTAATGCGGATATCGAATTTAGGATACGGTTCCTATCATGACCTTGTATGTCATTTAAAAAAAAAAGTTAATTAACAGTGTGTTTTTTTATGAAGAAGCGATTACACATTTGGGTGATTTTGTATGAAGCGAAAAAAAAAAGAACATAGAAGTCAAGAAGGTAGAGTTTTACCTAAATTTTGATTTCGCTATTCCGTTACCCGTTCTGTATCTCAATATACAACATACAACAATTACTACATTTTGGGGACACTATTGAGTACCCCGTTCTAAATCTCAACATTTCAACGATATGTTTAAAACTGTATTGAGTAATCCTTTCTATATTTCAACACTATAACGATATTTTGGGGACACTATTGAATAACCCGTTCTACATGTCAACAGACCTTCTAAATTTCGATTACACTATTGAGTTACCTGTTCTATATCTCAACATACCGACTTTATATTGGGGGATACTATTGAGTAAACCCGTTCTATATCTCAACATACCGACTATATGTTGGGGACACTATTGAGTAAACCCGTCTTATATCTCAATACATGTATATCGACTATTATTTGGGGGCACTATTGAGTAACCCGTTCTGTATCTCAACATACCCACTATATTTTTGTTCACCGTTGAGTTACCCGTTTTGTATCCCAACATACAGACTATTATTTGGGGACACCTTTGAGAACCCCTGTCTATATCTCAACATACTTACCATAGTTTTATTTCACCATTGAGTAACCCTTCCTATTTCTCAACATGCCTTCTAATTGCTGGCTACAATATCGAGTAACCCTATATTTTTTCTTAACACACCAACTATATTTTTGTAATACTATTGAATAACCCGTTATATATCTTAACATACCTATTTTATTTCGGTACACGGTTGAGTAACCCGTTCTATATCTCAAAACATTAATATGTCGGGGACACTATTGAGTAACCCGTTGCATATCCCAACATACCGACTATATATTGGGAACGATTTTGAGTAAACAGTTTTACATCTCAACATACCGACTATTAGACTTATTTGGTGATACTATTCGGTAAACCGTTCTATATTTCAACATACCAACTATTATTTGAAAACTTTTGTGAGTACCCGTTTTATATCTCTACATAAGGGATTTTATTTGAGGATACTATTGAGTAAAACGTTTTATATCTCATCATACCTAGTTTATTTGGGGACACAATTGAGTAAACTGTTCTATATCTCACTGAACCGACTTTTATGTGGGGACACTATCGAGTAACCCGTTCTATATGTCAACATACAAACTATTATTTGGGTACACTATCGAGTTACCCGTTCTATATCTCAACATACTGACTATTTTTTGGGTACACTATTGAGTAACTCGTTCTATAACTCAACACACGCACTATTATTTGGGGACACTTTTGAGTAACCCGGCCAAAATATCAACATATTCACTATATTTTGGGGACATTTTGAATTAAATGGATACACATTCCAATGATGGCGAATTTCAAATGCATCTGGAAGGCCCACACTTATACACACATAAAACATTTAAGCCTGTTGATAAAATAGTTCGTATCATAATTATCATATTGTTTACCTATAGGCTATAATCCTAATATTATTATACTATAATACCTACAATCACGTTATAATCATCTTATTATAATTATACACTTAATCAGATTATATTCATCCCAGTGTTATGACTCTTACATAATTATTACAATCTAATAATGAAAAGTTAAATCACATTCTGATAACCCCATACATCTAATCTCATTATATTTTTTTTCCATCAATATATCTCGATACCCATTTCTGTAGAAGTCGAACAAAATTCGAAGGTGAAAAAAGTAAAACTCCCATACATATTTTGAACAAAATCGACTCTTCGTCGGTCTAATAACGAACACAGACTAATCCGAAACACTTTAAGAGTGGCAACACATTATTTTCTCAAGTTAAAGCCTTAAAATAATCGAACTAAGGTTGCCTACAGACAATTTTCATACGTGTAATAGCTGATATACTGGAGAGATTGATCGTCGAATCATATTTTTGTTAAAATTAATGATTTGGGAAACTTTTTTGAAACCAGGGCATCCTTTTTCCACTGCAGCAGTACTGTAAGCGACAGAAGTTAAATCACACGACGTCGCATTTATGATATCAAAGTACACCCAATATTTTATCGTTCAAAGCAAATTTCGAACATTTTAGAAATTCATCGTGCACTAGCTTGACTTAAAAATAAAATTTGTTTATTTCAGTGTAAAAATCGTCTTATTTTTGCCTTTGTGGCTCATGGTGTGTTTGCAATTATGACATGATGGAATTCCGGTACAGGATAATAAAATGAATGTTGCACATGCATACATCACTCGAATAAGTAAAGCGCCTTAAACCAAGGAAACCACCCCATAGGAAAGACTATAAGTGCTTGTATTTGATCATAATAATGAAGTTTTTGTATAAAGTTTAACATATGTGATTAGAATGCCCAAGGTATTTCTCCGAATAAAATGCTTCTAATAGCTAAACGATTTCAACAGCGCCAATTACACTAAATGATGAGCGACTAGACATCGTGATTGGTAACATAATTTATCAGGGTTTCACTTCGTTCACACATGATTGCAATCATATAAATATGTCAGTTAAACATTCGTTTGGGAATACATACAAATATAAAATTGATTTATTATCGTATAAGTAAATAAATATAAGACTTCTGTGATAATACTGGCTCATTTATTTTCTTAACTTATGTTTCTGAAATGCTCTCAGTCAACAAACATTCACATTTCTCGGTGTCAAAGGGCAGCTCAGTTTTTGAGATTTTCATGTACATACGAGTTTAGTCTTCTAGAATAGAATATCATAGTTGGCATTATTATAAGGGTTGCTTATCTTGAGGTAACCGTAAAATTAGGTATACATATTGACATTGTATATGCGATATTTAATTGATAATTTACGAGTCGACGGTAACGGAATGTCCAATCTACCGGTATGACTCATCATTTGTTAAAGTTCGACGGGCTCAGTCTGTATGATAAGTGTAAAGCTAAAGCTAATTTATAGTAAATAAAAATAAATGTAAATAAATCGATGCAATAACTTTCACTTTTATATTGAACTAGTAGTAGTATCAATGCCTTGAGATCGGAGGAACTATAAAATAGGGTAGTTATGTAAACACAAATGCTGTGTTATCTTTGACCTGTATGACTGACTCATCATTTGTTAAAGTACGACGGACTGGAATCTACAGTCGGTATGATAAATGTATAGCTAAAACTTAGTCATAATAAATCAAAAACAAGAGTTGTGTTTGTCAGAAACACAATGCCCCCTACTGCGTCGCTTTGAATTTTTTTTTACCTTTGACCTTGAAGGATGACCTTGACCTGAACCTTTCACCACTCAAAATGTGCAACTCCATGAGATACACATGCATGCCAAATATCAAGTTGCTATGATCAATATTGCAAAAGATAGACCATTTTTCGAAACCTTAACGGAATTTCAGAAGGACAGACATACAGACGGACGGACATACAGACGGACAGTGCGATCACTATATGCCACCCTACCGGGGGCATAATAAATGTAAATAAAACAGTCCAATAACTGTCACATTTTATTGAACAAGTAGTAGTATCAATGACTTGAGATCGAAGGAACTATAAAATAAGATAGTTATGTGAACAATAATTCTGTGTTATCGTTGACTTCTGGAATTATTTATATTCTATGTTATTACAACAACAACTCAAACGCACGCTTAGTTATTGTGTTCGTCATTTAAACGAGTTCACAAATGGTTCCAGTCCATTGAAAACATGTCTGCGTGGGACAGTTTTTCCGTATAATATGTGACCATAGTCAACCCTTGTGAACACTATACCTGTTCAGATCAGTGTAGTTCGTTGGGGCCTCATATGAGCACCTTCCAAACCCAACAACTTTGTACATGGGTAATTTGGTAGACCATCGTTTACTGCCAAAAGGGCTCTTCGTGTAAAAAAAGCTAATCATAACTTAATTGGAAAAACCATGAATGTTTAAGTGTATTTTTATTTAGATATAAGAAGCATTTTATTAAGTCAACAAAATACCCACTCATGGGGTTATATGTTTGTAGTCTGTACCAATATTTGGGTTACCAACATGGAAAGCTTACCAAAGTTGTAGGTGAGGAAAAGTTTGCCTTGACCTAAGTACAGTCTATAGAATAACTGACGTATTTATACAGATTTGGAAGACAGAACTAATCAACAGGTTACCATTTTTGTAAATTTAAGATGCGTTAAAACCTGGTCAGTTATAATAAGTTAAGCATTGATATTTGTTTAATTTTAAATTTCTCCAGACATAATAGAAGTGAATCAGGTAGAAAGCTTAAACCTGCACCTATACATTTCCAAGAAGACGTCAGAGTAACGTTTTTTAATAACAATTTTTACTTTACACTGATATGAGATCAATTGAATATTAAGTATATTTACCGAAACTTTTAAAATTTGTCTTCACATAGCATTTCTTCAAAGAAACCTGTATTAAGCGTCAATAAACAAAGAAGTGTTATTTAAGTCCGGTAATAATATTTTTAACGTTTAATTCTCCAAAGCGAACGATAAATTACTTTAAATGACAAGTTAAATGCACAATTTGTACTGCAAAGGTCACCATTCAAGCGCAATTAGATATTTAGAGGAAAATAAGCACTTGTCACTTGCAAATTACCGAAATTAATCGTCAGTCAACGCCCAATTCATTAAGACTGGAAAAGGCTTGAACAGTTTTGGGCTAACTATTACGGATATCCGAATACCGATTAACGATACGATGTGTGTGTATTTCGAAGTGTATGAGGTCCTTCCGCCCATTAGGCTGCATTATGCGTAGACCCGGAGTGTGTCCCAGCACTGCTTCCTAATTAACTTACTAGACTGACGAAAGTTGGGACGAATTTGGATGTTTTAACTGTTTTTGCCAGTACCAACTTGCTCGGTCTCTTCGATTGGCACTTTGTTGAAAACAAACCGATTATCTCGTTATGATCAGATACTGCCCAGACTGTCGTTACTAACATCATGGTGTCATAGACCACGTGTGGTAGTCGTGTGTCACGTCATAGACCACGTGTGGTAGCCGTGTGTCACGTCATGGACCACGTGTGGTAGTCGTGTGTCACGTCATAGACCACGTGTGGTAGTCGTGTGTCACGTCATAGACCACGTGTGGTAGTCGTGTGTCACGTCATTTACCAAGCATAAGATACATGTCTTTTCATGGTAGTTAAGCAGACATTTTATGGCGTAATTTAACGCACACATACTTTTTCAATTACACGTGTAACGCATTGTAAAAAGACAATTCGTCCAAAGCGGATTATCGCAAACTATATATAGATTTTAGCCAGTTTTATCACACGTGTTTAATAACTCTTTATTTAAATAAATATTGCATAGATTCAAAATAACGCGTGTGGTTTCATAATCCCTCGTGAAGATTGTCCGTTACGGCAATCTTCGAAACAACATGGTTAAAACGAGCAATTATGTATTATTATTGTTATGGGTTTAATAATATAACGAAACATGAAGTCAATTGATTTATATATAAAACGTTAGATGTTTATCAATAGTATAAATAGTATAAAGATTTAAATTAAAAGGAAGTTCAATTTGCATCATCATGTACAGAAGTTGGTTCTTTTTCAGTTGTAAGGAAAAAGGCATAAACTTTGTCATCAAATTTAATAGAAAATAAACATATCATTGAAATATTATCATGTAGATTTATACGAATGTAGGTAAAAATGCCAGAGGTAAAAATGCCATAGGTAAAAATGCCATAGGTAAAAATGCCAGAAGAAAAATGGTAAAAATGCCAGAGTAAAAATTGTCATAGGTAAAAATGCCAGATGCTAGTTAAATAGTAGCGTTTTGAGCAATAATTTTAAGGATATGGACTATTGGAGGAATTACCTTCTATGCTCATGTTGCTGATGAATTTTTCTAATTGAACACGTTATATTGATTATAATTGTCTTACTAATAAATATAGTCAAGTCAAGTTTGTATTGGTATATCGGCAAAACGCATTTGACCATTTACATACAAGTAAACAAAGTATAGTCAAAGTGCATCAGTTCAATACAAATACAATCATGCAACTAATAAATATAAACTGTAATTTTGTTGTTTCGTACTCTATTCATTATGTTTATTGAGTGTAATGTTCGTGTCTTTGATGAATCAGTCATCAAAGAAAACCAATTAAATTGCCTTTTAAAAACTAATGAATATATTTGTATAGTTGTAATGGAATCTTATAATTTTGAGGACAATAATTCATTAAAGCAATGTGCAGAACAAGCAGGATTTTTATGGTGATTATGTTTACTGATTGCGATTTTTGTGTGCGTGAATCATCAAACAAAAATAAAGAGTGTGATACTTCTTCTTTGATTTGTAATTGAAAATTGGCTTTAAGAAACTCTTTCCAATCTCCTATTGATAACTTCTCAAACACACTATTGTACTAAACAATATATGGCATTTTTACCTCTGTCATTTTTTCCTCTGGCATTATTACCACTCTACTTCTGGCATTTTTCCCTCTGGCATTTTTACCGCACACCGATTTAAACGGCTTTTCTATATGGTTGAGCCAGAGCAGCGTCCTTTTGACGGTTCAGATCGTTGCTTAAAAGTACCTAACACTTGCACTAACCGGGTACATTGATAATTATTATTTTTGTTCTGGCATCGAGATTATCATTATTCATTAAATTATGTATTTGTTTCAATTATCTTTATTATATTCCTTCTACAGAAAATACAATTTTACGATTTTGTTTGTTGATAATCCATAAACGAACCAATATCATTTAACTTTTTAGTCAATAATGTTATTTCTTTTGTTTTAATATAGGGTATCCATTCTTTTTCATTCAAGATTGTTTCAAATTGTCGTTGAAACAAGCTTTAAAGTCCCTGAAAAGCTTCCAACATATATCGCTATTTGCAAGCGGTTATTTCAGAAAGGAATTGCGCATTTTTTTTATAATTTTGAAGCGTTATTGAGAACTATTTTTTCACCGATGTGACAATGACGTAACCCAAAATATGTATCATAATTGAACTACCCCTATATATACGTTCGCACAAGGTATTCTGAACTACCCCTATATATATACGTTCGCACACGGTATTCTGTGAACTACCCCTATATATACGTTCGCACACGGTATTCTGTGTTTTACTTTGCCCTTTTCTGAGTGGTTCACTACATGCACGGTGCGTTTGAGTCATTTTTCTGCTACGTTTAATATGAAAACGAGAATATTTAAATTTAGAAACCTTATATTTTACCACGTAATACTTTGTAAATACCCCATTTGACATTTTCTTGGTGCAAAATTGATTCTAAGGTACAGTTAAACTGCTGGTGGTTGAAAATAAAATAAAAGTCATACCTTTCTTACAACAATATAGACGCGTCGTAAGTTTAAATCCGTTTTTATTGTGTTCGTGTTCTAAATGTTTTTTTTTTATCTCCTTCTTTAAAACTTCCAAACACACACACACACAACTTGTCCACGCTCTACTGTCTTGTTGATACTTTTATAACTTAACGCAGATGTTCTGCTAGGCGATTAGTGTGTCATCTGAAATTGAGTTAAAACGCAATAACCAATTGGATACAACCATGCAGACGATACATTTCACACAGCATTATTAAAAATGTGTGTTCAGAACCAAGACAAATCATATAAAAATGTTAATGTTATGCTTTTATATTATACGGATTGTTGGTTATAAATTTCAATCAATATTTCACATCATTACTAATTACCGACTTATCTTCATTATTTTATTACAATTAATTATTAAAACCTATTAATTCCTACGCGCCGTATACTATAAGATTAAATATGGAATTTAAGTTGTTGAAACAGCAATAACCACACAAGTTTGTTTGATGTACTTAATTTTGAGACATAAATGTTGGGGACTTTGTTGACACATACATATTTTGGTCATTGTTGAGACAGAAATATTGGGGCCATGTTGTGGTGTGCTAGTTGTCACCACATGCAGATCCTTATCGTTAACTGCATTACTCAATTTGATCCCGTTTCACGGTGTTGTTCTTAACGCATGTTAATAATACCAGGTTTGTGACTTTGCAATTTTTATGGCCCTTTAATGCCTAGTTTAATTTGATTAAGACCCCCTACCCCCCTCCACCCACAAAGGAAAAGCGGTGGTCTACACTGTGTATTAGCAAACGAAGAATGGGCTTACAGTGGTAATGATATTGAAGTACTTGATAACTTTAACTATTTAGGAACAGTGTCGAATTACACAGGAAGTTTTTAATTAAACCAAGAACATTTGGTTGGTAAAGTTCTCAAAGCCATGAATAGAAAATTGATAAAATGACATGACCTTGACATAAAACCAAAAATATTCTGTCAGTTGTTTGACTCCTTTTGTGGGTTTTATATTAAATTATGCTTCAGACGTACGGGGTTTCAAAAAGTCAGATAATATTGAACGCATACATTTACAATTTTGCAAACGATTATTTCTGGTTAAAATAAATAGATGTAATGTTGCTGGTTATGGAGAATTAGGTGGATATCCATGGTATGTAAAGAGGTTTGCTAAAATTATACATATTGGTTTAACATTCTTAACAATGAAAATATTAGTATGCACATTGTTTACAAAAAAGCTTTAAACGATTGTAATAAAGTTTATAAAAATTGGGTCATGCATGTCAAAAACATGTAAAATAATTATGGATTTGGTTAAGTGTGTGAACATCCAAACGTTGCGCCAGTAAACAGATTTGTAAGGGAGTACACATTTAGACTTGTTGACAATTTTAAACAAGAATGGTTTGGTAAAATGAATAACAGTCCTGTAGAAGATATGTATAAAAATTGTAAAACCTCTCTGGAATATGAAGAAAATTAAGACTTTATCACTAGACGTCTGCGTTTAGATTTTGTAAAATTAAGAGTCTCTGCACACCCGTTGAGAATCCAACATGGCAGGTATGCTCAGACCAACATTCTACGAAATGAACGTTATCGTTTATTGTGTTATGACGTTGATTTAGAAGACGAATATCATTTTATATGTATATGCCGCTGTTGCACTTATTTAGGAAAAACATATATTAGCCGCATATTTTATATTAACCCATCTGTATATAATTTCAACAAGTAATTAATTTCATGTGATAGATTAGTTATCTCAAATGTATTTAAATATATCAAAGAAGCTTTGTTGTAAGAAATACAATCCTCAATAATACTATTTAATGGATTCCATCACCCCTCGATAGAACATACGTGTTCTTAACATAGATTGTGTTTATTTGTATTTGCATTTGTAATTGACTGTTTGAGTTATACAATGTTGTGTTGTTATTCGTATTCACGTGACAGAAGATATCACGTGTCTGTCTGTCTGTCTGTTAATTGCAGATGATTTTTTTTATGCAAATATTTAGCCAAAGCATTTTATTTCAGAATCTATTCAAATGAACCACTTAGCATGCGCGACAGTATTTGTTTTGTCTTTACACATTTATTTTGCAACGTAATTAGGATTGAAGTCTCCCACAAAAGGCTTCTGGAAAACTCGATTATGTATCAGCTGAAACAAACATATAGGATATTGTTTTGTTTGAAGTCACGTCAATATTGCTTGCACAATCTAAGAGATAGAGACATAGAGCAATGTAATGCAACAAAATTAATTATCTTAACTATTTATTCACTTTATGGGAGCATATTAATAGTTTGTATTATATTATCAACATGAAAGTGTCATATGGTGTAAACCTATCGAATTACTTACCATGTAGTTAGATCAGTCTAGTAGAAGTAAAAGTAATTTATCAAACGTGTAGCGTGTATGTGGCTATTTGTTGATTTTAACCTTTCTTCCCGCCTTTTTGCACGAGCTCCGCACAATGTCACAACACACAAAGAATTCAAACAAAGAAGATCGCCATTTCTGGTTGCACTGAATAATATCCATGTTGAAGGATTAAGGGTTTAAACATACAGGTTAATATTATCATTTAACATTTGTTTGTTTTAAGCATTCGGGATGTTTAATGTTTTATTGTATTTCGCATATTTGTCATTTTGTATGTTATTATTTGTATGATGTGTATGTAGATTTCGCGCTCATCATACCGCCACTGCTATGCATTGGATGTCGTATAATGAAACTCTGATGACTTCCGGTTAAATGTAAGTGTATTAAGTATGTATCATGCATGTTTTTTGTCATATTTTGTATGATGTTTCTTCTTTCCACTCCCATTTGCCATCCGAACTTTCTCGTAAGTATTCGTCAGTATTTCAACATGTTAAACCTTATTTCGTAGGGTGAATAGTCGAATAACGCACTTGTTTGGAATGCCACTTGTTGTTATAATTTTAAAATCTTTTAAATTTCATATTTAGTCGTTTGTTAAGTGTTTACATTTCACATATTTGAACCTAACAGTATTAATGTAAATAAAACCTATAATAATCATATTTGTGTAAGTTTTCTTTCATGTGTGTTTTTATATACAATATTTACGTTTGTACGCGAGCGCAACCCTCGGTATTTTCACAAAATGAAAATATTATTATAATTAGTTAAGTGGAAAAATAACATTAACGTTTTGTTTGTCCATCAGGTTCAGACATTCCCGCCGGGTTTATTATGACAAGTCGCGACAACAATAAATACCGGATTTATGATGAACGGATAAAGATACAGAAATCGTATCTTTTCATCTAACACCCTTATCTAAACTCTTTTGAATTTTGACACGAGTAAACAAAATTCTCATATGCGAGAAGACGAATGACCACACCCAAAGTTTGTTCTTCGCCCACTTGAAATGTATTCATATAAGCGCGTATAGAAGTGTGGACATATTCATTGTTTATATTCACAATAATTCAATATATTAAGTAGATCAACTATGCTACTAATTGAGGTATGAAGATATTTATACAGAAAAAGAAGGGGGCATAAAAACCAATTAACTATAAAATTACGTATTCATATATTTTATGAAATCAAAATAATTATTTTCACATATTTCTACGTAAGTTTGTTTATTAATATTCCTTATTATTCCTTAGTCACATCGATGTAACTGTCATTTTCTTACTCATGTTAAGTTCACATGAACCAACTGTTAGCTGATATATTTAAGTTAAAAATAAACATCATTTTTGGTGTAATTGTCATAGAGTAAATTAACATTTTTTTTTATCTTTACACAATCTCAACATACGAAATCAATATCTATCTATTTTACTATTAACATTAGTTAAGTTTATCACGGTATTCATCGAATTCATTTGATGTATTCACTTGTACATATGCATGCGCGACAGTATTTGTTTTGTCTTTACACATTTATTTTGCAACGTAATTAGGATTGAAGTCTCCCACAAAAGGCTTCTGGAAAACTCGATTATGTATCAGCTGAAACAAACATATAGGATATTGTTTTGTTTGAAGTCACGTCAATATTGCTTGCACAATCTAAGAGATAGAGAAATAGAGCAATGTAATGCAACAAAATTAATTATCTTAACTATTTATTCACTTTATGGGAGCATATTAATATTTTGTATTATATTATCAACATGAAAGTGTCATATGGTGTAAACCTATCGAATTACTTACCATGTAGTTAGATCAGTCTAGTAGAAGTAAAAGTAATTTATTAAACGTGTAGCGTGTATGTGGCTATTTGTTGATTTTAACCTTTCTTCCCGCCTTTTTGCACGAGCTCCGCACAATGTCACAGCACACAAAGAATTCAAACAAAGAAGATCGCCATTTCTGGTTGCACTGAATAATATCCATGTTGAAGGATTAAGGGTTTAAACATACAGGTTAATATTATCATTTAACATTTGTTTGTTTTAAGCATTCGGGATGTTTAATGTTTTATTGTATTTCGCATATTTGTCATTTTGTATGTTATTATTTGTATGATGTGTATGTAGATTTCGCGCTCATCATACCGCCACTGCTATGCATTGGATGTCGTATAATGAAACTCTGATGACTTCCGGTTAAATGTAAGTGTATTAAGTATGTATCATGCATGTTTTTTGTCATATTTTGTATGATGTTTGACGTAAATTACATTATTAAGTAATTGTCTCTAGCTGTTTTTCCAGCCGATCCTGATTTTAAACTAGCGGGTGGGAGTAAAATAATAAATTAAGCAAATGTTACATGATGTTCTGAATTAATTGTGTATTATTCATAATAATTTATTTTCGATTAATCATAAGTTTAAAATAATTCAACATGTTGAAGTTTTATCTTTTGTCTTTTTTTTTAACAAACTTACAATGTTATGTTGGAAATAATAACACTTGGAACTATAGAATTTGTACTTGAATAAAATGTAATATCCAATGGAAATTGTGTTCTTCTTTTCTTAAGAATCCTAACGTGAATAAATAAAACTTAATATTTTCTTTCTGTTCACGTACTGTCATTTTTGTAAATACCATAATTCCTATTTTTTTCTTTGTACACAATTTTGAATAATAAAAGACAGAGAAGAGAAAAAACCCATCATAAGTTAAAATTTGTTATATTTCTGTAGTTTGTGTAGCCTTGAAAAGGATCATTTAAAAGATTTATACCGGTATTACAATGCAGAGCCGTGTCAAAAGTACATAAAGGCCATTGAATGGTCACGGATGATGTTGTTATGCAGCATGTCAAATATTAAAACAGCACTGACAGACAGGGACTCTGCTTAATTCAGTGGTATTTATGAAAAGCTTTTTCTCTCAACAAACTATATAAACAAACCATCATATAGTTATTTTTGTATACTCGAAACAAAGTGTGTATATTAATGGTTTTGTTTCAGTATATTTTATAACTGATATTCACTAAATGTGTATAACATTTGATTATGCATGTAAATAAAACAGTGGTTTCATAACAAATATCAAAATACACATACGTTTCAAGTTGTTTTTATTGGAACATCCGCAAAACGCCTTTGACCATTTATGGTTTTGTTTCATATTATGTTATGACTGATTTTGATTTAATGCGTAATGATTCTGATGATGCATGTAAGGAAAACAGTGATTTCGTTACATATAACAAGATAAACATAAGTTTCAAGTTTCAAGCTTTTTATTGGAATATTGACAAACGCCTTTGACCATTCAAATACAAGTTAACAAATTACAAATGTATAGCCAAAGTGCAGCAGTACAAAATACAAAAAAAAACATGTTAATAAACATAAATTACAATGAAAAGTGTTCAAACGTAATTGTATATTTCAAAATCTAAGTTTGGTCAGTTGGATCTAATACACAATTTTGTTCGTAGATCTTTAAAGATGGAGCAAGTTATCCCTTTATTATGATAGTATCGGCCCTCCTCATTGTATCGTGACTTTGACAAGTCAACTTGGAAAAACCAGTAAATGTTTTTCAATTTTTAGAACTTTTTATTTTTTACTGTTTATTAATGACAATTACGACGATCATTTTCATGATTTCAGGTTTTCACTGTCATGTTTATTCCTGGGATGATGCTTTGATTTTTAAATAAAGTAAGACATGATTGTGTAGTTTGTTTATAGTTTATTAGTAGGTTTATAAAATAGTGCACATATGTATAAGCCGCTTATTTGTGAATAAAATGTAACAATATTCACGGATTAATATGAGCAAGAGTTTGTTTTTTTCATTAGGAAAATAGTTATAGAACAAGCACATGCGCATAGTAATAAACCTTAGCAACCAATATAGCAAGAAAGTCCGATATGATGAGAAACTGTGTACACGATACACATTACTACAGGGAGCTAAGTCTAGCCAGTATTTTATCAAAACATTGCCGATTTTAATGCAGTTTTTGTTGTTATGCCCAAGAATGCATGTTAAACTATAGATTGACAAATACAACACGTGTTTTTAAATATTTTTTTCTTAAAATATTAAGATGTATTTATAAGGAGGGCCGATTCTACGGGTGAACATGCTAGAAAGAAGTGATATTCGGATTCAACAGTGTTTGCTTTACACAGTTTACATTTGCGTTGATCTCTAGGTATGTTATTATATCTACCAGTCTCTTTTTCTAATGTGTGTGCACTTAGTCTACTTATTGAAAACTGTTGTTTATGATTGCTATTATTAATGCAATCTAGATATTTGTAACACACAAATTCAGTCTTAAACACTCTATAGTATTCTAGTTTCGGTTGGTTATACATTGTATAAACTGATCTTTTATTCTCTGGTTAATTTCATTGGTTTAATTACAGTTATCATCTAAATTATTGAAAAACAGTCCATGTCCTTGTTGATTTAATTGTTGTTTTACAAATGCAAACCACAGATTTTTGTTATTATTATTATTCTGATTGTAAAGAGTACAGTGTTCGTGAAAAACAGTGTGCATCAAAGAGTCCGGGAGAGGAAAGCTGCCTAATTCACCTAAGACAGCGGCATTAGAGGTCTGTGAGCGTACTCCTAGAATAGTTTTACAACATTTACCATTAAGTTTATCTACTTCTTTAAGGTTGTAAATTCGTAATATTTCACATGTATATAAAATAATTGGAACAACTAGGGAGTCAAATAGATATAGTCTTGTTTTATTGCTTAGCTGTAAGCTTTTGAGGCTTGCTCATTATTTGCCTTTATCGCTCTAGATATATAACCAGTATAGTGCAGTTTTAGGCCCAAGTAGCAGAATTCAGCAAACATTTTAATAGCCTGTTGATTATTAGTCTAACTATACAAACAATTACTTTCCTTTTTTCAAATATGCACATCATAGTTTTGTTTTTTGATATTTTTAATCCCCATTTACACTAGTATTGATAGATAAAATTTAAGTGCAATTGCAGACTTTCTGGATTTGTAGTTAATAATGCAACATCATCAGAAAATAACGACATAAATATCGGTAATAAGCGTATATCTTTTTCGGTTTAGTTATGAGAATATCAATACATTAATTTTTGTCATTTAGGAATAAAAAAAAAATGAAAAGGTGATAAAGGCTCACCCTGTTTCACTCCTTACGTAACATCAAAAAGCTCAGAATGAGACATATCTTTTATAATTTTTAACACATGATTTAACATTCCGATAGATAGACTTGACCATCTTTAACATTTTACAATTTATTCCTGTGTGTACTTATTTAATCCTCAAATCAATATGTATAACAGTATCAAATGCATTTCCATAATCAATAAAAAATGTTATAAAGTTTTGATTTATAATTAATAATAATATTTTGGATTATAGTGTGCAAAATACAAATGCAACATTTTTCTCTAATTTATTTTTTTAAATAGGAACAAAAGCACCATTACACCATGTTTCAGGATATTACCTTTCTCGAATATGTTATTCGAAATTTCCACTAAATACGGATACATAAACTCGTTACAGTCAATAACACAGTCTTAATTGTCACCATTGTTTGACATGTCAGAGCTTTTGTGACGTTTGAGCTTTGATATTTTGTTTTGTATTTATAAAACGGTAAATGGGCTATCTAATTCTTCAATATGAAGTGTTTCATGTCTTGGTTCGTTTTCATCATTACTGAACGAGTTGTGATGAGGTGTATCAGACAAGTTTTTAAATTGATCTATTAAATCAGTAATATTGACGTCATTAGTTCCAGACGTTTTATTAAGCTTATATTGGTTTATATATTTCCATAATTTCTTTGTGTTTGATTTACTTAAAATTGACTTTCTTTATTTAAAAATATATGTTTAGCAATTCGTTTTGTATTACAATATGTTGATATGGCTTGTAAAATTGACGTTGTGTTCGCAATTGATGGATCGTGTTTGTACATCTGTTGACAGTCGTAGAACGCTGTTTTGTGCCTTTTGCAACGATGTGTGTTTGTGGTTTATAAAGTTTCTTCAATAGCATGCCCATTTGTTTTGTTCCGTATATGCAAATAAACACTACATTACGCGTACTAATCAAACATCTTCAATACAATAGCAATTAAATATCAACTTCATAAAGAAGCGCGACAGTTTTCGCATAGCAAGTTTAATCTGTCAATGTATGAATTTGCTAATCTTGCTATACAAAAATATAAATGCGCCAAGAACACGTAAACAATTATCATCATGACAATGTCATGACTTGGGGGTGTACTATACAAACAAAAAATATTAAAATGTACTTATTCATCAACTCAATGTCGAAACATAGAATCTTATTATCTAACAAATTATTTAAATTATTGAAACGGGGTTGCAAGATCTTATTGCCACCAACTAATAAACATTCAATTTTGTTCGAATTGGCAAAACAAAATTCTTATATTTTCCTTTTTACTTCAATGTTGACTTCTTTGAATTTTCTCTTTCAATGCAATTCTTGCAAAAATAGAATAGTGTTGTAGTATATCAAAACTGGTCGATTAAAAGAGTTAAAAGAACATGACTTCATGGCACGTTTGAACATGTGTTATTCCTGTTAACTGTTCATTTATCAAGCTATCATTTCGAGTCTCTAAAAGTTGCACCATGATCCATAGATACTTAAATCTCCTCCCTGAAAAGAAAACAAAATACAGAATGTGAGTGTGCAAGAAAACAACTGGTAATCCGACGTCTACAACCTTGAAAAAAACGAGGGAAGCAGCGCGAAGACATGCGTCGTCTTCTTGCAAAACACCCACAAACAAACAACGAACAACGAAATTGTGTCAATTCAGTTGGTTCTAACAACTTTTAAACTGTAAATCCACCCCCCCCCCCTCGAATGTGATCACTGAAACATAACGAACATTTGTCGACATTTCGAAGTAACTATTCACATTTTGAGTAATGTTTCCCCAGCATTATTAGAATAAGTAATTATGAATTATCACTTTTTTTTTTATAGTTTTACGTGTAAGTGCAAACGTGATCAAAACAAGTTACAACATACAATTTTTTTCGAACATTCACACTCTACCGAATCGATCACGTCGAAATACGGAGTTTAGCATTGTTAATTAATACAATGATATAACCGTTCTATATCAAAAGAACGAATAAAACATAATAAACTATTGTAAATGCATAATGTCAGAAATACAACCGCAGTTCGTCATGCCGATGATGCAAAGCCTATCTTTCTTATCGNATCATGCATGTTTTTTGTCATATTTTGTATGATGTTTGACGTAAATTACATGATTAAGTCATTGTCTCTAGCTGTTTTTTCAGCCAATCCTGTTTTTAAACTAGTGGTGGGAGTAAAATAATAAATTAAGCAAATGTTACATGATGTTCTGAATTAATTGTGTATTATTCAAAATAATTTATTTTCGATTGATCATAAGTTTAAAATAATTCAACATGTTGAAGTTTTATCTTTTGTCTTTTTTTTTTAACAAACTTTCAATGTTATGTTGGAAATAATTACACTTGGAACTATAGAATTTGTACTTAAATAAAATTTTAATATCCAATGGAAATTGTGTTCTTCTTTTCTAAAGAATCCTAACGTGAATAAATAAAACTTAATATTTTCTTTCTGTTCATGTACGGTCATTTTTGTAAATACCATAATTCCTACTTTTTTCTTTGTACACAATTTTGAATAATAAAAGACAGAGAGGAGAAAAAACCCATCATTAGTTAAAATTTGTTATTTTTCTGTAGTTTTTGTAGCCTTGAAAAGGATCATTTGAAAGATTTATACCGATACGGCACGTTTGAACATGTGTTATTCCTGTTAACTGTTCATTTATCAAGCTATCATTTCGAGTCTCTAAAAGTTGCACCATGATCCATAGATACTTTAATCTCCTCCCTGAAAAGAACAAAAATACAGAATGTGAGTGTGCAAAAAAAAAACTGGTAATCCGACGTCTACAACCTTGAAAAAAAAAACGAGGGAAGCAGCGCGAAGACATGCGTCGTCTTCTTGCAAAACACCCACAAACAAACAACGAACAACGAAATTGTGTCAATTCAGTTGGTTCTAACAACTTGTAAACTGTAAATCCACCACCCCTAGAATGTGATCACTGGGACATAACGAACATTTGTCGACATTTCGAAATAACTATTCACATTTTGAGTGATGTTTCCCCTATCGCATACAATTTTGTAAAACGACTTACCGTTACGGAACAACCATATGTTTCCCTATCCACAAACATTATTAGAATAGGTAATTATGAATTATCACTTTTTTTTTTATAGTTTTACGTGTAAGAGCAAACGTGATCAAAACAAGTTACAACATACACATTTTTCCGAACATTCACACTCTACCGAATCGATCACGTCGAAATACGGAGTTTATCATTTGTTAATTAATACAATGATATAACCGTTCTATATCAAAAGAACGAATAAAACATAATAAACTATTGAAAATGCATAATGTCAGAAATACAACCACAGTTCGTCATGCCGATGATGCAAAGCCTATCTTTCTTATCGATTTTCAGACAGGCTAATTGTTCGTTATTCTTATTTTTTTTAAAGCAATTTGGACGCAACATAGAGGACGCTGTCAAGGCACATAATTATTTGAAGAACAACAATTTTGTTTCAGGTAAACTAATATTGAATCAGTTTCAGTTATAATTCGCGTTGAAAACTGTTTTTTTTATCTCGTACACAAGATCAAATTATTTATTTTTTATTTTTTTAAGAATGTGTTTTTACTTTCAAAATGTATATTATTTCCTGAGTAAACCATCAATTTGTGCAATTTACAGGTACCTAATAGAAACGTGTATGAACACAAATTAAGCAGTTCGATTTATTTGAACAGAATACGTATATACCGTATACCTATAGGCCTTTCCCAAAACTAGGAGTGCGTTTCACTAAGATGCGTACGCAAATAATTTCCTGGTGATCTCCCTTAGAAAGTACCGCCTTTATCGCAAATACATGTACGTAATTATCTACAGTTAACATGTTTTCCTTTTTGTTGTTTTTACACAATTTAAACATTTTACTGAAGATTTACGACAATATACTGTTATTTAATCCATAAAGTAGTATATTACGTGATGTAAATACAAGTTAGATTATATAACACTGACATGATTTATAGATTTCAAACCAATTAGCAATGTGTGTCAACAACATTGGCATGATGTGTGTAGCTAAGGAATTGCTTTATCAATAAACAAATACAACATTTTGCCTCAAACTTGGAAAAATGTACTTTTGAAAGAGTAAACAGCACAAATCTGTTAATATCGTTTAGTCGGTCGAATAGTCGCAATACGAAAATCATATACATTTCAGGCCGTAAGTATGCCTTTATAACACCTGTGCATACACGTTTTCAATGGGAATTATGAAACAGATTAAATAGTCTAAAACTAACCTGACTTTTGCGACTCCTAAGTGTGAGATTATTTTATAATCTTCATTAATTTTATATAATATATTATGTATTTCTATTTTGTTCACCTAATGTCAAATTGTTTTAAAAAAATTGGCTAAACGTTAAATAATCGTGGTGACCGATGTTATCTAGAAGTCAATCCTTTCGATCTTATTAATTGTGAAACGTTTTGAATGGTTACAAAGATATACAATAAACACAAATCAGCCTCTATCAATTGATAGTCGTGAGCATCGTATCAGATTGAATTGAATCAAAATAAAGTGCGATAAATCTTATCTATTCGTAATTCAATGTCGCAGTCAAACGTATGCAAGAAAAACATCACGTTGTGTTACGATATGGTGTGATCCCAAGAATAAATGAAGTCGATAGTCAATTGGGATGTATTAATGTAATTCAAGTCGTGGTACTTTTCTTAAATCCCATCGAATTAATCGTAATGAGTGTCGCAAACACAATTGTGTCATGTCGTACCAGAGCGCATTGATTGTTGTAAAAACAGTCACAACTGAGCACAAAACAGAGAAACATAATGTTCGGACACACATCGCTTCGAATCAAAGCATGACAAGAAAAACCGAAATCAGTTACGTTTTTGTTAGAAAGGGGAAAAAGGGCACACGTTCGCAATTTATATAAACCATGAAGATGTTTCTATATGAAACGTTGAATCATTTATTACTTGTATTACAATATCTCAACACGCGCAACCTAGCTAGGGAAACCACGCATGTTTATTGTAGAAGGTAATGATTTATTTATTTATTATTTATATAGACCTTACATTTCATATGAATTATCGTTACTTCTAGACTAACAGACAGCGCGTTGCATTTACAGACAAAACAGAAAGCAACATTTAAAACTCGTATCACATGTATATTAATGACATTATTTTAAGCATATAGTTGCTAACAAATGACATTCTGCATGAACACCATGATAGTTAACACGCTTGTAGTACACATCGGGAGAATGTTATGTGCATAATATAATATAATATAATATGTAACTATATTTATGATTAACACGATTTAGAAACATACTATTTACCCACTGAATAGATGTTTTGCATGTCCTTAGTTGAAATATTATAAATGAGAGGATTGCATGTATCCATTTATGAATATGCGTTGTATTCTTATATGATCTACCGAGGTTTAACTTCCCTGAATGTGCGCTTGTCGAAACTTTCAAGCGCACTACTTGATCAAAAGTCGAACAAGACGCATGTGTATAAGCTTATTTTATAAAAACACAATGTGAAAGACCAAATTAGAAAAAAACAACATACTATTGTCGAAATAAACATTATTTATGTCTCCCTTACATATTTCCCTTTAATATATTCAATGTGCTCGTTGAACACATGCACTTTAGGCTCATTGCATCATGTGGTGGCAATAATAGCCCGACGATAACAAGACACATTCATAAAGAATCATCCCTTAAATTAAAAACAAACAAACACTGAATACGTTATTCGATATTTCACATGGATCTCTGAAGCTATTTTATAGTGTTTACTTTCGTAATCAAATGTAGAAGTTTGAGTGTGTTTGTGAAGAGATCATCGCCCTTCCGATACGAGACACCTGTGGACACCACTCTTGTAAAAGAGACCAAGAACGCACTCCACGTTAGCAGCACGAGACATGAGAATCGGAAATGCGCAGAACACTTCGTCGAGATATCAACATTCTTAAAGTCAATTTTCGACCATCTATTTCGGTCGTTTCTCTTTAAAGAGTCATTCACACGTCAAAGTCAAAGATTTGTTTGAGATGTCTAGTTCAATTAAATCGCTTCTTATTCTCGCGCATCTGAATTGTGATTTGTTTCGCGTTGTCAGCCTGGGGCCGTATTCCAGTAGCTTGTTAAGTTTTCACTTAAGTTTAAGAAATTTCTTAAATAAATATCTCAAGTTAAATTTGAAATGTCAAAAACAAAACATGAGACGTTTAGTATTTCTCTTTAAGAAATTATTTTAAGAGTTTAAGGAAGTTAACTTAATTTTAAATATATGAGAAAAAAATACACCGAGTTAAAAAATGTATTAAGTTTATGAAGCTTCCAGAATTTAACTTACGTGAAATCTTATGTTTAAAGAAAAAATGGCGGAGATAAGAAAAAATATTGCGCAATATTTCAACTTAAGTTATTTTTTCAACTTACGAAGCTACTGGAATACGGCCCCTGATTTCGCCCCTTTTGTATCTTATTGTTCTCATATTATCGCGTTTTTAAGTGTCAATATTTCGAAAATGCCTTACAAAAAATTGGATAATATGGAACGCTTTCTATGAACGAAATGCGTATAATCGTGGGAGTAGTGGTTATCAAAATGAAGTCTAATATCGACTATCTGGGATTGATTGATACGAGTAGAACTCGCCGTCTAATTATTTCAGAGGCAAAAACAAATATTAAAATATGACAAAAATGACGACTGCACTTTAATATATTAAATATTAGTTAGCTATATTTCTTTTTTGTACGTGTACTTTGTCGTCGAATTCTGATCACGTCCTCCGCGGAAAGCTCTGGTATTTTAATTCGGCCTTCTCTCCTTATGCGACGACAACAGTGGGAATAATTGATCATACCCTGGTCCGCTATTGAGAACTCAAGTGGTGATACGTATTCAACACAAAGTTTATTCAAAATCAGAGCTCATGTTATAAAACACACTCGAGTTGTCTCGTCGGCCAAAAACACAAAAGAACGTCAACGGCTTGCTCAAATGAAGGTATGCCGTCTATCGGTCGTACGTAACAGCGTACAGTGAAGCATAATAAAGATTTTGATAAATTGTGATTTCAAGCCAGCTCATTCGTCAGTCCGGATGTTTTGCTTACATCATTAGCATTATCTGGCATTATCTGGCAAGTGTTAATCGTGAGCAATCTTTTGGGCATGTTGTTAATTTCTTTTATTTCAACGATGATTGACTAAAGTCATCCGAATACCCGCCATCAAGCGTGCTACTTGATTCAGTGTTCTTCACTCTATTTGACAACTGATTGAATGTATATTTGTCTAACTTTCAGTTTCAATGATTTTCATTTCAGACACGCTGCTTCATAATTAAGATTTCACGTATGTGTAATATAATAGTGTGAGTACAAGTATATTTACAATCGTCAATTGGATACAACCATGCATAATGTTAATACATTTAAGTCGAGCAGGATTTTGTTTTGCAACATACGTATATTAAGAGATGATTATAAAACAAAATGATATTGTCAAAAAAAATACAAAAATTCAGTCTTTACTATACAGATTATATGATTTTAGGTATTTATTTATTTTTAAATATTAGGTTAATAATTCTGAAACTTTTACATCGATTGTGTGATCAATCCACGCATCTACGTGCATGGTAATTTGAGATTGGACAGTCAGAGTACTAATAGTTACACAATCTAGCTGGTTTTAAGTAAAAATCATTCTAAGTATCTGCAACACCAGTTGTTCAAACATTGATGAAGAGAAATAACGTTTCACAGTTATGACATTAATTGGGCAATATAGTTACTATGTTTAGCGCATGAGTGCAAAGATAAAGGGAATGTAACTGTCAGAAAACGGACAGCTGAGCGCATGCGACTTTTGCTTAGTCTTATCATTTCGATATCATTTGTCGAACATCACTTTTTTTTATAACGACCCTCTGTTTTCTACATTCATTTTTTTTCAACATGTACACAAGCAGTAATGACATTGAAACAAGAAATATCTTTAAAAAAGATATACGGCGTTGATAGTTCAATGAATTAGATGAAGGATAGCGAATGTCTTTTTCTGTGCAGTTCTTAGCTGCATCACATGCAGTACGGGATGTTACGCGGAGCTTTCGCGGCTTATTTTACATTATTACATATTGCTGGTCATAAACCTATAGATACAAAACAGAAAACCAAAAGAAGAATGAAAGTGAAATTAAAACATATGAGTCAACCGGCCACACGCGAAGTATCCGTATTTATAGGCGCGTTCTTCGAACAAACCTGTTTTAATGGTTTGTCGGGCATTGCTATTTGATTCGATTATTAACAGTATCGAGAATCATCGCGCTCATGCTTAATACATTATATGTAAAATTAATCAAAAATAATATTTATCATTGTATTGTTGAAAACACATTAAGAATCTATTATTGACATACCATAATTATATTGCTGAATATCTTTATTTAACATATTTCTGGTCTAAAGAAAATTCCAGGTCACCTAGTTCACGGATAGCGTCTTTATTATATAACTTTTACTGGCCGCGAACTCCGGTGATGACCTGTATATAAACTCTGACATTCACACACTGGCCGCGAATTGGCCCGATACCTCGCGGGTTGAAATGCAATGCATTAAAGTGAGGCCTCGCTTCCACTGCTCTTTATACTTTTACATGTTAACATGTTGACAGGAATATGGAAGTAAGTACTAAATATGAGAACATAGCCTTTAAGTATAAACGCTTTTGCCCTGGCAATCCTCTGAAAATAAAAGGTGCACGCACAAACTGTATTGATGTCGAGAATTGAGTGTAAAACTGTTCTATCTATTAAGCCTTTTCATTAGAGATAAAATTGTTTCATGCAGTAAAACAGTGTTACAAAGACGCGGATATGTTTCCAATGTTCTGGTGGTATACTCAAATCAGCCAATGGAATAAATGAAGTGTATTCATTCGTACCTAGCCGCGGGAAATTTTATTTGAATTTTATTGGACACTTACAAAGGTCAGGTAAGGTGAAAAGCTGGCTTAATACAGCTTACGCCGAAAAAGCTCAGATTTTATTTGAAATATTTGAAGGTTATTCAGAGCTAAATAATTAAACGCTAGAAACACATTTCTTATTTGCTAAAACATCATATTGTGTGCAACATTGCAATCTATGGGCCGCTCGTTCTAATAATAGATGGAGACATCAGTTCGTACCAGAGTACACCTATACAATCATGGCGCACTTGCTTTCAGGATCTTTGTGAGAATCAGGTTGAATATAGTTTTTGTCTGCAAGCCAGATCTTTACTAGGTGACTTCAACGAATTATATTTGTGTTATGACATAAGATCCTACTACGTTAACATCCTACTAGCACAAAGAACGAAAGGGTGCAAGCGGTGCACACGATTTGTTTTATTTGCAATGTCAGGCGCGTGTCAAGCCATGTGTATGATAATTAATTTTGTCAGCGGTTCCCACCCAGAATATGATAGCTTCATTAAAAATCCATAAAGAAATGTGTATCATTCCGTTCCAATTTAAGCACACATCACATTAAACATATATTGTAGTTTACATTCCACTAAATCATCTTGTATCCCTCCGTGGTACGTTCAAAAGTGCCTATTTCAAAAAGTTCCTTTTTTCTTCTGGTATAAAAGCCATTTTTCAATCGCAACAAAGCCTTTTGCATTTATTTCCTGTATCCTATGTGTGCTATTGGGGACAATGTTGAAATATAAAGGTTTAAGGTGAGTTTATTGAGATATTTTGGTAGCAATCGCTCGATTAATATTTTTTACATTTTTAAGCACATTTTTGTAAATTATTAACACAGTATTTGTCACTTGTATTTTACTTACAGTTGATGGAGTATTTGGATTTAAAATGTATCTACTTTCGCTCGATAATAGGCCAATATCCATTGGCACGACTTACACATTGCTTCGTATGCGAAAACACCGATAAGTATAATTTATCATAATCCGTTTGAATATTAAACTGGTGATAAGTGTCCGACACGAAGTTTAACAAAAATGATATTTCATCTTACAAAACACACTCTAGTTGGACAGTGTGGGCCATTGATTCAAAATCGCATGCACGGATTGTCAAAAGTTAAATTAAATGACGGATGGTTTTAATTCATCCCATGCATGTCACACTGGAAATTTTACAATACATAGTTTATTAATGATGAATGTATGGTAGGCATTAATCATTCTGGACGTTTAAGTCAAATCATGCACTTTTTGGCACGTGTTGCTCGTGCGCAACTGTAAAGTAAATGTTTTTAATATGTGTAATTTCAACAACGATTTGTGTCGTGTTCTGAGAAACTGGGCATAATGCTTGTGCGTAAATTGTCATCCCAGATTAGCCTGTGCAGTCCGCACAGGCTAATCAGAGACGACAATTTCTGCTTTTATGGAATTTTTTGTTTAAATGATGTCTCTTCTTAGCGAAAACCCAGTTTAGGCGGAAAGTGTCGTCCCGGATTAGCCTGTGCGGACTGCACAGGCTAATCTGGGATGACACTTTACGCACAAGCATTTTGTCCAGTTTTCTCAGAACACGCCACATTTATCAATATGGCAACCGAGAATGTTTTTGTATTGTATAACGTTGAGCTGCATTCCGTTTTGCCAGCTGATAGAATACATACTTTTATATTTTACTAAAATTTAACTTTATATTCCTATATAGATTCATATAACATGTGTTGCTGTATAACTATAATTAGTAGATACAATAGATCATGTAATAGTAAGTAACTCAGATAAATGTGGAACATTGACTAATGAGGACTTTTTGTGGGTCATTTAATAGAATCTACTAACTATGACAAAGATGAGCAGGTTAATTTGAGAACATTTTATTACTGAATCTGCATTTTTTATAAGGGTTGTTGTTATTGTTTGTCTTCCTTTTCTCTGTGTTGTCGTTTTTGTTATTGTTTAGATAGTGTTTTTTCATTGTTAAGCATTCGAAGAGGAACAATAACAAAAAAAGAAATTCATTTCAAACATTTCCAACTGAAAGTAGTTCGTTATAATTAAGTGCATTAATTTCCATTCCCCAAAACCTATCCCACAAGATATAGAATGACAAAAATCACATATTTTCATAATTAACATTTTTCACCAAGAAAGGGAAATATCGCGCATTTTACGAAAAAAAACAAGATAAATCATTAAAATCATTAATTTGAAGACAACCATAACAAGTGTTGGCCGCTTTGATACATTTTATGGTTCGTTCGTTAATCCGTGCGAGGACTGTTGACCTTCCGAGATGTCGAGTTGTCAGTCGCGGCCGCCAGCAGTCGTACCATTTCCGGTGCAAGCGAACTCGACCTCCTCTCCGCTGGAAGCAAAATAATCGACACATTAGTGCATACAAACTTGAAACGTAAAGCAATATATGCTTTATATTGTTTACTCATGAAACGGACTTGAAAATAACTCTTTGTGCTGTTAATATCTTATTGCTTTGGCGAAAGTAGTCAATAATACTGAATACAAGCAGTGTGTTCAGTTTCTAGAGAAAAATTCTTCTAAAAGTTACTTCCACTGAATCAATTTGATTGCTCTGCAATTAAATCGATAAATCTAAACAACGGCAATTAACATATTAATTTTAAAATTTCACATTTAAACAACACTTTAAGTTCGTTGATATGCGAACGACTAAAACCGCATATGCTTCAAATGTCTATTGTAAAGCTACACACATATACAGACTACCGTAATAAGTAATTGCAAATTGAAACGCTTGATTTAATCACAGCGGCGTCTTAGAGGTTAATAGAGTTAGACCAAGCATCAAACCTTGTTTAATTTAGGCGCAGGGGACGCGTACTTTTGGGGGACATCTCATTGATAAAAAGAACAGATTGCGCATGCGCACAAATCCAGTATCCGCTTTTGTTTCACTCTCATTCGACTAAGTATCTCGAGGCCACGACTTACTATTTCGTGGCCACGAGTAAGCTATGTCGTGGCCACGAGATAGAAAAACGAGGAGTGCCAAACTAAATAAAAGAGGAGTGCAATTAAAAAAAGAGCGGTGCAGTAAATAAAGGCAGGGTGCATTAAACAAAAGAGGAGAGAATTTTAGCTATCTCGAGATCCCGACTTTGCTAACTCGTGGCCACGAGTTAGTCAGCCAATCAAATGTTTTGGCATAGCGGTGACATTCACTCCTCTTTTTTTTTTTAAATTGCACTCCTCTTTTTTTATCTCGTGGCCTCGACTCAGTATCTCGAGGCCACGACTCACTAATTCGTGGCAACGAGTTAGCTATGTCGTGGCCACGAGATAGAAAAAAGAGGAGTGCAAAACTTAATAAAAGAGGAGTGCAATTAAAATAAGAGCGGTGCCAAAAATTATTGATTGGCTGACTAACTCGTGGCCACGAGTAAGCTAAGTCGGGATCTCGAGATAGCTAAAATTCTCTCCTTTTTGTTTAATGCACCCTGCCTTCATTTACTGCACCGCTCTTTTTTTTTTAGTGCACTCCTCTTTTATTTAGTTTTGCACTCCTCTTTTTTTCTATCTCGTGGCCACGACATAGCTAACTCGTGGCCACGAGTTAGTAAGTCGTGGCCTCGAGATACTAAGTCGAGGCCACGAGATAGAAAAAGAGGAATGCAATTTAAAAAAAGAGGAGTGGATGTCACCTATATGCCACCGTATCTTCCTCTTTAATTACAATGAGAATTGTCCATATAACAGCTTTAAAAAAAATACGTCCATTCCGACTCTGCGAACATGATTAATTTTGAGCGAAGTAAGAAGGAAGGCCTGAGTATGCACCAGAATTCTTTTTTTTTAACAATATCATTGATAAAGCGAACAATGTTTCAATGTGAACATTACCTAAGCATATTCCGCAAACCCAATGATTACTTGTGAAGCTTCTTAAGTACTTTAAGAGTAGTTTATTTGCAATATATATATCAACATAATTTTGAAATTAACAAATCTGCATGAACCATAACAATATTTATCCCATTATCAGACGTGCATTGACGGTATAACACCCCATGGAATAAACTAGCCTCTATCCCACCTTGTTGAATAAACCTGTCGCGTGCTATTTTTAGATCATTTGTGGGGTTTTCCAAAAATTGGAGAATCTGCGTTTGTCAACTGCGGAAGAACAAAATCGTCTAAGAATGCGATATTTGAACATTATTTAAGTAAAAATGGAAGAAATAATAGGATAAATAGAATATTATGTGAATTTTGGATAAAGATAAAGTTTAGATCATGCTCGGCTCGAACCATGGTAGCGCTCGGCAAGCCTCGCGCTACCATGATTCTTAGCCTCGCATGATAAACTTGATCTTTATCCAACACTCACATAATATTCTCTATGTGTCATTATTTTTACGGCATACGTTTCTATAATATATCACTTAAACAAATAATGCTATAAAACGTTATAGAAATGTCAATTTCGAATATTTTAAGCATTTGTAATCAATATGCTCAGTCCTTCAGTTTTGCACGCTTAAAGTGAGTAGGCCTACTGCTGGTGAGTAGCGCAGTGCCTCTTTAATATGATTGGTGACTTTGTTGTTATATCTGAACGACCAGACAATACGATACCTTTTGGAATGACGCTGATAACTGGGATGACGTCACTTCCGGGTTGCGCTTCATTTGCAGCCATCTTTTCAGGAGAGGGTTTGGGAAAGGCTGTAAACACGCGAATACTGTGACGCTTACCAGTTCAAACAAAATATAATTAAAATTATGCATTAATTATTTGATAACGTTGTATTATATAAAAAGAGGGATAGGTTAGCTAACCTAAAATAATGCAATTAGAAAAAACATGATTAAAAAGCAACAAACAAACAAATCCACTAATATGGTAAAATAAATAAAATAGCATTAATAAATGACATGATCAGATTATTTTCGATTTAAAACAAACACAAGCACTCATGTATTATTATAAATTGTTTAAACGTCAAGGATGCGTCCAAACGTCGCTTGCGGAGCGTGCCGGCGACAGTACACCGTAGCTGTATTTCGGGGGGACAATCCTGCACTCCGAACATTCGGGTCATTGGTCGAGAGAGGCGCGATTGGTCACAGGGTCCCGTCGGAAGATAGAAACGGGGAGCGGACAACTACAACGAGCGAGGCCTGGTATTGTAATGTGCATGGGGGGGGGGGGNCCCCTAACCCTTACCCTTACCCTAACCCTAACCCAGGTTATCTCCCCTATACCAGGCCTCGCTCGTTGTAGTTGTCCGCTTCCCGATAGAAACAGCCTGTCAAAAGGTAATACAAATGGGAAAAATATCATAAACCAACGGGTAGTTTTACTCCTTTCAAATAGAGGTATTGGAAAAGTAGGCCAAGACACTTTGAGTGGTATGATAATTTAGTTCACAGATTGTTTTACGATATTTAAAAAAAAGCATCGCCACTTTAAATTAAAATTAAGTAACTTTCGATAGATCTGTCGCGTAAGTATGAACAGTGCATTGTACAACCACTAACATTGTCATATAAAATCATGTCCAGCAAAAGAGTTTTCTAGGCAACGCATCTCTTATGAGTAAATTTGTATGTTTATGACTATTTAGTCATTTGCGGTTCTACATTGTGGCGCGCAAGCGAAGGCCTGGCTGATATGTTTAATCTTCGACTAACCACAAGGAGTACTCGAATAGTAGTTGGCACACCATTCATCGGGTATCCTGGTCCCCATGGCATCTGATAACTTAAAATAGACAATTATGCTATATCAATAAAAAATATTTATTATAATGTTGTCATATGAAATTTAATTTCAAGTATACTTATTTTACAAAACAATTGACCTTTAGTAAATGTAAACAACAAGTTTAGCTGCACAGGGAAAATAATTACATGTTATATCCCGTATATGCCCAGTGTCGTTTACCATACAATATAACCCAGCGTGTCGAATGTAAATAATTAAACAAAAATCATCAAATACTTATTAATGTATCGTTAATACAGCCGTATTGTATAGATGTTAAATTATCCGCACAGTTCTATGTTTCAATACATCAACATCAATATACTTAACCACATCCACAATAAACATTGTTTAATGTGTACTACAACACTTGTTATATGGCTGACAACACATGAATATCAATTTTATAATATTTTAAACAGTCATCAAACACATAAAACTATTATTTCCTATTACTCTATAACTAGATGATGTTCTCACCTAAACGATGGACTGACAATACTGTTCTTATAACGACAGTAATGGAATTATAATGCAATCGGAATTCACCGGTTTTCACAGAATTCTTTTTTATTGGAAAGTCAAGAATAGCAATAAGACGAAGAAAACCAAAGAAAGATTGTCACATTTAAATAAACACGTGCACAAATAGTGTGTATTATAAGTGAACATTATATTTGATCAACCAAAGGAAATCGAATCTACGTAAGTAAACAACAGATTTGTGAAAGGCTCTCTTTAATTAACTTGGTTATTACGACGGCTACTACCTTGAAAAAAGGCGATATTGAGGGAAGCAGGTTGAAGATATGCGTCGTCTTCTTGCAAAAAAAAACAATAACACAATAACACAAACAAACAGCGAACACCGCAATTAGGTAAAGTCAGTTGTTTCTAAGTTCGTTTAAACACAGTAACCCCCTCTCCCCCTGGAATTCGATCACTAAAATAACACAACGAACATTCGTCGACATTTCGAACGTGAATATTCACATTTTGAATATTGTTTCCCCCATTTGCATAAAATATTGTAAAACGACCAATATGTATCCCCACATGCACGTACATTATTAGATTTAGTAATTATACACAATCGCAAACATTTAATAGTTCTACGTGATCAATCAAGATACAACATTCACATTAATACTCTATCGAATCTTTCACGTCAAAATACTGAGTTTGGCCTTCTAAAGCAATAAAATGACATAACCGTTGTTATTTTAGTAACGAGTATAGTAAAAAAAAAACAAAAAAAAAACAATCAAATGCATAATCTCAGAAATAAAACGACCGTTTCTCATGCCGATGATACAAAAACTATCTTCCTTATCGATTTTCAGAAAGGCTAATTGTACGCTGCAAGTAATAATTTTGTTTCAGGTAAACAAATATTGTATCAGTTTCATTAACATTTCGAGTTGCAAAACTGTTTTTTATCTCTTACAAAAGATCAAATTAAATTTAAAAATAAATAAAATCGAATGTTTTTTTTTCATTAAAAATGTATGTTTATTTCCTGAGTACATGTATAACATCACTTGGTGCAATTCACAGGTTCCTAATAGAAGCGTGTATGAACAAAAAATAAGCAGCTCGATTTATTTGAACATAATACGTTTATGCTGTGTCCATAAAGGCTTTTCCCTAAACTAGGTGACCTCCCTTAGAAATGTCCCCTTTATTGCAAATACATGTACGTAATTACCCACAGTTATTAAAAAAATTTTCCACAAAGTTTAAACATTTTACTGAAGATTTACGACAATACACTGTTATTTAACCCATAACGTAGTATATTACGTGATGTAAATACATGTTTGATTATATAACACTGACAAGATGTATAGCTTTCAAATCAATTAGCAATGTGCGTCAACACGCCGGGTATGCGAATACTTAGATGACGGATGGCACTTCCATAACAGAGAACAACAAATGCCACGCGCGAGAGTTAAGTTCCTCAGTTTTTTTTGTAAGTAATATACTCAAGAATAGTTTTAAAGACAAGACCTATGGTCGAGTTGATAAATTGTGTATCCTTTTGTATTTGGAATACAAAATTTCCCGGAAGAATGGTACATTTTTGCCCCAAAAATAGAAAATTCGGTCGGAAAACAGAATAAACTGGATGAACAGTAAACATTTGAACAAAATAAAACTACTTAGAAATATTGCAAATAATTGTTTGCTATTTCAACATGTAGAGTAATCACTGTGCTTCAAATACTGAAACTTTGATAGTATTCAATGCAATATAAACAAAGACAGAGCATGTTTTAATATGTGTTATACATACAATTTCAGGCACATTGATTACCGATAAAGGGCACTTCAGATTACGGAGACTTTCAACAAATTGGGCACTCTGNCAAGATCATGTGAGTAGACATCAATGGACGATGGTTCAAAAGTCTGATCTAATACATCAATTTATATTTCAAATGCCCAATTGAGAGAAAAGGCTTCAACTGATTAAAATGTATCCAGTGCACTGAAGTTTTTTAAGTTTTTAAATTCTCGCCATGAGTCCCAAATAAACCATGTATTACTGTAGAGGAATTTATGCTTTATGCTGATATAAATTCAACCACAAACACAAAGTGTTCTTTAAACACTTTAAAACCTATCATACTGTGAATAGTTTAACATATCTATCAAGCATAAACCCACTGTTATCGGTAATTTGATATGAGTACCTGTATCAACTCAGGTAGGACACGTGAACAGACACATGCCCGGATATCACCTGACTTGGGTTATTTAGTTAACAACATACGAAGAAATAATAGTGACAAAAATGGCTTCTAATGTTGAGAGTTCAATTGATGTAGCATCAGATTCGTTCTTTGACTTTTCTTGCTTCATCTGCCAAGAAAAAGACAGAAACTCAGAGGCTGAATTTTACTGCAAGGGATGTTGCAAGTTTTATTGTACAAAATGTATGGAGTACCATAACCATTTTTTTAAGAAGCATGCAACTTTAGGGAAAGAAAACATCAGCCAGTGGCCTCAGACCAATGTTGATGTACAAGAGCTAGCAAGTCCATCTGACCAGCTGGTCGAGGAATATCAACCAGGCGCAGTAAGCAAGCATGTTCCAATCATAAAGGTGAAGAGTGGTAAGAAGTATAGTGTGAAAATAAAGGATGATATACTGAAATGTTATATAAATGGTATATGTGAGACAGCTTCTGGAGAACTCCTAATCACAGACTGTTTCAACCAGAAAGTGAAGCTGCTTAATCAGGCCTTCAATGTGGTGGCTACCTGTGATTTGCCTAGTCTCCCAAGGTCCATGTGCAGCATGGACTCCAGCTTGGTGGCTGTTTTAACTGTGGATATCAATGAGGTTCACTTCATCAGAGTGACCAATGGTCAGTTAAAACTGGAAAGGATACTTAACCTCAAACATGACTGCTGGGGTATTGCTCACCATCAGGGCATCCTGTACATAACATCAGGAACAGCAGTGTACAAGTACACTGTGTATGGGACACTGTTGAGCAAGTTGTATGACGATACATCAGGTTTTTGGGAAGGTAATGATGAACAATGTGACAGTAATTGCTTATATTTTTTAATTCATATGAACAAAATTTAAGTTGTGTTACTTGCAAATAATAAACTGATCATTGTGCACATAGGCAATGCATTTTGTATATGTATATCCTAATACACAGAAATATAATACTATTTAAATATTTTGACTAGAATAAAATGGTAATATATGTAAAGAGTGATTTTCTTTTTTATATTTTCAACAATTAACTGATCTTACCATAGTAATGAACAAGATATGAGTCCGTAAGGCACAATGTCCTTCAATCCACTTTTGTCTCATAACTTCAGAGACATAAAAGACTCAGCTTCGATCTGAAAGTCATGCATGTAGACTCACACACCAAAAATCAGGTTAGTTTCTGAAAGTGTTTGAAAAAAAATCCGGGAAAGTGTTATTGTTAGAGAATAATCCAAGGCCCGTTACTTTGTCAAAATTCAATTGACCGGAACGAAACTCACACTTGATCCGTAAGTCATGAAGGTAAACTCTCACACCAAAAACCAGGTCAGTATCTGAAAGCGTTTTGCAAAAAAAAAGTTGTGGAAAAGTGTTATTTTAAAGAAAATTCCAAAGTCCAAGGCCGGTTACTTTGTAAAAAATAAATGCACCGTAGCAAAACTCATGTAGGTACCCTCACACACCAAAAATCAGGTAAATATCTGCAAGCCTTCAGGAACAAATTCGGGAAAACTGTTATTCTAGAGAAAATTTCTTAGTGGAAGGACTGTTACTTGCCCAAACATTAATGGATTAGAACGAAACTCGAACTTGATCTGTTAGTCATAAAGGTAGACTCACACGCCCATAATCAGGTAAAAATCTCAATGCGTTTATGGAAAAAAAACTCTGAAAATAGAATGTCGAAAGGACAGACTGTCAGTCCGACTTCTATATGTCACCCTACCGGGGGCATAAAAACAAATACTGATAAATTACATTCAAAAAACTTACTTTATAGTTAGCTTTGTATTTCTTTTCACAATGTCATAAACGTGTACATGTTTTTGGGCATATTTTATTTGTTTCATGAATAGACAGCTAATCTTCACTGCCTTCATTGACACAGGTACCGCTTGTGCAGTGAGTTCAGATGGAGAAAGGATATATGTGGCCAATGGGGCATGTAAACAGCTGGTCACACTGTCCTGGGATGGCATAGTGATGTCCACACTGACTGACCCTGCACTGCACTGGACAGAATCTTTTCCACCGAGCCTCAATGTGACAGACTCGGGACAAGTTCTGGTTTGTGGAGTTATTACCCAAAAAATCATCCAAGTGGACAGAGATGGGAGACGGAGACTGGCAGAGGTGGTCACAAAGAAGGATTGTGCGAAAACAATTTTGTCTGTCTACTTCAGCAAACGCACAGGATCACTCATTGTTGGAATGGGGTATAGCAATAGAATTAATGTGTTTCAGGCTGTTGAAAACTGATGATGTTGAGAAGGTGATGAATCAGGATTTAGAGGTACATCAGTGAAGTTGTCAATTAAAACAGTTCTAAATTTGTGTATATATGTACAATATGTCATCAGTTGACATTGCACTGACATTAAACAAAAAAAGAGTGTAATTGATGTTTTGCAAATTAGGGTTATAACTAGTATACCATTATTTTGTTAATATGTTAAAACATATGAATTATATCATATTGTTTACTATTTCTATAAGAATTATTATATGAATATTTTTTTTTCTGCATTTTTGCAAATTGTTGTCCATGTAATTATTTACTGATAACCTTAATTAATAATTATGTTTTAAACAAGTGCTGTCAATCAGATTGCTAAATGCCCACAAGGTATTGTTCTAATTGAAAAGTGTGATCTTGTCCTTCAAAGACGGGGAAAACAGAGGATGTTAATTAATTAATTTAATAAATAGATTAACAACGAACAATAACTCTACCAAATTGAAGAAATGCTCCTGCTTGTCATTTTATGCCTAAAGTCACCTGAAGATATTGGCAAATTTTCAAGAAAAATGGAAATCTATGAATAATGTTAAAAGTTAAGGTAATTTATTATGACAAAGTGTTGACATTGATCGTCTTATTTAACAATTTAATGGCTGGAACTTGCTTGGCTTGAATTTCAGGTTGGCTCAAAGGGTCCTTACAACACCAATTTTTCATTGCTATATATTCATATTAATGTCTGTAATTTGCCTCGAATTCGCAAGGATAAAATTCGTTATCAGATGGCTCAATGTGTTTTCTTAGTCCCTCTAATAACTTTTACACCCTCTCTCGTTTTTTGGCTTGAACTCGTTTCGAGTCGCATAAAGCTGTTGAGCGATTAGGAGCGCTTGATTAGTGCCCAGCTATAATTGATGTCACAGATGTTGCAAACTTGACATTGAATCAATCGTTAATTGATTTGAGTAAACAAAGTCGGAGCCTCAATTGTTAATTGATTTGAATAAAAAATGAGATTTTGAATAAAATCATGTGTTTTCTTGTAGAAGCAGTATTCTCTAGGCCTGGAAACAAATAATCGAATATTCAAAAATTGGCCGAATATTCGAATACGAAATTCCTATTCGAAGATTTGATTTTTATGCAAAGAAACTTCACAAAAATGTACATGTACAAAGTCGCATTTTTTGGTTGAGTGCGATACAAAGAGCTATCAATAAACACATTTTCGCGAGTTCTCGTAGATTCTCGCGGCAACTGAGATTTCAGTCGAGTGAGAAAGTGACGCGCGGTATCTTATCGTGATAATACGGGATCCGGATAGTGACATCTATAGTCTCGCCCTTCTTACATCAAGGGCGACAAACGAAGCGATCACATGCTATTTTTTACGATACTCAAAGCGACGCACGATATTTTGCGCGATACTCAAAGCGACGCACAATATTTTGCGCGCCACACAAATCGACTCGCGATATTTTGCGCGATACACGAAGCGACGCGCGAAAATGTACCACGAACAAATTCTGTAGGTAGAAATATTCTGTAGGTAGCCCAAAAGGCGATATATCGTGGTAAGTATCGCGTGTCGCTTCGTGTATCGCGCAAAATATCGCGCGTCGCTTTGAGTATCGCGTAAAATATCGTGTCTCGAGTTCCAAGGGTGAGACATGATATTTTGCGCGATACTACGCTTCGTGTGTCGCGCAAAATATCGTGCGTCGCTTTTAGTATCGCGCGAAATATCGTGTATCGCTTCGTGTGTCGTATTTCGCCCTTGATGAAAGAAGGGCGAGATTATAGATGGCACTATCCGGATTCCGTATGATAATCTTATCTGCACATGTGCAGGCATGTGGTGTCACAGTCATACCAGTAAACCTTCTTAATCCACAATCGGGACATCGTCTCCCTTGAAGAGAATACGTTGCGCCTCCATTATAGATGTGTATTTAAAATGTTTATTGTCTTGCTAATATTTTTATCCGTAATAAGTGAAGGTAAAATCAATATATTTGTTTCTGTTAAACAGTTTAATCTAAAATTTACACCTTGTTTGGGAAATTTAATAAAGAAATAGATCAGTTTGGTAAATATAGAGAACATCGCCGGAACAGTTTAATATAACTTCATCAATTTTATTTCAGCCTTTATCTGAATTTTAAAATGATACTTGCTTATGAAACAAAAATAAAATAACAGTTTTAGGCAAAGGCATATATAAATTTTTCAATAAAAAAGTGTGCCACGGCCTGAAATCTTTAAAAGGTTCTCTACTGAATATCTTCTGAACTACTTCAGTTAAAATCGCTAAATTTATTTTCGGCTATAGCTTTTTTTATTACCTCTAAATTGATATTCCAACATACATTGGTGGCTGCTGAATTAAGAACCATATTTGTGCCAAGGAGTTGTGAAATATTTATTTGTATGTGTCATACATATAGGCATATGTTTGGAAAAAAAGAAGTAGTGTAATAGTGTAAATACCTCAAATGTTTGAACATTTAGTCAATATACTGTAAATCTATAGGATTTAATACCCACATAAGATAAATGTATAGTTAGCCCTGTATGTTATGCCCATACTTATGTTTAAAATATTCTTTGTAATTTCATGTAGCATAATGAAGATTAAACAACAAGATTATTAGAATGTCAAAAACAATATTTGATATTTGGATTGTTTGGTTGATATTTTTCGGATTTGCTCTAATTTTCATTTTGTGTAGTCTTTCAGAATGAATTGTATAACTAAATTATTAACACATTAACAACTATACGGTTTTACCACGCTTTTCAGATGTTCTATGTAGCAGCCATGCTTTAAACCATGTATAACTTGGATAAAATGATAAAGCATAATACAAAACCTTTAATTATGTCTGCCATATCTTTACCTCTTAGTTTATCTAGTCTTTTGTGAAATCAATCCATTTTGTATGCACAAATTGTAATGGAATTATTTAAAATCATGTTTCTTTACCAAAATGTCCCTCACACCCCGTTATAATAAAATACATTTATGTCTTCTTTCCTGAGCTATACATTCTAAATTTAACCCTTGCAGCATAAAATTTGCATTTCTTAGATCTGTTGTTGACTGAAGAGATGTCGCAACTGTACACATACGTGTGATGTTTCAACACGAAGTTTTTATGCTTTATTGACATGTACTCATTGCATTATTGTGTATACATTGTGGTATTACTTTTGTATACGATTAGTACGAACAATATAACGACAGTCCCTCCAGATAGTAGTGCCTTTGTTTGCTTTTATGAATGTGTTGGACAAAGATCTTGTCTGGATATTCAATCTTAAAAGTTGTTAAATTGCCTTTGGAAAAACTATTTATTTCCCTGTGGGTTTTTATGAAGAATGTTTTTTCTTTTATGGTTTTGTGCAAGTAGACCACTTGTTTTTGCTCTGTACATCCAACAGTATATATTTGATCTCCAAACTACAAAAAGTGTGTGGATTAGGCTTCACTTCATGTGCAGATTCCTCTTAAACGTTTCCACGTAAGATTGTGTAAATAGAGCAATTTACGCTGTCAACCAATTTTGGTAGAATTATGTCCTTTTTGTTCGTAGTTTTTCAAGTATGGAAGCATACGTGTATGTAAATACATCAGGGGCGTAGATAACCTCCAAACATTGGGCTGGCGGTCCAGTTTCTGTACTGGGAACATAAAGGGGTTCGTTTGAGAGGGTTGTCCTCTCCCGTTGTTCCGAAAAAAATTACAATTACAATTAATATGGTGAGTTTTGGGGGAACGTATGCTGCGTAGGATATATTGGGGAGGCAGCCACCTCCCCATTACCTACGCCCCTGTACATTGGGAAATAACAGACATATTTCAAAAGCGAATTTTAATAACCCAATAGGAAAGGTAAGTTTTGGTATAGTTCTTCTTACTAAATATGTTAATATAATGTATAATACGTGTTTAAAAAAATTACAATTCTTAAATAAGAGATGCAAACATGTGTTTTAAGTATTTTTTTGTTGTGGGACTATACCAAACTTTAATGCAAACACAATCATGGGTTTACAACAAAGTATACCAAAAAGAGGCAGAGGTTTTAAATTTATTGTATTATTTATATTTGTTTTGTGCCCCCCCAACCCCAGCATGGTTTGAACCGCCACCAGGAGGCACACAACTTATGCAACCCCACTACACTAACATCTGTGCCATGAGGGCTTGTGAAAGTAATAACTGTTCAAATTAATATATCTTCAACTTCCGCATGAATATTAAAAAACACATGTCACATGAATTGGCCAAGGTCATGTGCCCACAGCAAAGTCAGGTGACCAGTTCATTGTCATGTGTTAATCACTTGCGTTTATGTTGACAACTTTTAAGAACTTAACGCTTTATAAACAACTTATGGAAATTATTTTTATGCCCCCGATGGTGGGCATATAGTGATCGCACTGTCCGTCTGTCTGTCCGTCTGAAATTCTGTCACACTTTGCGTTTAGGTTTCGAAAAATGTGGAAAAACACTTTGCGTTTAGGTTTAGAAAAATGTGGAAAAAGGGGGCATATGTCATCCTATGGTGACAAGCTTTGTTTAAAGTAAATGAATAGGTATTCACAATCAAAACAAATATTAGATTTTCACATGCGCCAACTGGTACGTTGCCACAACCTGCATTTGCTGTTCCTTAAGTTTGTTGATGGAGTCGAACATCAGGTCACAAGCCTGTTTGTGTTTGGACCAATGGCTCACTTGGCATTCCCTGAAAAACAGGTTTATAAGGAAAAATATATAATCTGACACATGTTTAATTAGAAATGGGTCAATAGGAGATCAGATCATTTGTTACTACTGACATCTTGGTCAGAATCAAACACTCATATGCGAATGTCATATTATAAACAAAAGGGCAATAACTCCCTTAACAAGATGCATCATTCAATAAACGCTGATGCCCCTGTGGAATCCTTGTCAGTATCGATATATTGACCAATGTGAATAGGTCTAAGTCCCATATTATGTTATTTGTTGTTTTGTAACTTCTTTATATATATATATTTTTTTTACTTTTCTTTGAACCTGTACACAACTTTAACAAACATCTCCTAGTTGGCTATTTTGAATTTTATCTGGTAAATAGTAAGTGAGTGATTTAAACGTTTTAATGTTAAAACATGGTGTTAAGTTTTATGGAATTATTATGGAATTATGCCACTCTACGAATGTTACTTAAGCCATGAAAGCAAAATATCCCAATCCCTGGCGGTTGTCTGAGGATCGACACCCTGATAAGATATAGTTTGGCAAGTTTCATGGTAATTAAGCAAACATGTGATTTTGAACTATAGTTGTTGAGTACCTCAACCTCTTAAAAATTGGTTTGTTGCGCCTAAAAGTGAAAAACACTGTTTATTTACACACATGAGAGTCATATAAGCTAATTTTTATGTCCCCCACTATAGTAGTGGGGGACATATTGTTTTTGCCCTGTCTGTTGGTTGGTTGGTATGTTGGTCTGTTGGTTGGTTTGCGCCAACTTTAACATTTTGCAATAACTTTTGCTATATTGAATATAGCAATTTGATATTTGGCATGCATGTGTATCTCATGGAGCTGCACATTTTGAGTGGTGAAAGGTCAAGTTCAAGGTCATCCTTCAAGGTCAGAGGTCAAATATATGTGGCCAAAATCGCTCATTTTATGAATACTTTTGCAATATTGAAGATAGCAACTTGATATTTGGCATGCATGTGTATCTCATGGAGCTGCACATTTTGAGTGGTGAAAGGTCAAGGTCATCCTTCAAGGTCAGAGGTCAAATATATGTGGCCCAAATCGCTTATTTTATGAATACTTTTGCAATATTGAAGATAGCAACTTGATATTTGGCATGCATGTGTATCTCATGGAGCTGCACATTTTGAGTGGTGAAAGGTCAAGGTCATCCTTCAAGGTCAGAGGTCAAATATATGTGGCCCAAATCGCTTATTTTATGAATACTTTTGCAATATTGAAGATAGCAACTTGATATTTGGCATGCATGTGTATCTCATGGAGCTGCACATTTTGAGTGGTGAAAGGTCAAGGTCATCCTTCTAGGTCAAATATATGGGTCAAAATTGCTCATGTAATGTAACTTCTGCAATATTGAAGCTAGCAATTTTATATTTGACATGCATGTGTATCTCATGGAGCTGCACATTTTGAGTGGTGAAGGGTCAAGGTCAAGTTCATCCTTCAAGGTCAAACGTCATATAGGAGGACATTGTGTTTCACAAACACATCTTGTTTTTAATAACAATTGGTCCCGATCAAGACCATGACTTTCAAGACATGTTTCTACAATACAAATTATACAATTATGCATCGTTAAATTTTACAAAAATAACAATACTTCAGTCTATGAACAGTTTTTTCCGTATTTTCATACTTTTACTTAAGCTGTGTCCACTTTACATATACAAATGTTATATTTATGCCTTATTAATGTAAATAAGAATATCAATTAAAACCACACTTCCTAATAAATTTTCATCAACCCTCCTTCTTAGCTGCGGTATGAATTATAATTATAGTATGGATTTAAAGTACTAATGCATCTTAATAAAATTAACCTTCCTGATTTATATGGTGATTAATATGTATATTATCTAATACCATAGTATATCACTGAACAGAATAATGTGAGAAGACATCATGGGACCATGGTTCAAAACTCTGATCTTCTACATCAATTTATATTTCAAATACCCAATTGAAATAAATGGCTTCAAAAGATTAAAATGTATCTAGTGCACCTAAGTTTTTAAAAGTTTTTAAATTCTTGCCATGAGTCCAACATATAACATTTATTACTGTGGATGAATTTTTTGAAAATATGCTGATATAAATTGGGAAGCGGACAACTACAACAAGCGAGGCCTGGTATTGTTATGCGCATGAGGGAAGGTAGATGGTTAGGGGTAGGGTTAGGGGTCGGGTAAGGGTTAGCCTAAACCCAACCCTAACCCGACCCCTAACCCTAACCCAGGGTTATCTCCCCCATACCAGGTCTCGCTCGTTGTAATTGTCCGCTTCCCATATAAATTCAACCAGAAACTCAAATCGTTCTTTAAACACTTTAAAACATACCATACTGTGAATAGTTTGTCTGCACGACATAAACCAACTGTTATTGGTAATACGTTATGATAACAACTCAAGTAGGACAAGTAAACAGACCCATAAGTGGCATAATTGGATATCACCTGACTTGGGTTATTAAGATTTATTCTCAATGTAAAGTTAACATCGAAAGAAGAAATCAATAGCGACAAAAATGGCTTCCAATTTTGAGAGCTCAATTGATGAATCATCAGATTCGTTCTTTGACTTTTCCTGCTACATCTGCCAGGAAAAAGACAGAAACTCAGCGGCTGAATTTTACTGTGCCGAATGTTGCAAGTTTTATTGTACAAAATGTATGGAGTACCATAATCATTTTTTTAAGAAGCATGAAACTTTGGGAAAAGAAAACATCAGCCAGTGGCCTCAGACCAATGTTGATGAACAAGAGCAAGCAAGTTCATCAGACCAGCTGGTCGAGGAATATCAACCAGACGCAGTAAGCAAGCCCGATCAAATCATAAAAGTGAAGAGTAGTAAGAGGTATAGTGTGAAAATAAAGGATGATGTAAACAAATGCGATATTACGGGTATCTGTGAGACAGCTGCTGGAGAACTCCTCATCGCAGACCGCATTAATAGGAATGTGAAGCTGCTGAATAAGACCTACAAGGTGGTGGCCCAATGTTATTTCCCTAGTTACCCAAAGTCCATGTGCAGCATTGAATCTAGTCTGGTGGCTGTTATAATTGAGAATAGCAATGAAGTCCACTTCATCAGAGTGACCAATGGCCAGTTAAAAAAGGAAAGGATACTAAACCTAACACATGACTGCTGGGGAATTGCCCATCATCAGGGCATCCTATACATAACATCAGGAACAGCACTTTACCAGTACACTGTGGATGGGACATTGCTTAGCAAGTTGTTTGACGATCCATCAGGTCATTGGGAAGGTAATGATTAACCATTTGAAATTAATTGAAAATATTTTAAATAAAAAAGAAACAAACTTATGTTTTGTTAAATGTAAATTATTAACTGAACATGTTGCCCATATGCATTTTGTATATGTATATTCAAATTCACAGAAGTATTATCCTATTAAAACATTTTTTTATCAGAATGAAAAGGTAATATATGTATACGTTTGATTTTTTATATTATATTTTCAAAATTTACCTGATGAAAAAACGATCAATTACATTCAAAAACTATTTTTATAGTTAACTTAATTTTTCTTTTTAAAATGTCATAAACGTGTACATGTGTTTAAGTTTATTTTATTTGTTTAATGAATAAGCACCAAATCTCCACTGTCTTCCTTACACAGGTAGCTCCTGTGCAGTGAGTCCAGGTGGAGACAGGATATATGTGGCCTCAAAGAAAAGTGACCAGCTAGTCACACTGTCCAGAGATGGCATAGTGATCTCCAAACTCACTGACCCTGCAATGAATTGGGATTCTTCTCCAACATTGAAACCTGGCCTCCATGTGACAGACTCAGGGCAAGTTCTGGTTTGTGGAGTCTGGTCCAAGAAAATCCTCCAGGTGGATAGAGATGGGAGACAGAAACTGTCAGAGGTTGTCCCAAAGAAGGATTTTCCAAAAGACACATTATCTGTCTACTTCAGCACACGCACAGGATCACTCATTGTGGGAATGTATCAAAGCAATAGAATTATGGTGTTTAAGGCACAGTGACTGTTGGAAACGGATGATGTTGAGAAGGTGATGAATCAGGATTTAGATGTACATAAGTAAATTTGTATAACAATTGTGTATATATGTACAATATGTAATCAGTAAACATTGCACTGACATTAAACAAAATATTGTTATTGATGATTTGCAAATGAATGTTATTACTTGCATACCATTATTTTGTTAATATGTTATAACATATTAATTGTATAATATTGTTTACTACTTTAATAGATTTTTTATAAAAATAGTTGTTTATTTTGTGTATTGCAAATTGTCTTTCGTGTAATTATTGACTGATAACATTATTTTGTTTTAACATATGCTGTCACTGAAATGGGCAAATGCCCTTGCAGTATTGTTCTGAATGAAAAGTGTAATCTGGACCTTCACACAGGGGGAAAAGAGAGCAGTTAAATTTATTTATTAAAAATACAACACACAAAAAACAACAGATTAACAACGAAAACACTCTTAAATACTGGTGAAATACTTCAGATATTTGTACACTGCACTGCCTCTCATTGTTCTTTATCATTTAAAAATAAACTTTTGAAAGAATCCCTTAAATACTCAAAGACCGCTGCTTGCCATTATATTCTTAAGGTCATTTGAAGATATTGGCAAATTTTCAAGAAAACTTGATCTCTATGAACAATTTTAAAAGTTCAAGTAATATTTGAAGAACAATTGTTGACATTGATCGTCTTGTTAAACTATTAAAAAAATAAGCTTACTTTAAAATGAATGAATGAATAAATTAAAAAATATAATACAGTTGAAACCCGATCATTCAAACTCGCTTGGCTTGAATTTCCGTTTAGATTGACGTCTCCACACAACAAAAATGTTTTATTGCTTAATAATCATATAACTTTCTGTCGTTTGGATCGAATTCGCGAGGTAAGAATTTTCAGGTGGCTCAGAGTGTTTTCTTAGTCCACGTCACAATTTGTCACACCTTTTGTTTTTTGGCTTGCATAAAGCTGTTAATCAATTAGGAGCGCTTGATTAGTGCCACGCTTTAATTGATTTAGCAGCTGTGGCAAACTTGTCATCGACTCAACCGTAAATTGATTTGAGTAAAATATGTCATTTTGTAGTAAATCTTCCTTTTTTGTAGAAGCAGTATTCTCACAATGTGTGCTAAAACGCTCTGCTACGTAACAATTATATGCGCTTATTAAAGCATGTTTATGTCAGAAATTAATAGTTTTGTGTAATATTTATGTGATGTGCCTATTCATGTTAAAACAAAAATCTTAGTTCTGTTTTTTAGATGTACCCGCAAATGTGCTTTGTAAAAACGAGCTGATCTAATAAACATTTATTTTGATTTTGATATTTTTTTGATGCACGTGTAACCTTTTTAAAATATATATATTAATACAAATATTAAGTTAATATTTGGTTCTTATTAATTCCAATGCAGAAAGTAGCACGGAATTAAAGTTGCATTAATAATCTTCGACTCTAGATGCAAGTCTATTGCATACTAAATGTTATTAAACATATTATATCAGAAATCGTTTAGCTCCAAGTTCGCATGGCTTGAGTTTTCTTGTCGGACCATGCGACTTCCAGCCATCGGATTTCTACTGCATGGATAAAATTAATAAAATAAGACCTTAACACTCATAACAAGTTTGTTTTGTGGTTCTGAATGCATTAATGACCAGTTCTCTACACTATTAAATAATATTTAAAAACAATACATGCTTTTTTTGGTACTAAAGACTCTGGCTACCGCTGCAGTTTTAAAATAAAAAACTACCAAGTGTTTATCACTGAAAAAGGAAGTATATGAACTTTCAGTTGATCAGTTCAATACATTTTGAGTAATGATAGGCGTGTTATTCAAATATCAAGATTTAATTGTGTTCTGTTAAATAAAAAAAAAAAATGACTCCGAAAACGCTCATATATTTATCATCTTAAATTATAATGGAATGATAGAGTGCACAAAAAAATCAACAAATGACAACAGCTCTCTATATATAAAAGAAATAGTTATGGTACTTTTATCAATATATAAAGAGTCATTTGAATAAATACAACACGTTTTTCGTTATGTTTGTCCCAATAACATAACAGCATGTAGTTATGCTCTGCCAAAGCAATCTAAGCCATGGGCAATAGGATTTTTTCGGCGTAGCTGTTGAACTTCACTTTTCACCTTAGCTGACCTTTGTAAGCGTCCAATGAAATTTGAATAAAAATATCCCGCACGTAGGCCAGAAACATTGCGAAATAGAAAACGTGCAATCTACAAACAGTTATCACATTCACATTAATAGGTAATTCAATTGACTTTTTATTTTGTGAAGTATAGAGTATGAAAAGGGATACTACAGTATGTTTTGCAACTATGTTAACTGCGTGTTTAGAATGAAACAATTTAATCTCTTATGAAAAGCAGTGGAATCGTGACCTCACTTTAATGTATTGTATTCCAACCTGCAAGGTTTCAAGGTCAGTTCGCGGTTAGTTAAAGGATCGTTAAATAATATAGACGCTATCGCGTTAACTAAGTGAATTTGATTTGTTTTTTTTTTATATTATTTTGATTTATTTGTTGAAGATATTCGGCGATATAATTATGGTATGTCAATAATAGATTCTTAATGTGTTTTCAACAATGCCACGACAAATACAATTTTTGATTAATTTAACCAGAAGTATTTCACCATATTGACCAAATTATTAAGTATGAGCGCGCTGATTCCCGATACTATTAGTAATCGAATCAAATAATAATGTTCGACAAACCACTAAAACAGGTTTGTTCGAAGAACGCGCGTATAAATATTTCGAATATGTACGGATAATTTCGCGTGTGGTCGGTTGACTTATATGTTTTCATTTCCTTTTTCATTTCTTCTTTTGTATTTTCTGTAATGTTTCTATAGATATATGACCAGCACTATCTAATAATGCGAAATAAGCCGCGAAAACTCGGAATAACACCCCGCACTGCGTGTGATGCAGCTAAGAACTGCACAGAAAAAGACATTCGCTATCTTTTATCTCATCCATTAAACTCTTTAGCTTTCACCAACACCAACCACAAACGCCGTATACCTTTCTTTTTGTATTCTATATTTCTTGTTAAGTCTATAAATCATGTGACACATTGGGCCTGGCAAGTTTTGACCTCAGGGGCATGATTTGAAAATATTTGCAAACGACAACTAGACAAAGTTTCACATTACATAAATGCAGTCAATTATGGATTGCTTTATAGAACACCTAGAGCTTTGTCACAAACATGACAAAAATATCCCTGCACTGCTTTGTTATATTTATAAAAATGCCTAAGTTCAAGGGAATATGTGCCGATCACTAGGCATGAAAAAGCTGTATTGCATATCTTCACAACACGTCATGGTGATGTGGATTTTCAAGATTCATTTCCGTCAATAGAGAAGAGTATTAGTAGTTAGCTTCATAAACTTATAACATTCAATTCGGGCAGACCAACACACCAACAAACTGACCAACCAACGTACAAACCGACCAGATATACCCAATGTAAAACTTTGTTTGTGGTGTTATAAAAGGAATACAAATAATATCGGACTCAACCTCTTTTGGGGTAAAGACATTTTAAATGTAAACAAGCGTTTATTTAAACAATGCGTTGAATTGATATCCCTCCGCGAAATAAATTTTGATTATTGATGGGTACAGACGGATGACCAGGGAAATAACTGTAAAGTGTAGGGGTATTGTTGTTTGTTTGCATTGCAAATTTACTCATTGATATCAGAGACGTAGATACCATGTTATCTACGTCACTATTCATATCTATACTTCAAAGAAATTTCATGTTGAAATTTGAACAGAATATGAGATATTGCCCTGATTAGTAACATCATACAAAACAACAAAGGGAAATAACTCTTATTTAAGAAAGAATATGGTTATGGTTCATGTGTATGGAACCTCACCTCATTCATATATATATATATATATATATATATATATATATATATATATATATATATATATATATATATATATATATATATATATATATATATATATATATATATATATATATATATATATATATATATATATATATATATATATATATATATATATATATATATATATAT